>NW_019091485.1:500610-529806 GCF_001949145.1 Acanthaster planci | reverse complement strand
ACCCTAAATTGTAGTCCCAAATTTGTTTTTACATGTAGCAAACTAAAATAAGTACTTTATTATTATTCTAGAGTAATACTGTTGAGTGAGAGTAGCAGAGTACAAAACATGTCAAATGTTAAAGTGTAAATGATATTTATAAACTATATCATCTGCTGCCTTTTACATTCTCTAGATGATGTAACCATTTCTGGTTCTGTGTTCTATATGTGCCACCTCAAGCATTACCGGGTTACCAATTTGGTGTGACAAACTTGTTTCTGCAGTCGCTAAAGCATATGGCCTAGGGTTCATAGTAGTGAATCGTGGTTTGCAGTGACTACTGCAATTAGACAAATGTATGAGAAGATACGAGAAGACCTGTCAGAATGAGTACTTCTTGCCCATTTCATTAATTTTCCTCCATTAAAAAAATAGAAAAATATTTGTTTGTTGTCTTTTTGGCCTAGTTCGTCTACGTGTCTAATTAATAGCTGCTCACACTTGATGTGAATGACAAACAGGAATGGAAGTTTGACATCAGATTTTGCAACAGATTCATCCGAGTGGAAAAGTTTTGTAAATTCACAGTGAAACAACAGTGAAACAAATTTGCATTTGCATTCATGCCTTGAGTCCTGAGTCAGTGAATGAGTCTTGAACCATTGGTACTGTACATTCTTGGTAGCAGTGGTTTTTATCAATGTCTCCATTTTCTTGGGCCTTTCTCCCCATATGTAGAAAGTGGTTGAGATAGCCAGCCGCCTGCTAGACCCTGTGAACAAGGCCCACTGGGCCATCATACAGAGGAGTTCAAAAGGTGTACCAGAGGTCATATCAGCCCTGGAGGCCTTTGGTGCTAACATAGCCAAGACAGCCGTAACGGCCATCACATCTGATTACACACACATTCCAGAGATCTTCATTGTTGCTCCCAACATTGGTAAGGCACAATTCCTTGGTAGCATGGAATCTGATGTACAGACAACTCTCATGCCTAGAATTAGTTTCAAGATGGAATAATGCTTGTCAGTTGATTTCAGCAATTGTTACAGAATGGTGAATGAAATGTACTGTGCATAGCAACCAACAAGCTTTGGGTGTGTAATACAATGTGACTAGAGCACTTTGATTGGCAAATTTAGGTGTAATTATTAGTGACATTTTTCACTCAGATGAAAGGCAAATCGAATCTGTTTTTGTCTACACTGCCTTCACATTACAGTTTGAAATGAAATGTTTCTTTGAGGTTTCTTTTGATATCAGAAATTAAGAAAAGTTTTCACATCTTTAACCACTTCGCGCCGGGTTTAATTAAAATGGCTGTGCACAAATACGGGCATTTTTCATGGTTTTTCAAAATTCTTCAAATATTTATTACCTCATTTACTGGATGTTTATGCCCACACAAATGACTGTTTGGCGGCTACTTTAACCTGACACACAACATCTATTGATGCCCGTGTATTTCAGCCAGGCCTGCTACCTTGTGAAGAGAGCCCAGATTGTTCGGTGTTGCGTAATTTGCTTTTGGTCTCGAAACTAGAGCAGTTCAATGTTGGCATCTTTTTCAAGGGGGCCAGATTGGTGTGCAGCGGTATTGTGTTGCTCAGCATTGCAGCACTGGAGAGCTTTGGTCCATGGTTGTAATCCTTTGTATTGTAATCCTTTGTAATGTTCAAGTCCCAGCAGCTTGGTCTTTTGTTCAGAATGTGGTCTTTTGTTACAAGACCTGGCTCCTTTGTCCGATTTCAGGCTCCCTCAGCGTGAAGTGGTTAATAAAAACTGATAAAATCAGTTCAGATCTGTATTGTTCAGTTCCTTGCAAGCGATGTCTTTCTGATCACTGCTGGCATAGAATACATCACTTTTTTTCTAAAAAGGTACCATTCCTGTTTTTAACATTTGAATATTATCAGTGATGCACCATGACGTTATTGTTCGGGAGGACCGAAACTCAATAGTCATCCCCAATTACGAGATTGACCAGTGGGAGGATGGAATTGAGCGGGATACTACACGAATACACATTCCTGAGGGCGTAATCCAACCCAAACCGCAAGTGGACGACCCCTCCATGATTTCCATCGAAAGCATTGTCGCTTTAGCGTCCTATATCAAGTACAACACAGTGGGAGAGCTCTTACCTAACCAATCAGATTCCAGCGTCAAGTAAGTCTCCAATGGAACTATGCCCTGCCTTGGCCTGAATTGACCATTCAGGTTCAAAACATTGAAATGTTCTCTGAATTAATCAAGTCATAGTGCAAATGTTGGTTGTAAATACTGCAAATTAACTTCTGATGGATCAGATTTGTAGCGTAGTACAGTGTAAAGGCAGATCCAGGACTGATTTTTTTTGGGGGGGGGGCAAACATTTTTTCAGAGGGCCCAAAATTTGAAAATTTCTGTAAACTTTATGACCTTTCTGAGCTTTGAGGCATAATTTAGGGGCTTTCTGCAAGCTCTGCAAAGGAACGAAAATGCAGTAGTCCTTAAAATTGCCTTTGCTTCACTGCATTTCAGAACAAATATGCACCTTTCTTTTTTTATCGGCCAGTTACACTGATCTAACTTTTTGGAATGGCTGGATGTCTGGGTATATGGCTGGGTGTATTTGAACAAATCTGATTTTCTGAAAATGTCTGTGAAAGCTTTAGCAACTGTTTGCTTCTTACTACGCTGCACAGAACTGTGTGCCGAAATGTTCATCACATCTTCATCATTCAAAGTATGCACTCATCATTGCCTCAATATGAAGCTTCATTCCAACTGCACCATTTTGTGTTTGTTCTGTACATCACAAAATGATGTTAACTCTATCTGACACTGAATGTGAGCTGAATGAAGTCTCAGGGGCTTCAGAAAAATAGGGGTGTGAAATCTCTACTTTTTAGCGAATTTCCACTTTTTTAGTTGAGTGTACCATTTCATTTTCTGCTTTTTGCCACCAACAGGCCAGATTTTCCTCATTTCCTTCTTTGCGCAAGTGCTGGTTTCATGTTTTTTTCTTCCCGACACCGAATGCATGGGAAAAGACAGGACTGGAGTGCCTTTATGCCCGTGATTGCATGTACATGTACATGAACATGTACATGTGTACATGTACAGCATATACAAAGCTACGTGGGCATTTTTCGGCGGGGCTTGAAGTGCAAGCCTTGTGTTTAAACAGTGTCCTGGGACCACCTGGTCATTGTGTTGTGATTGGCAGCAAATGAAATGTCAATACTCATATATGTGTCTGTGGGACTTGTTACAGCCGTCGTCAGTGGAAGTGGTGACTATAACTATCTCCACTATAACTCGCAGTAGCACACATTTCACTGTAAATTTGCAGCTTGAAATAAGGTTGGTAAATGTTTGCTTTCGCTGATAGACAGCTTCCCATGTACAGCTGGCAGGTGGCAAAGTTCTTGTGCCATGCATTATTAGGTGGTTTTTACACGCTCGATGTGCATCGTTTTATACGAGATTACAAACAATTTTTGGACATACACTCATGAAAATGTCCATGCAAAACAAGTGTATAATTGTCCAAAGAAGTTCTTACTTGGATACAATCTTTGACAAGACCGATCCTCAGGGTACAAATGCGCGGAAATGGACATTGATGAAATACACCGTAGACGGGCAGGTGACACAATCCAAGAGCCTTGACATGCGATAGGTATTCTTTGAAACAAAGGATCGAAAATTTGAAAATGTGGTTGAATCATTTGGGAAAAGGGCAAACTCACTCTACAAACGTTGATATTTACAATATTGGTATACTAGTTCATTTAATCTTCAGGAAGTTAAATTTCAGGCAAAATATTAAATTGAAAATATGCATAAATTGCAAGAAAAATGACTAGTGGTTACACCACCATGCATCACACATTTCAAAAGTTTCCCAGGGCTTTAAGCGGGCTGTAGCCCCTATGCTGTATATACTTTGCGTTTGCAATTTCAGCTAATTTTGGCCATTTTTTATGCTCTACTCACACACCCTGGAGCTATACTTTATGATTCAATTTTGTTTTACTTTAAATTCATCATATTGAGCAATTTCCTTACTTCTGATTAGGCCATCAGAGGGTGCCGTTGGTCAAGTCATCAACACCCCCGTCATCTCATTGTCACTGTATGACCACCTAGCCACTGAGGGCAGCACCGACAATCTGCTGTACCCAATCATCTTGGAGATCGCTACCCTGGGTCAAGCAAACACCATCAATCCACAGTGCGTCTTCTGGGACTTCTCCTTGTAAGTCAGGTTTTAAACGGATGCCACAAGAGCAGCTCATCCAGATTGACGAATTTGTGGCCTGATTGGGAATTTTTTGACTGCGTAACCAAAGATTAAACCCAGATGCAGCTGTTGGCTACCATGAATTACATGTACATTGCATTAAGTATTGGCACCCAGTAGACTTATTGCCATGTGAGGATAACAAAGGAGTTTGTGATGTTTTGTTTGCATTTTCAAATTAAATCATAGATGATGTTATCTTAGTGGTTATAATCAAATCAATATTTTCAGATAGGCCATTTTCTCTGCATTCATCTGCATGGATCTGGATTTCAATCAATGATCCCCAAGCTGGTTCGAGCTATCCTTTAGGCGTGTTCTGGTGTCAGTGAACCGATGTCAGATCACTGATCATGATCCGGATCCAAGTGAAATAAACAGACCCCATGCCTGGTGAAGAGGGCTCGGAGATGCTAAATTGAATTTGTTATCACAATTTTTCGAATCTTGTGTGCAACTTTATTTTTGGGACGTGGCAATGTAACTCACCGTACTACACCAGGTAAGTGTATGTTGCATAAGTCCATTGGTAAAGATTTTCTGCCTTTATGTTGAATGTCTTCAAGCTGTTCCAACATATTCTAACATGTGTTTGCTGTCTTCCTATGTGGCAGGTTTGATGGGGTGGGTGGCTGGTCCACCAAGGGTTGCTCTGTGGACTCCTTCAACACCACCCACATCAACTGTTCCTGTAACCATCTCACCAACTTTGCTGTCATGGTGGACAATGCCCCTCCAGTTGTAAGCTGAGCATCATGAATTTTGTTAATGCAGTCAGGAGTTATTTTCTTTTATGTTGACTGTTTTCACACACAGACACTTTCCCTTCTCTTCAAGAGTTTGCTTCTTTTAGATACCTTTTTAACTATGAAATCTGTCTTAAAGGGTAGCATAACTGATTGACCAATAAAAAAATAATACTAATGAAATGGATTGGGCTAACGCCTGGCGTTAAATTAGCCTTAGGGCGATTTACATTGACTTTTCTGGCAAGACAAAAATAAACGACAATTAGAAATGAGTAATACAATAATAGTTTGATGTACATACAGGGTGTCCACATAAAAAAGTATACCAAGATAAAAACTAATGTAATAGCAAAATTACTTCATGGGAAAGTGAAACATATCTCTAGAAGGGGCAGAATGCCCCCTTTGCAATGATGGTATACAGCTTGTGATATTATTGACACAGATGAGTGAACAAACTAGACCGATGTTAAGGTACTGAAATCGGCACTCTGACAAGTTTGCATGTGTGATTAACAAGGCTAGACCATGCAAGTGTGGAGAATACCAAATGCCTTTGCTTTAAGAACGCATTCTTCAAAACAAGGAATGTACCTAAATCAATCTTATCTACTTTGTTTTCGCTACTTACTACATCAGTTTAATGTGCTAAGTCCTCCATATGGCCACCATTCCTGTCAATGCACATCTGACATCTTCGTAACATGTCCCTTACTGCTCGTCTGATCATTTCAAGGTCTTGACGGAGACCATTGACTTTTTCCACTGTTCTTGCACATTAACTCCTGAACATTAGCTGAACATTAGGGTGTAGCGAAAATTTGGCTCTGCAGGTACCGCCATAAAAAGAAATCGCCTTCACTCCACATGCTGCCTTTTGTTATCAATATGCAACTTCTCATACTTTTCAAAGCAAAGGCATTTGGTATTCTGCACACTTGCATGGTCTAGCCTTGTTAATCACACATGCAAACTTGTCACAGTGCCGATTTCAGTACCTTAACATCGGTCTAGTTTGTTCACTCATCTGTGTCAATAATATCACAAGCTGTATACCATCATTGCAAAGGGGGCATTCTGCCCCTTCTAGAGATATATTTCTCTTTCCCATATTTATAAAGTAGTTTTGCTATTACAGTAATTTTTATCTTTGTATACATTTTATGTGGACACCCTGTATATTAGTATACCGCATAGGAGCTATGTTGCAGGGACACAGTCTATCTGAGGAAAGAAGGCCAGGCATGGGGGATCTCCCCAGACAAACTGCACCCTGTTTACAAGGTCCCGTGAGGCTAGCCATTTCCCAGCAGTTTAAGGGCTCGGGCCCCTTAGGTATCTTCACAGGTCGGCTAAACTCTGGGTGATGAGGGGATGATGGTGCTGAGTGTCTGTTCAATCACTGACATCCCACTCTCCAAGACAAACAGAGCCCCCAGTTATACTTCCCAATAAATGTAATGATCATAACATAAAAATTATAGTTAAAATTAAACTAAAACAAAGGAACGTTATAAATTAAAGAGATAGGTCGTCAGATGAGTTTTAAAACAACTGACAGTAGGGGCATGTCTTATGTAGAGAGGGAGCTTGTTCAGTCAATCAACTGGTGCAGCAACAGAGAATGATCTGTCACTGTAAGTAGAAGCAGTCCTACCCTACTTCCTCCTAGTTGTACTTCTCGAGGATGTTGCAGCAGCCTGAGAGGGAGTTTGAGTACAAGGAGCAAGAGTGAACATAAGGGGTCGGGAGGTCATTAATGTACTCTGGGCCTGATCCATTCAAGGATTTGAAGACCAAGATGAATCTTGAAAAGCATACGTTTCCAAATGGGGAGCCAGTGAAGTTGACATCGAATTTTTTAGTACTCTCAGACTTTTTAGCCCCATCAAGTTCTATGCAGGCTGTATTCTGAATACAGTGAAGCTTGCTTACTTCATTCTGGCAACCATATAGCAAGGCATTACAGCAGTCAAGTCAAGATGAAATGAATGCGTGTACGCAACGTTCAGTCGTGGCCCTGTCTAGGAACCTCCTCAACTGGCTAATGGTCCAGAGAGAATGAAATGCAACGCGACACAAGTTGTTAATGTGAGACGTCATAGCATGTGATCATCATAGACAACTCCTGAATTACGTGCTTGACTACAGGGTTTGACCTCTACAGGACTTTAGTGTACAGGAGGAAGCAACTCCTCATTCCTTTGGTTGCGTGAAGTGATGTGGATGACTTGATGAGTCTTGGATTTATTGAGCAAGGTAATTAGCGAAGATCTAATACCAGCTATTGCAAGCATCGAGAGCATTAATGGACTGCAGGTGATATTTGATAGAGTTGTTTATCATGTGCACACAATTAATTTGCATAGGGTAATCCACCATAAGCACTAAGCAAAGCAAAAGACAAGCTTACCTAGGGATATTTGCTTAACTTAGAGATGTACCAATGGAAATCTATGCATGTGCTGTTGTTTGCATGACCACGCCAAGCACTGCTATGAAATCAGTAACATTTAATGGTATAAAGCATGAATTTTCTGCTAACTGCTAGGCAGCACCATGAAATTGAGCCCTGGGGACAGGATCACTGTGCTCAGGTCTTCACCGTGCAAATTATGAAAATGGTTCCTTTGTTAGGGGGGCCCAGTCACGTGGACAATTTGTCCCATTAACCTTCTGGGTCCCCATAATGTCTCTGATTCAACATGTGGTTCCTACAACTTTGGAACAAGTATGTGTGCTCTTGTAAGTAATCCCTTGTGATATCAGTGGTCTCTACCCCTTGACAGTTATTCTGAATAGTGTTCGGTACAACACCTTGGCCATTAATTACTGGTATTTAGTTTATAGTTTAGTATAGTTTATACATGACTTCACCAGGCTCTTCAGAGCAAAGTAGTTGAATGTTATGTTCAGAATTTTTTATAAAGCTTTTATACACATTCAGCTATCATTTAAATAGCGTTTTAAACTGCTTGCGTATGTAGTGTTATGAGGTATAAAGATTCAATGGTCTTTGTGCATATGAAGTAATACTTCTATCGACATTCATCTACCATATACAAGTAGTGTTATTAAAAACAAATATATAAGATTTTTTGCCTTAGCTCAATAAAAAGTGATTACATTGAGATATTAGAATAATTCAGACATGGCTTATGTAATTTTAATATCATTTTGCACAAAAAGGGCAGCACCACCACCTCTGTTTTATTTTTCGAATCAGTTTGAACCTAGAAATAGAGAGCATTGATGTATCATCTTTAAGCCATGTCTCAGACCAGTAACTGAAATATTACTTACCATTTTAAAATTATCAAAAATTGGGGAGACTCCTTATATTGTGATGCAGCATTTTAGTTCCTGGCTGTCGTCATTGTTAAAAAGGAAACTACACGTCATTCTTGGTGGAGTAGTAACAGTGATGGGCATCAGATTGGGCATCAGATTCTGGGTTCTGGTATTTCTTAATAAAGGCATGTCAGACTCAGAGGATGCTTTGGCAGTAGGCTTACTTGCGGAATCACAAATTATATCATGGAAATTTGCATTGTCTGATGAATTAAATGGGCAACATTTGAAGGCATGCATAGCAGAACCAAGTTTGATGATTAATAGTTTATTATACTCCTGAGTAGTGAGAGATGTGCATTTTAAGTGAGTCCAAGTATTAACAAATATCACAAAGAATTGCAAGAGACACACAGAAACTTAACAGGCATATCGTGATAGCGATGTACAGAGTAACGACACAAATTCATAAATACCTGGGATAGTTTTTCTAGATCTGTTGGTCGAAATGCATCACGTGACGGTGTATTAACATTTGATAATGCCTACTGTGAAGTGATAATGCCCGCTGCATAAATCATGCGCTCACACATGGATACAAGACACTTTAATCGGGTCTGATTGGTCAGGAGTCCGCGTGCACATGACACACCATGAGCACGCCAAGTTCAATGAAGGGGATTCTATTGGACAACTTTCAAAAGGAATATACCATAAAATGGACGGGGTGTTCGGAAAAATGAAAGTACAGTTTTAGAACAAAATCGTGAAAAATCCATCGTATGTTGACTTCTTTTGACTCTCTGAATAAAAATGTATTTACGAAAAGGGAATGACTGTGTGCTTGGTCAGTACTAAACTAAAGTTTAAGACCTTGCTCAGGAGAATGAATGCTGATAATGCCCGGGCCGCAGCGTCCATTCTCCTGAGCTGGTCTTATTAAATGGTTGTTAAAGACTGGCAAAACACATATTTATTCCCTTAATAATACATACAATAGCAAAGTAAACAATTAAAGAAAACCAAACACATGTACTAACAAAGATAAGCAAACAACTAAATAACTGATTATATAGTCCTAGTCAGGGAAGAAAAGACTACTCCACTGCATATGTAAGCAATCATCACCACCTGACCATTTCACGATTAAGAAAGAGAAACCAAGCCACATCACGGATTGTTCATGAGGAGGGACTTATTTCACTCCATTGATGTACAGGTTGCCTTGCTTGAAGATTGATTGCTTCCCCTCATCATATAACCAAGTGTACAGGTATTCCCCACACCCATCATATAGGATTGATCCCAGCTTTTTTCTGAGATACTCAGAGGATGAAATTGATGATAGTGTGTGGATCTATTCATAGCCAGTGAGGAATGAAGCCTTTGGACAAACCCAACCATCCTTCCTGAGTTCACCGTCTTGATCAGACTGTCTAGACCATTCCAATACCTGCTGTTGCTTTTCGGAATGTTTGTAACATTAAAAAAAAGTGAAATTAAAAACGCACACCAGAAAACACACATCTGAAAGCTGGTGCCCCCCATATGATGCTAGTGCCCCCAGTACAATCCTAGCTATGCCACTGGTGCCCTCAGAATTTAAAATGAACTAACGGCAATTTTTAAAGATGCCTCTTTAGAAATATCATTGGAAAATGCCCTCTTCCTTGTTTTCTTCAACATGACAGCTTGCCTGGAAGAATTGTTCCAAAACGATAACTATCAGACTGGAGTATTACCATAGTTTGGATGACCTGTTACATCACAAATCTTGGACAATCTGATCAATCACAGGGCTTGCTCTAGGTAGCCTGCAACGGATTGTATGGGTGTTTCCATGTTACGGCGTGCTTTTCTTAAACGTACAGCAAATCAAACAAAAAACTAGTGAAAAAATTCATTTGCAACAATTGGATGGGCTATGCATAAAAACCTGACTACAGACATAAAGTAGAAGTTTTAAAACACGTTTGTACTGATGAGATTTAAAATTTGACATTGCCAACTTGAGATATTTGAAATTGAATTTGGACAAAAATTGCTGTATCCATAGGGAAAGGTTACTATATGGAATTCTGGACCTTCCACCATCCAGCCATGGTTGAAAATTGTGTGTTTGGTATTGTAATAATTATGTTGGAACCTAACAGTAGGCCCTAAGTTCTCAAAGTATACTAAGAATATTGAATTGGGAAGAGGGCTGGTGACCAATACCTAGCTGGAAATGACAGATGCATCATTCCAAATCTTTCGGGGTTTTTTACCTGGCAGTAAACTGCCTCCATAAATTCCACCCCCCCCAAAAAAAATTCTGAAACAAAGAACAACTTTTATTTAATCAGCTGTGGATGAAAATGAAATAAAAATATTGTATTTGTATCCAAAGGATTGGAAACGCAATCTGTGAAATATCTTTGTAACTCAGGAGTCACAGTGATCTTAACAAGAAACTAAGGTTGAATGTACTACACATGCCTGAATCTCCCTTTAAAACATGCCTTCAAAGGAATCATGCCAACTGCACTTTATTCTTGCAGGACAAGCAACCCATTTCCTTTCTTTCTCTCTCCCTGAAGTTCCACAGCAATCCTACAAAATGATTACAACATATCAGTCTATTATTGTCAACAACCATATCTTGTCAAGAGGACATTTTTGACCAAACATGTGTCTTGCAACCGAATACGAGAATATCCAATATTATTTCAGGTTGAATGTTCCAATAATTGTCATAGCTTGCCAATTTGTCATAACTCTGGATTGGTTAATTTTTTTTACCAATCTGAGCAAAGCCACAACTGACACTTTCTGTAATGTCCACTGACAACATCACTGGATTCACTTACTTAATCGCATGTTTTCTTTACCTTTCCAGTTTTAGGGTTTCAGGATTCAAGCAACACACCAAGCAGTCATGTTAGTATTGAGACTGAGTATAGTCAGAGGGTACCTGGTCACTTCGGCACCATGCAAGCGCATCACCCACCAAATCAGGACCTAGCCAACTTGGCATCCCGCCAACTTATCCCTCCCCTCGGGCCTAGGCCCGTTGCCTTACCAGAGACGGGGGGGGGGCTTCGTCAAACCCAAAAGTTGAATTTCTGGCACTGTGAACGCATATTTTTATACAAAGGCCTATCATAATGTGCTTTAGAGCACAACATTGAACAAGTTCCATATTTGTCGCGAACTGAAGGATGCATGTAAGACTTGTATAGGCCCCCCTCCTTCAGTTTTCAATATTCACGGCGTATTGTAAAGTGGTCTGGTAATGAATTTGCTCTTCACCCTGCACCTTGAATCAGGCGCTGAATCGAGCGAATGATATGAACATTATTATTAAAAAAATCTCAGAAAATCCCACAAAAATACAGAAGTTCTAAAAAAGTGATACATTCTAGTAAATCATTATAACCTCCACTCACCTAACTACAGATGGTAAAAAAGAATACTATAGGGCGCATTTCATTTTGCACTTCGAAAAAAATTTGGAGAATCGGACCAAATTAACATGTCATTGGAACTTTGTAGCGGGTATATGAAATCGACTTTTATGAATCAAAAAATTTAGAGTTTGATTAAATTTCACCTTTTGTGAAATTGGAGATAAAATATTGCTCCATACACAAACGTTAGAGGTGAAATTTCAAAGTGCCCATAGGTATGAGGGGCGAATCGTGTCAGTGAAGCGCACTCCCTATTAGTCACAAAAAGTGGTTGCGCGAAACACAATACCCAATCATAGTTCGGCAAAGGCTGGGAAGCGCGTAAGGAAATGACCTACCTGCATTTACAGCTGATTTAGAAACGAAGTTCGCATTGATGTATCTACAGGCGACGTTAGACCCTTGCTCTATGGTCAGACACACATTCTTCACGCTATACAAAGGTACGCAAAATAAAATAGCCTAGGGTAAGTGGCAGCGCGCAAAAGTGCTGCGCAACAGTGAGACTAGGTGTTTGTAGGCGCACAGTGCGCAAGTGTTCTGCGAGGCGGTCACCAGGGGGCGACGCTTGGTCCCTCCGATGCACATGTACAGTTTACCACAGCGACGACATGTAATGCAATAAACCACGTTACTAGTAATGCATATATGATCCCTGCACATTCTGTAACTACCGCGGGGGCCGACGACCGATGTAAAACCTGCCCCTACATAGTTAACAGCCCATGATGTATAATGTGAGTTGCCGATATCGGTACTAGGCACTTCCTCTAGCTGCATGGCTCTTGCTGATGATGTCCTGTAGAAAGGTGGCGCAGTCAGAGTGATACGTAGAATTTTTCTTGAAGTGAGCCTTGAGAAGGTCAAAGCGTTGCACTGCCATCAATATGTTATTCTGGAAATCCCGCTCTGGCCCATGGAATAGTAAGGGGATTTCATAGTCACCATCCTTTCGTTGATGATCTTAAGTGTTAAGGAACTGCATGCCATTCTGTGACAGGTTGGTTTCGTCTGGTTTCTTCTCAGGGAAGTTTAACTTCAGCATCTGTGAAAATTCAGTGATTTCCTTCACCTTCTTCTTGTCAGTGAGAAGACCACATGTTTACTTGTTTACTGATCATCTTCCAACAAATGATGCACCTTGCAGGTAACTGTCTTATGGCTGATGCGAAAAATTGACCATCACGTGCCACGGCGTGGCACGTGGGCAGAGCAGTTGCACCCAATTAGGAGATCTATTTCATAATTTGCTGTAGACATCAAGTTATTCGCTATTCCTTCAAGGTAACGCCATTTTCTGGCGATAGGCGTAGTTGGGATATGGCTACTATTAGCTGGTATGGCTTCTCTGCTTGATCTCACTGCTGTATCCTCTCACGAGCAGTCCATTAATCTTGTGGCTTGATACCTTTTGCTCCTTTGCAGTCATGGTAGGGAGCAGAAGTTGAACCTTCGGTCCATCCACACCAAGGGCATCGCATTTGTCTCCTAGGATAGGCCTAAATGTTTATGGGATATCTAATAAAGGCATAAATGTAGATTAGCCGCACATGCTCTGGTCGATCAAAATGGGAAATCAATACAGGAACAGTCATCGAGCTCTCGGGTTGCAATCCGTGATTTCGCCGAGGAGGTCCATTCGAGTGTTTGAGTTGACTGACTTGTGTTTGTGTTGGTGTCCTGAACCAGCGTTCCCAGTTCCCACTAGGCCTAACTCGAGCTTCCTTCTTAGTTTCGCCAAGGATGTAAGATGATGTTTGGAGCAGTTTCTGCGGGTCAGCCTTTGTCGGCAATACTTTGACATGTGCCCTTTTAACAAGCATCCAAAGCATGAACAAACTCGTCGCGCTCACCCACTTCTTTGGACCAATAGGTTAGCCTATGGGTCTTCTTGTATGGAAGGCACTCATTTAATTGATGCACTTGGTTTAATTCCCTGGCAAAAAAATCGCAAAAGGTAGGAAACTTTCCACCTTGTTCCTTCTTTGTCGCAACCTTTGGGTCCATCAGCTTATTAACAAGTCACGGAGTTTTGAAACCATTTCTCTGTTCTCACGTTCATTATTGAGGACCTCTAAGGTGCCAATGCTTTTTGTGACAGTTTCACACTCTTATCAGAAATCCGCGCAGTTTTGCAGGGCTATTCCGTCGGAATTTTCGGCCAAGAATCCAGTTATATTCCTGAAGGCATTTGCGACAACAAATGGGTCACCACAGCGTTTCTCTAGTAGTTTTTCTTTTCTTGGTCGTATGAAAAACTACTAGAGAAACGCTACGGCGACTCATTTGTGAGGTAGAGAGTAGCCCTCGACTGCCTTGCCGCACCTTTAGAGTATTTCTACAAGCAGTGGAGTTGCTCTCATAAGGGGAACCCACCGTGTTCAATCAACATTTCAAATGCATCACCGTGCACGAACACTCCTGGCTCATGATGAGGCAGCTGGCGTAAGCTCAGTTGTTTTGCAAGGGATTTGGTAAAGTGTACCAGCTGCTGCTGATGTTTGCTTGACACTGGACTTGAGGTGTGACTGCGGGAGGTCGTGGATTGTTTGTGCTCCCCGTGTTACTCTGGGAGTTAACTGACTTCGTGTCTCCACATTCGTTTACTGTTGGTATGGTCTGGGGGTGCGTTGAGGGAGATCCTGTTATTGGCTGCTCAACGTTTGCCACTGGTTTTAGATTATCGAGGGAAGCATAAGACAATTCCGTTGGAAAATCGTGGTTTTCTCATATTTAGGCCTACTGGTGTCTTCATGCCAAGCGCATTAATTTTGTATACCATCAGAAGATGCTGCAGATTTGAAAAAAGCTGAGGAACTGTTTATGATGGCAGCATAAAGAAATATGTGTATCGTACCTTGATATTAATATTTCTTCATAGAACACCAGCAGAACACAGTAATTCAAACTTAATTCATTCCGTTAAGGCCATTAAATTAAGTCGACAAAACATAACAACACCTCATCAATACAATTTTAAAATTTTTCTTACTTTTTTGTTTGTTTTGTACCTTCAAAAGCACTGAGGTGTTGACTGCCAGATACGTAAAACCGCAACTTAAAAAATATTTATTGGTAAAGGCCCCCTACCTGAACTATAAAAGTCGACGCTTTCAGGTTAGCAGTAGCAAGTGCAAAATTGTTGACTTTTTAAAAAAACCTTCATTTCCTGTAGCTAGTAAACGCTGTCCGAGTAACTAATTGCTTAACATGTAGCTATTGCTTAATGTAGCTATTAACCACGAAATAAAAAATATCAATAAACTGGCCAGTAATTCAGTTTAGCCATAAATAAAGTCATTAGAGCGGTCTGCAGTCGGGGTTGCGGGGATCGAAAGTTGTACGTATACATTGCTACTTATCACTATGGGTTCCCTCGCTTCTGTACTTTCACCCATTGGGCCGTTAACAGTCAAACAGCAAGAAGTATACGAATACGAGAATGACAAGCAGAAAAGCACGAGTAATATTAGCCATTGTAGTATTTAAATATACAATGATTACAAACAAGTAAAACTTAAAAAAAAATAAGGATGTGAAAAGGATAATTAAACTATATATATGCAGTATTAATGAAAAATTCAAAAGTTTCCATTATGGTTCGAAACTCTGTGCTGTTGATTCCGGTTACCTTCTCTGGCTACCTTCAAGGTCAGTGTAGATTTGGTTCCCTTGTTTTCGATTTGAAAACGAAAATGAAAAAAACTAAGAAACAAATCGCGAAAAGAGCTTCATGTACGGACAACACTCAGTGCCTCTGTGCACAAATCTATGAGACCTGCCTGAGAAAAAAGAGTTTCCCAAGTAAATGTTTGGGAACTTTCCCGGCATAATTTCACTTTTGGGGACATGTTATCCCTTTCTAATGGCTGTTTTAACATTTTAAGGGAAAGTTAGTGTTGTTCGTATATGGAAAACCTCCGCCAGTACTGGTCCCAAGCCCGGAGATAGGTTAAGTGTGGGGATATATAGCTGCCCCACCCTGTAGAAACAACTCTTGCTATAGAAACGTCACGTGAGAGAAACAGATAACTTATTCTATTCGAGGAAAGGACATCTTTTAGAGGACGTATGAAATCGTGCGATGAAAGCCGAATATCGGAAGCCACAGGACGGATCCCCTTTCCTTTGACCAGGAGCACCACTTCTGGAACCTGGAACGTTAAGACCATGTACCACAGTGGAAAGGTAAGCTAGATTGCAGCAGAAATAAAAAGATACAACCTAACGCTACTAGGGATTAGTGAGACCAGATGGATACAGTCAGGACAGAGACGCCTTGTAAGTGGTGAGACGCTGTTGTACTCAGGACGAAGACTCCTCCCACACAGAGGGAGTCGCCCTACTTCTTTCTCCTACAACCCAGACAGCGCTCATACGATGGGAGGCACATGGATCGAGGATCATCAGAGCAGTTTTTGCCACCAAGAAGAAAAGAATCAAGTTGAACGTTATTCGGTGTTATGCCCCTACTAATGACAGTGATGAGGACAAACAACATTCCTACCATCAGCTCCAGGCCGTATTGGACAACTGCTAAGAGGGAGATGTCGTCTTTCTAACGGGTGATTTCAACACCAAGATCGGACAGGATAACACCGGGTTAAGAGGTTATGGAGTGACATGATCTCGGTGAGATGAGCAACTATGGGGGTTGTCTGTAGTTGTTTGCGTGCCCTTAACAAACTTGTCATCAGTGGCAATCATTTTCCCTCACGGAAGGATCCATAAGGCCACATGGGTGTCACCGGATCACTTCACAGAAAATCAAATAGACCACCTGTGCATCAACAAGAAGTTCCGGAGGTCGCTACAGGACTGATAGTGAGGAGAGGGGCTGATGCAGCGTCTGACCACCACTTGCTCACCGTCAGGGTGAAGCTGAAGCTGAGGAGGAACTCCCAGGAACCACAGGCAGGCGACAGATCTACGATGACGTAGGACAACTGAGGGACGAGAGAGTGCAGCACAGCTTCCGGCTGACGCTTTCCAACAAGTTCCAGGTGCTGCAGGAGTTGATGGAAAAGGAGCAGAACCAGGGACGCTACCAAGGTTGCATGCGAGGAGCGCCCAGACGGTATTCCTGGAGAAGTGCTGAAAGCAGACGCGGATACCACTGTAAAGCTTATGTACCCGCTGTTTGGCAAGATATAGGTGGAGGAGGAGGAAATCCCAGCTGACTGGAGGGCTACATCATTAAGCTTCCAAAGTAGGGCGACATCAGCCAGTGCACCCTGTTGTCGGTGCCAAGCAAGGTTTTTTGGATAGGATAAAAAGCGCAGTCGACCTCAGCTCAGATCTATCAACAGGCGGGATTCAGGAAGAACAGATCATGCGCGACCTGATTGCCACACTACGCATCGTAGTGGAGCAGTCATTGGAATAAAATTCACCACTCTACATCAACGTTGTGGACTACGAAAAGGCATTCGACAGTGACTCTATGGAAACTCCCTAGGCACTACGGAGTACCACAGAAGATCATTAATCTGATACAGCACAGCAATAATAGGGTGAGCTGCAGAGTTGTGTATGAAGGACAGCCCACACGACAGTTTCAGATCAAGACCGGATGAGACAAGGGCACCTTCTGTCTCCATTCCTTTTTCCTCCTGATTATTGACTGGGTGATGAAGACGGCAACCGACCAGAAGAGGAATGGTATACAGTGGACAGTTTGGTCTCAGCTTGATTACCTGGAGTTTGCTGATGATTTGGCTCTACTGTCCCACAACCACCAGCAGATGCAGGACAAGACAACCAGACTCGAGGATTCCTCTGCACAAGTAGGCCTGAGCATCCGCCCAAAGAAGATCAAAGTCAGGAGTATGAACACTACGTGTACTAACACAGTATTGCTACAGATAAATGCTCTCGAGGAGGTAGACGCCTTCACTTCCTAAGGAAGTATCATCAATAGGGAGTGTGGGAGGGACAGATGCAGATGTTAAGTTCAGGATTGGGAAGGACCGAGCAGCCTTTCTACAGCTCAAGACAGCATGGAATCCCTGGGAACTTTCAACAAAGACAAAAATTAGGATTTTTAACTCCATTGTGAAAGCAGTACTCCTGTACGGATCAGAAACATGGAGGATGACAAAACTACTCTTCACAGGATCCAAACCTTCAGCAACGGCTGTCTCGGGAAGATTCTGTGGATACACTGGCCGGAGAAGATAAGCAACACCGACCTCTGGGACAAGACAGACCAAACGTCAATGGTACATGAAATAGGGAGGACGTGCAAAATTTATATGTCTGGGGCACACACTCAGGAAATTAACACATGAAGTACAACACGAAAAGCGCTCACTTGGACACCCCAGGGAAAAAGGAAAAGAGCCTGGCCAAGAAGCACGTGGCGACGAGACCTCCAGGCAGACATTAAGAGGCTGGGTTCCACCTGGAGACAACTTAAGGCAAGGGCACAGGACATATAGCTCTCTGGAGGTCTCTGACAGACGGCCTTATCCTGGAACTCTTTCCCAAATTGTTCGGGTAGTAGTGTTTCACATCCGTATGCAAGGATTTCCATAAACCTCGCATCTGCAGTGTGTCACAGAAACCGTTGAACAGACTTCAAATGGGGGGGGGACATATCCCCAACTTTTTTTTTTGGGGGGGGCGCGAGATTACCAATATAATCACCCCTCCCCTACACACTTTTTAACTCATTGACTATGCACACCCTTGAGTCTACACCACCGACTCCGTGTCCTTGCTTGCCGGCGGCGTTACGATCTCACCAGGGATGGAGGCCATGCTGTGAATACAGAAATCATCCCTACCACGTGACAAGAAATGTCCGTCCATGGCAAGGTCACCACTGGACTTGAACATACTCTAATTTTTTGTAAGAACCATTGAAAAAAGTAAAAAGGATAATCTTCCACTTTTTGGGATGAACAGCTGCAAGCCTGTTGCCTGACCAGAGATGGGGGGAGGGGTCGTCAAACCAAAAAGTGGAACTTTTGGCACTGTGAACACGTATTTTTATACAAAGGCCTATCACAATGTGCCTTGGAAAACAACATTGAAAAGTTGCATGTCTGTCGCGAACCAAAGGTTGCATGTAAAACTTGTGTACTCTGGAGTTTTCAATATTGAATAACTTAACAAAAATACATTGATTTCATCAAACCCTTTGAAACACCTGAAATGTGGATATTTACCGGAACTTCCTGACGGTACATATGACTAGAGATTGATTCATTAATATGTACAAAACTCCCACCAAACACGGAAAAATGTTCAAATCACTGCCACTTCAACCAAATTCCGTTTCTTGGGTTTAGATTTCGACCGTGTGTCCCACAAAACACTTCAATTTGCGACAGATGAATGGCACTTGAAAATTCCACCTTTTTGAGTAAATTTGAAATATTTATTTCGTGAAATTCTTGTGGGTACCACTTTAGTACCCCACAAGGATTAAAACTGGCCTTGTGGGGTACCTTCCATTGTTCCGGTACCCCACAAGGCACCATGTACAAGCGCACACAGACGCACCCCCCCACACACCCACACAAAAAAAACCCACAAACAAGCGGAACTCAGAAGCGAGCGGGGGGGGGGTTCGTTTGAACCCCTTGAACCCCCCTGCCTTCGGGCCTGGTTGAGAAAAATGATTGCATCATGTCCACAACAGCCGGGAAATGAACCGGGTCTTCAATTGCAGTGCTGCACAATAATCACTAGACAATCATGCACTGCTCGAAGCTACGAAAAACACATGCATTTTTTTTTTGGATCATTCTTGATCTGCCGATCTACCTCACCTGTACATTATTCAGCACTCAAGACCGTCCTGTGTTTAATTGATTTTGACAAGACAGATTACAACAGCTGCAATCTAATTTTTTTTTTTAGTTTCCTGGAAGCAGTGCACTCAAACATGAAAACAAGGGAATGGAATGAAAACAAGGGAATGGAATGATACTCAAACGGTTTAAAATGACAGATCCCCAAAGCGGCCAGTTTTGACAAATAACCACACTGCAATTAATGATGTACATATACACAGTGTACTACATTTAAATTCACTGCTTCATTGTACTAGGCCTAAACTGAAATTCACAACTTCACAACCTTTAATGTTCACTACTTCACCCATCTAGCGGGTGTCACGCCAAGCGGATCCTGCTAGTTTAATCATCAATGTAAATTCCATCGGTCCACTGCCTTTCAAAAAAAGCCAACAGACGTCAGCACTCTGGGTACAGACGAACAGGAGCGGTTACAGTCGTACTGCGCTTCAAAAATCAGCCCAAAATAATTTTCAAAAATGTATAGTAATCGCTGCTAAATATTAAGTGCAATGTTTTGTATAGATAAATACGTAAAAGTTAGTTACCAAACAAATCTATATTTGCTTTCTTTTCGTGGAAAACGGTAACCACTTTTTGAACCAATTACCGAGGGCGTTCTCAGTGCGCACGAGCTCATTAATGTTTTGTGATCCAGCAGGGTTTTTACAATAAGGCATGCAATAATCAGGACGGACCATAGAGATATTTCTATAAATTATGAATTTGGGACTGGTAATTTCCAGTTTTGGGTATATCTGTCACAAAAAGCCCCAACCTATGGGTCTATTTCGGATAGAGGCTGGCGGCTACATTCGGAGCCTAGCGCTTGGGGAAAGGCGAATAAAAAAATCACGTGGCAAACGCCGATGAAATTGAAACGAAAAGTGAAATTCTTGAATTTCCAGTGAAAAACTGCTGGCAAACCTCTTCACGAGTGTAACTGCTGATGAGAATGTCTGAGTCCTGTCCCAAGAGGGCGCTCTTCATTTCCACCTATCTCGATATCATCATGTGCTATCAGTACTGTACATGCACTCAGTACTGGCGAGACCACTGACACTGTGACAGAGTATTTTTGCTTATTTTCGACTGGGTTAGGTTGCAAAGAATGTCACTGTTTTGGCAGTTTCTAAGTTAAAATGACTACCACCAATACCACGCATGCATCTCCAAGAGATAATGCACTGCGGTTTTGTTTTGCTGGCATTGGTGGCATGTGTGCATCTTTTGGTAAGAAACAATTTGTGACATTGTGTGTCACTCTGTTGGGTTGAAGCTGTGAAGGTCATCCAGTTTTGATCGTTGTTTTCAAATTGCATGTAACTTAAGGAAGGTGATTACGACATTGATTGATATCTTGCATTTTTTGTTTTTTCAAATCAAAGAAATTTTTTTCAAATTAAAGCCTTATTCCCTCGAAAACTGGCATGACTGGTCTCTGTTGGATACGTCACTACTAACGTTTACCTCCAGCACTGTGGGGTCCGATGTGGGAGCAGAGCCAACTGGAGAGAGAACCAGCCAAGGGCATTGTGTATATGTATTAGCTTTGACACATGTCACATGTATTTTTTAAGCGACGACTCAAGCAAAACTTGAGATAAACATAAACAAATTATTTTTCCCCCTTCTTGGCTTTTTACTTATTTTGCGTAGATGTTGGTCCCAAATCCTCACACTGAAACATTTTGTGGGGGAGGGGGGGAGCTGGCATATGTATGAATATGGACAGGAATTCAGAACAGGTGCCTGTGTCCGTGATCTGAAAATCACTATACCAAACCACTGCTGTACTGAACATTTTGTGTGGACGCTGTAGTGTTCATTATAGTGACTTTCCACTGTAGTTGTAGGCCTAATGGCAGAGTAAGTTGGCACTGTCAAAAAGGTCAAAATGTGTTAGGAGTTAGTACATACATGTAGCTATCTGTAAGGTTTGTATAAACCTTACAGTTCTTGAAGAACATTTCTACCATGCTTCGAGTACCTACATGTACATGTACAATCCTGCACTGTTATGGACGCCATTTCAACCATGTGTCCAGGAAAAAAGAAAAAGAAAGAAAACATACCCCTCACTGGCATATTATTCGCATATTATTTGATCAGTGAAGGAATTCAGAAAATTCTGACCAAAACAGTTGGGACACATCACAGTAACCCTCCCCAGGCATGCCTGGTTCCATGCTCCATTGTTACTCCTGAAGTTGAAGTAGTGACTGTGTGATGAGAGATAACATTGAGCATTGAGCCGGTGCCAGGGAATGAGGGAGGCCCAGCAAGATTTTGCCAGGATTGTAGCCAGCTTGACACCCACCAACTCATCATCTTGTCAACTTGGCACTTGACCAAGTTAGTACAAATCCCACTTGGTGCCTGATTGTACCCTTTCTCCAAACAAAGCACCAGAAAACAGCACCAGACTACATGTACGTGTACATGTACATGTAGGGCCTACATCTTCGCAAGGCCTGTCAAGAAGTGATTATCTGCAAACAGATGCAGAATTAGCGTAGGATTACTTGAAGTCACAAAATAATTTAAGTCTACTGACCACAAAAACAGACAGGCCAACAAACTTACACTCAACGTAGCAAACCACCCCCAACCTCAATCACAATTAAAAATGGTGCAGCCAAATCTACGTTTGCAGTTGGCCCATTTGGCCATACTCAATTTCCCAGGAGAGGGGAAGGATAAGTTGGCTAAGTCCTGATTTGGTGGTTGACGAGCTGGCATGGTGCCGAAGTGATCAGATATCCTCTCATATACTCAGTCTCAGTACTAACGTAAAACTGCTTTGTGTCGCTTGAATCCTGAAACCCTAAAACTGGAAAGGCAATGAAAACATGCGATAACTAAGTAGGTGAATCCATTGATGTTGTCACTGGACATTACAGAAAGTAACAGTACGTTGCTGTTGTTTCCAAAGCAACCAACCCAGTCGATGTGACCAAAGTTCGCATGCAGCTGGATGGTGAATTGGCCAATCAGCGTGGACAGCTCGGAAAGGTGTACAAGGCTCGTCACTACAAAGGCATTGTAAGGGGTGCTGTGACTATCGCAAGGGAAGAAGGAGTGTTGGCTCTGTACAAAGGGTGAGGAATGGATGATGCCATCTGAGTCGAAAGAGACTCGCAGATCCTTCAAAATTTAGGTTTGAAAGGCTTCTGTAGGATTGAGGGTGCTAGAACCCAGCCACTGATACTATGCATAGAATGTGTGCCAATGAGTTTCTTTTAAGTGAAAGATTTTAGAAAATCTTGGAATGGTACTGATAAAAAGTAGCTTCTTTCTAGTAATCTGCTGATTTAATTTTGAGCAAGCACTTTTTTTCATGGTTTACTTGACAATTTATTGTAGTGAAGTAAACTCTAACCAACAGAAGTGCAATGGTATTGCGCTACTCTTTTTGGCAGTATATATCTTGTCATACTAGATTAGATCAATGAAATTGAATGAGAGAGCAAGAGGTCATCATATTATAGACACGTACTAACATGACATTTTAAAGTTAGTTTTTTAATATTTATCTTGTTTGCACCTTCTCCATTCCGCAGCCTGACCCCTGCGTTGTTGCGTGAAGCCACGTACAGCACCATTCGAATTGGAGCCTACGAACCAATCAAAGTGTTGTTTGGAGCCACAGATCGTCATCACACACCATTGGCCAAGAAACTGGGAGCGGGAGCTACCTCAGGTATTTAAACAAACATCTATTTCAGTGAACTTCTGATGAATTGGTTTGTTCACAAATCTGAACCCGGGTCCCTTCATGTCATCACTGCGACATGATCTAGCCAATGAGAAAGCATTTGGGGAAAAAAGCAAACGTATATGCTAATCCTGTCACATTTTTTTTGAAATGAGGTTCTAGAAGAGTTTGAATAATAGAGAAGGTTCAGTTACTTTTAAAAGGTATGGTGCCGTTCCCTTTCAAAGCTAAGAAAGTACTTACGGTTTCAAACTGTTGCAGGATTTAGAGAGTTTTTATGGCCAAAAAAAATGTGGAGGACGTAATGGCAGTTTACATTGTGGGAAGACATTCCCAGAGTTCAGTCAGACATGCACGGTAGGAACTTACATGTACAGCCCACTATGCAAAGTGCTGTCAGATTTTAATGATAAGGTTAATGATAAGGTCATTCCAAATAAATCCTTTTTTCTCTATTGCAGCCCCTCACCAGCTTCGGGCATTGAGGGGCACAGTAACAGAATGAATATAGGTTTTATAAATGCTCTTTACTGGTGGGGCGCAGATTCGTGCCGGGGACCTGGCCCCCTCGGGTCCCCCCTTGGCAATGGACAGTACAACTTTGGCCGAGCAGAAATGGTAATATTGATAAGAATAGAAACTTCATTTCTCATTTCAAGATAAAAAATGTTTCAAATTAATCAAAATAAGAAAAGTATGAACTTGTTCAAGATTGTTTCTGAGCAGTGCATTGTCATAATTACTGGGCAATTAGGCATTGCTGTGTACCTGGGTACCCGCAACCCATCCGCTGAGTACTCGGTTCCATTTTGTCGTTTTTTTTTACCCGAAACTGTCCTTCAAAAGATCTACACAACAGACAAGCAAACTTTTCGTATTTATTTGCTGGTAAATTGTAAGTAAAGAAGTCGGAGTAAAATGTGTTTTGTGTCCATTTGACAATAATTCAGATCACAAATGAATCATCAAAAAGAACCAGTCACGACACATGTAGCTTATATTAGGATGGCTGGCTTTGCCTGCCGACACTTTGGTCTTTTCACATCAGGATGACTCGTATGCATGCTGCATGAACCAAACCTAGCCTGATTGCTACCAAGGACATGTACCAAGGACCCAGTTGTAGCCTGTGTGCAGGCAGTTCAATTGCTGACTCTATGGCAGCCATGTGACCACAGAAGGAAAGGTCATGTGACTCCACATACTAAAACAATTCAAGTGAAATGAAGCCTCAACTATGCGCTGCTTGTCATGCTGTTACAGAGATGAAAGTTTTAACCCCCCTGGTACAACATTTAAGTAGCTTATTTCTTTTAAGGAACTTTAGGTAACAGCAAGATAAATCTTAGCAAAAAGAAACTATACAATGTATACCATTAGTATTTACAAATAGAAGGAAAATAACTGGAAGAATGTACCACTGCTGATCCAGTTGATTTTGATTTCTTATCTCTTGTGAAGGCTTGGTATGACTCCATGACCTGGGAACTTTTGTCCACTTGAAATTCGGATAACTCAACTTTTAAGCCGTTGCCTCTGATGTTCCAAGTTGTCGAGATATTACTTTCTTTTATTTCACACTTACAAGCTTAGAAATGAAAAGTTTACGTTGGAAAATAGTCCCGTGCGATGTTCGTTCCTGAACAGGTGCCATTGAGTGTGCCAGAGTAATGCTCAATCCAGCTGCTAGGCAGTAGAGTTGGTGAAGCTGCAGTAAAAACTACTTGACTAACGTGTTGGACTTCATAAGAGATATTCCTTGAAAATCATATGTTCAGATTTGGACATTTCTTACCATATCAGTGCCTTTTTTTACACTCCAAGACAAAGTATTGGAATGATACATGTACTTGACACAGTGCCCAGTTGTGGCCCACTGACACGTGAGGGTTCCAAACCTGCTAAACCTCCACAAGCTAGTTCAGGCATACATGTATGTTTGTGTGTGCATAAAAGCAATGCAAGTCATTAGAGCATGCAGAAATTATTGTCATGGTGTGTGTACAAGCCCTCCATGTACATGGAGCTATCACAGGTATAACACCACCTTAAAAGCACATGATTTGTTGCAGTTAGGGGTCTGTTTGGTTTATACAGCTTGCATACGAGTGAACCTATTGTTAAAAGACCAAAGTGTGCCAGGCAAAGCTGGCCGGATTACTACAGGTAGGTTGCATGTGCAGTGTGTTGTGACTGGTTCTTTCCGTTGATCTGTCTGTGATCTAAATTGTCATTAAATGGATTCAAGGGATATTTTACTCAGATTCTGTTCTAACAATTTATTGGCAAGTAAGCAAAGGAAAAGGTTGCTTGCCTATCTAAAATGTGTTTTCTAGGTAATATATAGTGATAAACTTGACAAAATATAACCAGGTACAATGCACCCATAATCAACGGTCGGGTAGCGGGTACCCGGGCCCTCAGTATGGCCTTACATGTACGTCTGATGTGAGCTTGTTAACCACTTGTTGCTGGGGATTCCGGTTTTGGACATGTATTCTTTATACGCCTGGTGGGGGTTTCCAAAATCAGACAAAGGGAACTGGGTCTCTAACAAAAGACCATACTCATAACAAAAGACCAGGCTGCTGGACATTATCAACATTTTTCACTCTCAAAAGTGGCGAAAATCCAGCCTTGTTTTGAAACTGTATACCAGGGTTTGGGGCATTGAGAGTGAGTGGATTACCACCGGGGACAAAAGCGCTCCACCACCACAGCGATGAGACACACATTACCGCTGCCTGCTAATCTGGCCCCTATTAAAAGAGGTCAGCAGCGCATTGTGCCAGTTTTGTGAACAAAAGAAAATTACATACTAAACACCGCACAATCTGGGCTCTTTTTACAAGGCGGCAGGCCTGGCTGAAATATTCCAACGTCAATAGATATTGTCTGTCAGATTAGACAGACTAGACAATCCTTTGTGTGGGTGTAAGTGTCCAGTAAATGAAGATATGAATTTTTAAAGATTTTTGAAAACAGAAAAAAAACATTATGCCGTCCCAGCATCATCAACATTCATAAATGTCCCCGGCACGAAGCGGTTAAACATAAATACTGAAACTTGATGCATCCTTTGCAGGTGCAATAGGCAGCATGATAGCTGTTCCTACCGATCTCATCCGTGTCCGCTTACAAGCCCAGGGTCATTTGAGCACTGGAGAGCAGCCCAGGTATCGGGGATTCACCCACGCCTTCACTGATATCCTGAGGAAGGAAGGCTTTAGGGGCCTGTACAGGGGAACCTCACCCACAGTGCAGAGAGCTGTCATAGTGACTGCAACACAGGTAGAAATTGTATTGCTTGCTAAGGTTAAGATTGGCGCGGGTTGGTAAAATCTGTCCAACTGCTTGTCGGTACTGAGTAAGGGAAATCAGATAGACCCAAAGTGCCAGCATTCTGTCCTTCAATGAAAGCACACAAAAGATTGACGTCAGTTGTTAAAATGACAGTATTCTTTCTGATTATGCTCACCTGATTGTGAATTGTATTAAAACTTCAAAGAAAAACTTTAATTTACAACATCTGAACTTAACTTGCTTTCTTGATGTTTCGATGTCTAGATGTTCCCCTACATCAGATGTCAGCATCTGGCTGTTAGGTGGTGATAGCCAGATTAGGATTCCACATTTGACATGACAAGTAGCCTCACGTGTCCCTGTTCACGTTCTTGGTTCTCCTGATTGATATTGTTTCTTTGACCCATCTACAGGGAGTAAACTATGCTGCTTCTCTGTGCTGATGTCCCAGTCCATTACTTGATTTTCCCAAAGTACATCTGTTATTACCAATTTATTGAGGATAAGTTTGCAAACCAATCCAAAAAAATAAGTTTATTCCTGTAAAAGCAGAAGTACTCTCCCTGTGTAGCCCCAGGGCCTGTGACTGGCCACAGGAAGGTCATTCAGGCCTATGGCATTCAGGGCGCATTGAAACCTCAGGCTATGATGAGAATCAACAAGTTTCCGTCTATTAAATCTGACAGGGCTTTCCACTCAAAAAATAGTTCCCTTGGCTTATAAGGGATTTCTCACATACACGATTTTAACGCAGAGGTCCATAGATGATAGAACTACCTGTGCACAAGGACAAAGGAATACTTCACACACCATGAGCAGTCCTAGCATTTGCCATGATATGATAATGATAATCACTTATGCATGGTACCCCAAACATGAGCTCAGGAACACAGTGTGTCCCTTGCTGACTTGTATGACTCGTGATTTGGACTTGGGCTTGAGTTTGACTCGAGTCGTTTTTTTTGTGACACGGACTCGAGTCACTTTGACTCAGACTTGGACTTGAAGCTGCAGACTCGGAGTCAGACTCAGACTTGACCTGCATGACTTGTGACTCCACAGCAATTATATCATTGCATTTTTTTTTATAGAGCCTGATGCAGCTTTTGATTGGGGACATTGATGCCCTGAAGCATGTACCCTGCCCAAACTCGATACATGTTCTTCATTAATACATGATAATGTATTCGGTATCAGACTATTCTTGTCGGACAAAGACTGGTGCCCTGCCAAACAAAAGCTTAGAACGACTTGTATTGCTGTTTGAAGAATCTCAGTTGCAGCTGGTTATGGGTCAGATGATCTGATGTCAGTACGGTCTGTACTTATGTGAAAGCACAGTTGTGGCATCCATTCCAAAATAGTAAACTTTGGGTTATCATTTTTAAGAGAAATAGAAACGGAAGATTCTGAAGGAGAAAACTAAAGGAAAGAATGTTCCATGTCTGCAAATGAAACATTTGAAAAAAGCCTGAAAAAATTTTTGCAATACAACAATAAATGTGACTCGTGACTCAGACTTGACCTATGTGACTCGTGACTTGGACTCAGACTTGAACCAAATGACTCAGGACTCGGACTCAAGAGATGTGACTCAGACTTGGAATGGATGTTTTGTGACTCAAATACAAGTCTGTTCCCTTGCATTCAAGCTTTCTTAAGTGACTGTGTAGCCTCATTTATTGTTTCTGTGTAGAATCAATATTAATGAGCCTAACGTGATGAGAGTTGAACTCCAAATTAGGACTGATGGATTTTCTTTGAACTGGGTGCCCATTTCCCATAAAATTGTCCCATTGTCCCTGAAACTGGCCCTTGTTAAAACCTGAAGTGTGAGGACTATGCACAAAGGACTATGTCACACTGCCATCAGTGTGCCCTTAAAATAAATCAGAAATGATTTAAGTGTAATTCTTTGGATACAGAAACAATATTTTTTATTTTCTTTTCGTTCACAGCTGATTAAACAAAGGCTGTTCTTTGTTTTCAGGGAAAAAGTTGTGGTATTTATCGAGGTGGTTTGGGGTAATAAAATTGAAAGATGTGGAATGATGCATCTGTCAATTCCAGTTGGGTATTAGGCACTGGCCCTCCTCCCAATTCTAACATTCTTAGCACTTTGTGAACTTATTGTTAGGTTCCGACATATGACCATACCAAACACACAATTCTCAACCATGGCTGGATGATGGAAGGCCCAGCATTGCATATAGTGTCTGCCATGACAGCGGGCTTCATGTGTGCTGTCACCACCTCACCCGTTGACCTCATCAAGACCAGGGTCATGAACCAGCAGATCAAAGGTCAGCATTTCAAACAAATTTGTTTCCTCCATTTTGTCATTGTAAAAAAGGTATACATGGCATACATTTTTTCAGAATGAATGTATACATGTATGACACAGCATCATGTTGTTCATGTAGCCTTTCGTATCATTTACATCACACCAATCCACCCTGACTTGAGGTGCACCCTTCAATGTTGATGATGCTGGGCCGGCATGACTATCATTTTTTCCGTTTTCAAAATCTTTCAAAAATTCATCATTTCATTTAACGATCGTTTATAGCCGCACGAAGTAATCTTTAGGCACTACTCTAAGTTGACA
>NW_019091485.1:441688-500454 GCF_001949145.1 Acanthaster planci | reverse complement strand
CCTTTGTCCCCGGTGGTAATTCGCTGGCTCTCAATGCCCCAAACCCTGGTATACGGTTTCAAAACAAGGTTGGATTATCACCACTTTTGAGAGTGAAAAACGTCGGTAATGCCCAGCAGCCTGGTCTTTTGTTCGGAGTATGGTCTTTTGTTACAGGGCCGTGTTTCCTTGGTCCGAGTTCGGAGACCCCGGCCACGCATATAAACCATACGTCTCCGATTCCGGAGTCCCCAGCAGGTAGTGGTTAAAAAATGTCCTCTTTTGTTGCCACTCGGAGTGGATAAGGCAAAATGAGTGGCACAGGGCATGATTTAGCTGATCTGATGTCCACAAGCTTAGTATAGCACAGTTCAACATTCGCAGCTGTTCATAAATATGTCAAATTAATTGCTGAAAAGCATACTTGGTTTAAAGGTAGTTTTGGGACTAAACTTCCCGTGAAATCATTCTTCAGGCAAGCTGTCGTTTCGAAGAGAGTAACAAAAGAAGGTCTTTTCTAATGATAAGTCCAAAGATGCATTTTTAGAAATCTTTATTATAGAATGCCCAGACTAGCATTGACATGATTCACACACGTGGTTGTTATATTTTATTGGTTCAGTGTGTAATATCCTGCTGTTGCAGTCGGCCGAAGGAGAACGTGGCCCGGACACTGAATTTGGCAGCCATTTGAAATGTGACTCTGCAACCGAAATCAAGATGCTAGAATATTGTTTTTTTTTCTTGGAATACACAGTGCTCACTGAGCGAAAACTTCATAAGGTTAATTGTAAAGCACCCTTTTTATTTTGAGCACTTTTGTTACCTTTTACAATCAGTGCACAAATGAGATTGATGGACTGTGCGTTTCAGTCAAGTAATGGCCATGCTCCACTGTCTCATTAATCCTGAACAGTCTTGAGGGAGCTGGTGAGGTAGAAGTGTAATAATGATGCATTTTTAAATTCTGTTTTTAATGTAGGTATCCCGAAAAGTGAGAGAAGGTACCAGAATGGTCTAGACTGCTTGATCAAGACGGTGAAATCAGAAGGATGGTTGGGTTTGTATAAAGGCTTCATTCCAAACTGGCTACGAATAGGTCCACACACTATCGTCAGTTTCTTCCTCTTTGAGTATCTCAGAAAGAAAGCTGGAATCAATCCAATATGATGCGTGTGGGGAATACTGAAATACACTTGGTTATATGTCTGTGAAGCGGAGATGGACCACTTGCCAGAGGGATGAAGCTCAGTACATATTGTGTCATGCAAGCATTGAACACTCCATTAATGTGAAGTTATGATGAATGCATATGAGTGCATTGGTCCATACCATGAATGAATTAGTCTTTCCATTGCAGGAATGTGAATCATTCATTATGTGTTGTGCAACATGTGAATAAGTCTCTAGCATCTGATTACTAACTTACATACACATCATTTTCCATTCTCGCTGTGGAGTCGAATGGCAACAAGAAGTCTGTGCATGTTCAAAAATTCCTCTCAGTGTTTACAGCATAGATGATACGTGCCTTGCAGTGCCATCAATACAGCAACCCTGCACGGGGGAATTTGGTATTATATCAAATGGTTTGATTTGGTAGTTTTATTACACTGGGTGCCATGCCCTTGTGTGGATGAATAATTTATGTCATGTTATTGGCAATTCACAAATCAGATGACAAGGATTTATTCAAATGTTACATAAACTGAAACTAGACAAAAATCAATAAAGGCTTTCTTGTTTCTGCGTTATGTGTTGGTACTAGCATTAAATTATCTTTACATTTCAAAGAATGCAGGTAAGAGAAATATATTGATGAAGGAACAAACACAAGAACATGTATTTGCATTTTTATATAAATGTATGCACAAAATGTATGAGGTACATGTAATGCACAATTAATAGGGACATGTGGATTTTAGTCAAAGTTCAAACTGCATCACTCAAAAGTGTTCCAAAGAGCTCTAGTGGGTATATCTTTTTAGCTTTCAAATTCCCAATCAGGTGTAACAAAATTTGTAGAAAGCTTATTGTAACAACCGCGACTCCTTACTTGACGTGAGATGTTTTTAGTCTTGTTTTTAGTTTTGAGTCTAAGTAACCGAACTCAAGCAGTCGTTCTGGCCCAGTGCACAGACAATTCAGACTTAAAAGAAGTCTTTGTTGTCAAACAGAAGTTGGTTAAGAATACGAGTTTCTTTTATTCTCAAAACTTCGCCTCATGCAAAGCTCCTCACAGGCAAACAGACAGTTGGTGAGGAAAATCCTCCTGTTTGCTAACAAGTATTTCACTGCAGCAAAATACTTCACAAATCAAGTATTTTCTCAACACGAAAACACTTCACAGGCTCAAAGCATCGAAGCTGGTCTCATCAGACTTTAGCTCTCTGCTCGCAAAGTTCCAACTCGATTTCTCAACACACTTTCAGGGTTTTTATACTCTACAAATCAACTATATTAACATAGTTACTGAATATAAGTCACAAGTAAATTATGCAGTAAGGTTACATCACCCTGCTCTAAAGTGATGACTAATTCCATTGACCAATCAGAATAAAACCAAATGATGTGAACTCATGACAATTTCTTAATAAAGTTCCACCCCTTCATTTCAAAGCAATATTATTCCATGAAACAAGGAAAGTTGTGGGTACACTGGCCTCCGCCCCCACATTCCAAGTAGCTAACCAAGTTTTATCAATGGGTCAACTGGCCTTGGTGAACATCTGGTGTTTGACTCATTGACCACTACACTTTTCTGGAAACCTGTTCACAAAATCTCAACATTGTTACACTTACATTTGTTTTTTAATAATATAGATGTATGTTTATATTAAGGTATTACTTCATATGCACAAAGACCAGTCAACTACTCTACCTCTTAACCACTTGCTGTCGGGTGTAATTTGAAGTTGCATGACGTAAAACTGGGTGATTTTCAAAATTTTCCATTTTCAAAATTCTTCACAAAATCATAGCTTCATTTACTGGATGTTTGCACCCACACAAACGACTGTCTTGTGGCTACTCTTATCTAACAAACAACATCTATTGATGCCCGAGTATTTCAGCCAGGTCTGCTGCCTTGTAAAAAGAGCCCAGATTGTGCAGTGTTATGTAATTTTGTATTGTTCCGGGGAACCATGTGTTGAAATAGAGACGTTGTGGGGACCCAAAATGTTACTGGGACAAATTGTCCCCTCAACTCGGTCCCAACTTTCCTAACAAAGGAACCATTCCTCATAATTTGGTGAAGGCCTGAGCACACTGATCCTGTCTCCAGGGCCCAATTTCTTGGTGCTGCTTACCAGTTCGCAGAAAAGTCATGCTCTAGTACTGTAGCATTAACATGTGTTAACCGTAAACAGTGTTTCATAGTGGTGCTTGGCCAGGTTGTGCTGACGGTTGGTTGCATATAATGCAGAGATTTCCATTGTTACATCTCTCAGTTAAGCGAATATTCCATCCAAGGTAAACTTGCCTTTTGCTTTGCTTATTGTTTAGGGTCTCGATGAAATACTTTGAGCCACTGTTAGCATAAGATCAGGAACTTAGCAGTACATTTGGGCCCAGGTTAGTCTTCAGAATCCAGGGTAAATATTGCAACAGTAATGTTTGTTCCTTTTGTTCACAGAATTTGCTGAATAGTTGTTCCTAAGCTACCTCATGAAACTCTGAATTCTTTGAGAATTCAAACTATGTTAATGGAGCTACCTCAGTGTGTTACTTTACGTAGCCCAAGAAACCTCAGGCCATTTTGGATTTATATACTAATATTCATGAAATGTGGGCAGTTACACTTGCCATATATGTGTGTGTGTGCGGGGGGGGCTGCATTCTTAATCACGACAGGTTAATCACAGCATGGAGGAAGGACATAGACGGAGTTCGAACTGCCCAGACTGTAACATCTGGCCATTTACCGCTTTCTGGCGTGCCCAGTATGTCCATAGTCAGAGCGCAGCAAGCGCTTGCTAAGAACCGTCAGTTTCACAACCACAAAACCCCTTTGTACCCTATGATCGCCACTGCAGTTTCTTGCTGGTAATCCATACCCTTAAAACTTTGTGCTCTGAAGTCTAGGAAATTAAATATTCATGTCTTCGTTGGTGCTTGACATGATCTCACAACAGCATCAAACTAAATGCTTGTTTCAGGTTGTGTGCTTTAAATGGTTTTGTGCATTTATTGCCCCTATCGAATGCTTTCCTCTTGAGTTATTTTTGGAATAAATAGTAAAGTTGTTTACAAGATTTTGTGTTTTATTTGAATATTATTATATAATGTATACAGGAGTGTATTGTATGAGATCTTATGATCACTCCTTGTGATTTTGATATGAACTTAGCTTTCCATTGGTGGTCAACATGTTTGCCAGTCTTAGTCAAATTTGTACCAAGTCTTTGAAAACTGATGTTTTTGGGGGACAAAAATAAAATTACAAACATTGCATAGATAACGGAACAGTGTATCAAAACAAAAAAGTTTATTCTTGAAGGCAAAAGCAGGTCAAACATTAGGGAGTTTTCTTTCTCTATTTCCTGGTCACAGCAATAAGTTGTAATTTATTGCAAGCAAAATACTACAAAATGTTGCTGGGATATATGACCCTACTTGTCCAGCTAAGCTGCAGGCAGCAATCAGGTTTTTTTGGAATGTTTTTTATTATTCATCTGACTGGGCGGCGACGGTCATCAAGCACTTTGGAGTGCAAGAATCGTAACTCCTTCTGTGTCCTTCCTCTAGTAGTGTTAAGGCAACCTTTGTATCTTTAGTACAGTAGAACTGGCCAGTGCGTTAACTGCAAAAGAATCACTAAACTGTGGCCATATGTAACATACACATACGCACATATGGAAGCCTCCACGTAACACCATCCTTTTCTCAAGGCTACCGTGTTATTTGCAGCTGTAGTCGAGTAATTCAGACCCAATTTTTCTCGCAACTTCTGAGGTCAATTCACTTAAGTATTCAAATGTGCTGCATTATAGAGATTCACGTAATCAAGAAGCAGCATTGACAAGTCACATGGAAGCTCCTTGTGCCTTTGAGGGAAGTGCGTGCCTCTCATTCATTTGATGTGAGCACTGTATTCCACTGGTTGTGGGGCACTGTACCCTGCAGCAGCTATACTTGAGGAATGTAGCCAAAGTCAAGTCTTGGAGAAATGAGATGGAACCATGTCTGCATGTCATACTGCAGGTGGCATGCTGTTGGGGATTATGACAACAAATGTGCTTTGCCATTCCTACATCACAGGAAATGCTAGACTTGTTCAAACTCATGCCGAGAGCAACAATGTGCATGGAAGCCATGCTCCACAGAACACACAGAGCCTGCCTATGTGCAGTGCATGTACTAGCATGCGGTGAGATGTGCAATGAAACATTACTTGGTACTTTCAATTTTCCATGAAGCTTCCAGTTTATTGTTCATCATCAGTCTTATTTCTGATGAATCACAGTGTGGATCAGAATGCCATCACTGCCCGACAGGCTGTCAGTATTTATTTGGCTGAAGTAGTAGTTTTTCCCACTTGTGTTGCAAAAAATGCCCAGTGTGGATTTAGACTTTCCCTTTTTAACATGGTGTATATACAGTTGTAGGCTATTGGTATTTGAAACATATTGCATTTATAGGATTTTATTTTCATTTGGTTATTTTTGCATTGAAACTGGCATGCATAGGTGAAATATTTAGTTTTGTTTTGATATCAGAAATATTTGATCAAGATATGGAGTGAATGGAAAGTGATACTCCCTCAAGAACTAGAAAAGACTGTGGGCAGATGTATTCTACACAATAATCCCTGCAGGTTGCACTTTTGCATAAAGACCATTTTTGGCAAATACATGTACCTCTCCATCCAGCATCCAGTTTATTGTTCTTCACATAGTCTGCATATAATAAACCAGCTTGAAATAACACACCATCCCCCCAAAATCGCTCCTCTACCACAACTTTAATGTTTTGGAGCTGACAGAATCTGCTTTGTCACAAAGTAACTCCACAATAGTTTATACTTCACTGAATATGTCTTTTACAGGTTTTATGTATCTATATCTTAATCCAGCTTAATCAGTGGGAAATGGCATCACTTTGTATTGTTAACAATATTTAACATAAGATCATGCAAATTGATTTGATCATTAAAAGTGGGAGGCAATGTGGATTTGTATATTGCCGCTATTTACCTCTATAGAATGTTTTTTCTTGTTCTATAACTTTTAACTCATACAATATATTTTTGTTAACAAAATAGCACCAGGTTTACTGAAAATACATTCTGCTTTTGAAATCCTTGATTACATTGTTTTTTCATACAATTATGCTATACAGTTATTGAATTCTTTCTGAAGTGTACCTTAACTCGGGTCTCCCTTATGTCAATAAAGGCTAGGCCTAGCCCTTTACGATTAAAATATGGCCATTCTCTTCATACTTATTTACAAGAGTCAATCACTGTACATGACTTCCAGGTATATACACTATTTTACAGAATATTGCACATGGGGCACGTTTTCATTGCAAAATTGTAATTTCAGCATGAAATTGAACCAAAGAGATTAACAGTGGCAACAACTGCTTTAAACAGTGTTTAGTCTCATGAAAGATACAAATGTTATGACGTAACTGCCATTCATAAATACCTCAGACAGTCTCCCTATTCAACAACGAGCAACTTGACTTTGTATTCACATTTGATAATGCCTGCTGAGAAGTGATGATGCCTGCTGCATATATCACGTGCTAGCACCTGGATACGAGACACTTTAATCGACTCTGATTGCAAGAGTCTGTGTGTATGCGGCTTGCCACGCGCACGCCACGTCCATATAAGGAGATTCTTTTGTACATTTTGCACAAGGAATATATACTATAAAACGGACGGGGGGTATTTGGGAAAATGAAAGTAAAATTCTAAAACAAAATTGTTTGAAATCCATCATATATTGATTTTTTTTCCCTCTGACTGAAAAGATATTTTATAAATGGGAATAAACATGTGCTTGGCTGTCTTAAACTGATGTTTTAAGACCTGCGTAGGAGACCGAACACTGATAATGCCCTTGCCTGTGGCTCTGGCATTAGGTACGTCCACTGACTCCATTCTCCTGAGCTGGTCTGGACCGGCCGAGCACATATTAATTCTCTTAATTGTAGGTGTCTCGGGAAATATAAATCAGACACTTATTGTAAGGAAACGCAACCAGCAATGGGAAAAAGTTTCAAAAAATATAAATTTTATAGAGTGTTTACGGTATGCTCAACTGGCTATTACGCCGGTTTTAACCCTATCACTGTATTTTGAGTGTATTTTCCCTGTTTTTTGCAGCAGCCTAAAAATAAGATAAATGGTCATAACTTGGTCTGGTTTTCTTAAACTCAGGCAGACATTTAAAGAATAAGCTCTTTGCCGACAAAGCATTATTACAGCAGTAAATTCAGTTCAACCGTGGGATTGGACCCCAAATTAGTGTGAACTACTGCATTGCGGAACTGCTGCATCAAAATATTTCACAAAAGTAACATGCATAATGTCTACAACAAGAAAAGTAAGAAGCACTAACATGTGTCACTTGGCACTTGATTGGAATGGCTCCAGTGTGCCTTGCAAGAAGAAAAAAATTGTTGGTACAAAATTTTCTTCCAGTAGAAGAGCTGTCCACGATTTACTGCAATAATAGCGAGATCATTTAAAACAATGTAAAAATTACTTTTTAAAAGCTGCTAGAGTATTCCGTTCCATCAATACATTGTACATGTAAACTAACAGCTGGCAAGAAAGACTACTCAATCTGCTCTGATTTCAGCTGATACATCCTGGGGACAACATAACGAAATAAAAATACTTCCTGCATACTGTACATTTCAGTGTTGCATGCAGTACATGTTTACATATACAGTAAGTTCTAGCCACATTTTACAGTTTCATTTCAAACACAGTTTGACTAGTGTGCATTGCCAATCACACATTGAATATCTTTTGGTCTGCGAGTGGGTTGCCCAGAGTCAAAAGGTTTGCTATTTGTTTCTGCATTTTAATGAAATGCATTCATCTTGAGCATGCGTGTAAATGAGCAATATCATCATATCTGAATACTGGCCCCACACCAAAAATGGCCCCGGTGGTTTTGACTATACACGCCGCACATCACAGCTATGTCTATGCCACCGATTACGTGTTCTGCCACTTTGTGAGGCTGGTCGCGCCGAGCTGTTTCCAGTCTTCTTTGGTGATGCACATGTTGTCAAAGGCCGACAGGGTGCCGAGTACTGTTCCTCCATTATATGCAGAATGGTAACGCTCTGGTGATGCATGGACCTGGAATGAACAGAGGCAGGTCAACACGAGCATCTTCACAGAGAATGTGAATGGCATCCAATGTACTCAAGATGAATGTTGACTCAGAGCCAAAATGCAGAGAGAGGATATCAAATGTTCATGACCCTCTCTAGGTAGCTCATAGGTCCATCCTATAAATCATTTGTTTGAAAGACAAATGTGAATGTTTCACCTGCAGCAAATATACATTACTTACCTGTTCCAGTAGTGTACAATTTCAAAAACTTACCAAGTAAGGTAAGTTTAATGGAACTAAGCATCATCTTAATTTGGCTTCTGATACATGTAATCAAAATTTATACTGCAGTCCGTGTATTACATGTGAATCCTTTTGTTTCATCATTTCACAGTCATTTCTACTTTTTCTGCTTCAAAAATCTGGCTGCTGATTATCTTTTTACTGTATTGGGAAAAAAAAGGTGATTCCCATCATGTTGGATAAAAATTGGATATGCAGTTGGAATTTTTTTTTTAATGGAACATTTTTTTGCAGCAAAACAATTAGGGTGGGGCAATAGTCGATTATTTTTGTTTGTAATCATTTGTAACGAGTAACGTGACAATTTCGGATTGAAGCCTATAATAGATGTGTGTTGATATTGTCAGCTTTGTATAATCACCGGCTGAGTGATTAAAGAATGTCTGAAGTAAGAAAGCAGAGGGTGGTAGGTACAAATAGACACAAATTAACCACGTTTTTCAAGATGAACCAGCTAAACAAGTTTTTAAAAAGAGTACACAACGATTTGCACAAAACTTAGGCTCTGGGGTTAATGGCATAAGTTAACACTTATCTTTTTTAATTCATTTTTTTTTACTAAAAAGATACAGGTTCTGAGCAATTTCTATTAGGTTGAATTGGGTAACTGCAAATACAGCTTTTTTGTCCTTGTGAGTTTAACAGAATCTTGTAGATTTTTTTATGTCATGAATGGGCACAAATTATTTTTTCCCCATTCTCAGTTTCATGCCTTCTATTCTGCCCTCTGAATAAAGGCTGGTTTCATGCAAATGCACAGTGAATATGACAGCCAGAAAGTGTCTGTGTCCAAACTTGCAAGAGGTGATGTAGTCAACTTCTGCAGATTTGTGGCTTAAATTCTTGCTGAAAAGTTAGCAGACCAGTGGCTCAATGGAAGTGGCATGCCATCAGTGTTACTGGTTAGCAGTCCTTAGATGTAAGATAGTACCATACATTGCTGGCTTCCTGATGAGATTCATGCAAACTAGCCTGGGGCATCCAAGAATTTCAGTTAGCATCCACGAGTGTCACATAGCTGGGTTGTGTGAAGAGTTTGGAAGGGTGGAGAGGTACAAAGAAGAGGGGAGGGAGGGGGTATGACCCACCTTAACAGGGGAGCTCTTGGGCAACATTCGGCAGAGCTCACTCCTCAGTCTCTCAGCTAGACCAGGTAACAAGGTTGTCCCCCCACACAGATACACAGACCTGAAAGGAGTTGTTCATGTATTCAATCAATCATGTTGTGTTTATAAGTAAGTGAAACACCTGTTCTTAATATTCCAATGATTCTTTACTATTCCATACCCAGATTTTTATCAAAGTGAACCTGCCCTGGACATGGGATTGTTTCTGATTGGAAGACACCAATCTTAAATGAAGAACGAGACAATGGCCACAATGTGAAATCAAGTGAAACAAAACAAATCATGAGTCCTAAGACATACAGTACCTTTAACCTTGTCTTCGCCAAAAACTTGGGCCCCAGCATAGAGCAATATTTGTAACAAATAATATGCTGTGTAAAATAGCAAAATGTTCGATGGATGTGTGCTAACTTTACATACCTCGTGTGGACTTGTGAACACGATGCAGGAAAGGGAGATGTTCTATGGACTTGAGCGGGGGGAGTTGGAATCTGCCCCAAACATTTTATTCTCAAATCGTTGTGGTGCATTTTTATCATATATCTAGTCTTTCGGATATTTTTCAATAATCTCTTGATCTCATCACAAATTTCATGAAAATCAGACCACGCAGTGACCATTTTTCTGGGGCAGGTAAATTAAAAAAGTATACTTTTTCAAATGACATGGCCTTGAACTTCAATTGGCAACAACAAAAAACTATATGTCAGATTACAATGAAACTTCACGTGTACTGAGTGTATTGAGTGTCCTTATAAATAAGATCAGACATGGGACAGCCAAGTTGGGGGGGGGGGAACAGAATCTGCCCCTTCCCAGATGAGATGGTCCGAAAAACCCCGGCTCTTAAGGGTCAACCTGTCATCTGCCACTACGATTGTATACAACCAGATTATAATCACATACTCTTCATGAAGCTATTCCAGAAAGTCATTGCCACAGAAACTTGTTACAGATCCTCCCCTATCAACTGGACACAGTTTTCCTGTTTGTAGACTTCTAAATGCTTCTTATAGTGTGACACTTTTGATGTTTACTACTCTATTTTTAGCATTGGTCTTCTCACCTGCACATCTGCTTTCTGATGTCATTACTGCATGCCTGGATGGCATTGTAGACCAATGTATGCAAACCAGGATGATCTTTGCCCCAGACCTCTGGATGGAACAAACCCTCTGTGCTACGGAACCGGGAGTAGTCTAACTTGACAGATCTGTGAGAGGGAAAAATCAACTCAGGAGAGAACATCAGGAATTGTACACGCATAAATACCAAGGATACGCTTCCTGCATGCATAGAAAGTTTGGAAATGTGGTGCAAGTTGACCCAAGAGGTCTTCAACAGAGGGTATTTTTTAAGGAATAGGCCAAGGTTCCAGCAACTTTCATAGTCTGTTTTGAGCCAATAGGGATGATTCACAATGCATGTACAGTGCACTACCGAGAGGTTGCCACAAAGGGTCCATTTCCAAGTTTTGTTAACAAAAACATGGCATTTATCTATAGGTATTTAGGAGTCTGGGAGCAACATCAATGAAAAACATGATGTTGATTACACATTTGGCACTCATACATGTAATACATGATAACATCAGGTGCAATTCACATTCCCTAGCTGTGCAGCTGGCAAATAAAATTTGTCAATCTTTTCTCACCATGCACCACGAAAATTGACCTCTTCGTATATATGTACACTGCACTGTGTGCATATATACATGTAGCCTGCATTTGACTCATCAGGTTGAAGTTTATCTCTGATCTTCTTGGCATGAAATGACTGAGACTATTTCTATCCCCCCCTCCTCCCCAGATGGGATACCAGCCCACCACAGGCTGCTCACTGGTACCCATTTATACTCTCCTGAGTGGAGAAAGGCAGGTAGGGGTGATGTGGCTTTAACACCCAAGGACACAACATGTGGCCAGCAGCTGGATTCAAAGCCCTGACCTCTGGTCATGAGTCACAGACCTTAACCACACTCTCCCCCTGGTCCTTTTGGGTGCATTGTCCTATTTTCAAGGCGAGGCAAATTCTCAGTCAGGCTGAGGTGTTTGAAAAGTACCCCTACAGTTTCCTTTGAAAAAAGGAGTTTATGTACATAAGGCCCAGGATCAACTCCCTAGATTCAGGGGCTTTCATCTGAGGGCAAAGCAGACAAAAATGCTATTGAAAAATTGTCCAAAGAGCCTGAGAAAGAGGCTGCTGACAGACTTGGGAATGTTAAAAAAATCCAAAAGTTAAAAATTTAACTGGTTAACCTAGAAAAACTGGACAATTAATTGAAATCTGAAGGACCCAACAACACTTTGTTTTTGTTTGAGAGGCCTCAGAGACTTCAGTTGCTCGCAATGAGGCTCCGAACTTTGTTGATTTCACACAGTTTTCAATGGGGCTTGAATTTAGCGAAGAGCACCTTTAGGACAATATCCTTCCCTGGCTTTTCCAAGAATTATGAAAATCAGCAGTGTGAAACACTTTCTATGAAACATGACAAACAGGAAAAGAAAGACAATAAATCTTTAAAAATACAAAGCCCTCAAAATCTAAACTGAATTGGCCGTTAAAAAATGATATGATGTTTTACATCTGCACAGACTCTTACTATTTTTCCAGACTTGGAAATACAGCCTTTCTTGGTTCTAACAGAAACCTGCTAGAATGTGTCACTTTGAGTACACTGTGCCAAGTGGATAATTGTTAACTGTTGACATCCTGCATGTTTATGTGTAGTTTTGGAAGCATTTTGGAAGCCTCTGAAAAAAAAAAACTCAACCATTTTTCAACTTCAATACAAAAAGAATTTAACTTGACGACCCCTTGTTGAGGTGGAATACCATTTGTGAATGGATGCTGGCCTTTTCCCACAATGCATGGTGTGAAAGTTGTCTCATCATGAGGACCTGTCGGTGGCACAATGTGCTGTGAACAAATCTTAGACTGGCCACATGATCTGCATTTTTTGTCTAGGGCATTAGCTGCCAACACACCTAGGTGTAATTTAAAGTCAAGTCCATTTTGGATGCAGCCTTAAGAAGTGACCTTCTGACACTTACCTCGATCCATTGGGAACGTCAAACTTTTCTACATCGATGTAAGTGCTGCAGAGTTCAGGGTCTAGGGAGCAGAACTTGAACTCAGCATGATAGTCCTGAGCTACGAAGCAGGCCTGACAGGAGCAATCAAAAGGCACTACCTTCAGTCCACACAACTAACATGTCCTGTCGCCTTCAGGGTGTGAAAAATCACTGTCTTCTCCCTATGCTTTGTGAGCTGTAAAATATCATTGAACTTACATGCAAGCCTCGTGTGACACATGATAAAAGGTCACTATTTCTTAACCAGGTAAGGCAGCCTCCTAAGGTACAAAGGCACTAATACTAATAGCAGAGTTTCATTACATAATCTTACAAAACTGACGGCATAATTTCTTCCATGACTCAAAGCTTTAAAGCACCCAACACTGTAATGTGATAGGGGACAAAAGTGGGAAAAATGAACTGCACAAGCACATATTGGGGGAACATGTGATAGAATCACAAATATGTACATGGTGTGATCTGCAAATGGTGAGCTTTGTCATTTTGGTGCATATCAATTTCAAATTGACACTGTCCTGTTTTCCAAACTGTTTGATTTGTGGTTCTAGACAACGATGATCCATGCTACCTAGAACCATCTGAAAAAGCTAGTGTCCAGATAATTTTGAAGTTGATATGCACCCCAAAGACGAAGCTTACCATATGAAGGGTTTTTGCCTATATCACATCAAATAGGTACATGCTGCACATTCATGTATCATGCTGTGCATGCTGCATGTATTGTTTATGGGCAAACACCACTAGGAGCCCACGTTTTCAACACAGACATCATACATCATCTAATCATAGTCAAAATTTCTAAATGTTATGTATCATCCACTCATCCTTACGAATCGGGTCCCTGTAAATGGACCATACCCAGCAGCTTGTCTATGCAGGTTTCGGAGTCGGGGAAGGGGGTAACATAGGGATGAACATGTAGAAAAGACTTCTGACATTTGTACCTTTTAAAAGCGTAGCTGCATGCTTCCTGTTTGTAAAAAAAGAGGCATCAGCCTGGATACACCACTGATCACCCCCAAATGATGAAGCAAGGATGATTTCTACCATGTTCCTTATGCAAAATGGTACAACTATACAAAATCTCACCCTTTCCTTTAGATATCTTGCTATGTACATCTCAATCTCTGTGAAGAATCTGGTCGAAAGGAAGATAACAAAGATATTGATATGGCCATGTAAATATAAAAATAAATAGTATGGCATACAGGCTAAAATGACTCTAGTTATGATTAAAAAGTCATGGGTAAAGAGATCCCATGATAGGCAACATGATGACATAAAGTCAGACTGTACAAATGATAATGTGCAATTTTGTTTTCATTTTTTTCCTGGGTTAGAAGGAACTCCTACAATAAGGGTAACGTTCCTTTGTATACACATGGGATGGTAGACATTGATCAACCTTGAGCAATGGCAACACCAAGGAAACATGGCAACTTCTCTCCCCCGGAAATTTATCATCCGCCACGTAACCTTTAACAAGCGATGGTTCAAATTATGAGGAGTTCACCTCACCTCACAAGGAAATGATTAATGATATCTTGTGAAAAGCAATGCTGCACAAATGCACGGCTAATTCATGACAGGGAGAAACTGAAGTTATGAACTGGTGTTTCTTTACAAGGGTCATTGAAATGCCCTGCTTTTTCTGAGAATTACATGCAAACCATTTTTGTCTTTTTTTGGGAGAAAACAAAAAAGGAAACCAAAATTTTGTTAAAGGTCACTTTCAGGCAAAAAAAGCTGCTAAGGTCTGATTTGATGTGTACAGAATTGCACAGCTAAGCGCAATTTGTGCTAGATATATATGGGTGAGCTAAAGCCTTTATGCAGTGCCTCTAACAACATCTGTGAGCTTTCCTAATGAGTGGTTGCAGTATAATCTCTTTCCCACATGGAGTCAATAAATGACTAAAATGGAGTTAACACTCAATGAAATTGTTAAACCTCTGTCATGACTACTATATTTTCATTGGCTTAGAGGGATCACATGACTGGCTGTCATGTCACCCTAACCGTTGGACATTACATCACAATGTGATATACCGGTACTGTAGTCCTCATCCAACAGAACAAACCACAATGCAGGGACTACCAACCGGACTATTCATCGGTACCTCATGGCCGTTTTCCAATACTAACTTCAACTGTTTTTTAACTAGCTGACATTGCAACTGTAAGCGCATTAATTAGTTTAATAGTGCCACAAAACATCAAATAAGAACCAAGAGAGCCAAAAATTACAGTAATCCTATTTAATTTCAAACGCTTCAGGCCCACAATCGGGGATTGGTTTTGGGAACGAAGCCTGAGACGGAGCCCAAGTCGAGTATTGGAAAAGGGCCTATGGCTACTTTCACCATAGTATTCACTGCGAGCATTGAACTGGCACCATAATCAGCCACTGCAAGTTTTTGCCAACAGTTGAAGCTTGAGTCTTCGTAGAAATTCCTAAACATAATGTCTACTGAGCTTAAAAACACATGTAGATTTTCCTTCAAAAATCGTTTTTAAGATGTCAAGATAAATGGCTTTCAAGCAAGACACATGTGACCAACAATGAGTCTAGGAATATTATTCAACTTTCTGTGTCGTAGAAGACCGAGATACTCGTCATTTTGATTAAATTCAAGACCTCCAGGGAAGGAAAATATTACAAAGAATTGAAGAAAGAGGTATAACAACAACTGCTGGTGACTCCTGTGATATGAGGTATGATGTTTTAACAACCTCATCAGGGGCTCATTGTACCCTTGGCTTTGCCTTGGGTGCCATAAGACCCACATTGCGGCAGTCAGTAACTGTTAAATGCTGTGCTGACTTTGAGTAGTATCAATGTGACAAGCTAAATTTCAACACACACCATGTTACATGTACAATTTCAACAGTGCAAACAACATCACACAAGGAAAGAAGTTTGACGAGTATTTTTCAAAGTTAATCCTGATGTAGTTATGGGTAGATTGACTATAGTGTAGCCATTAATAATAGCCAGCATCTGAGTTCAGAATTAAGAAGACATGGCACTTTATGGGAGGCTGTGCCCCAAGTGATTAACTGCCTAGAGACTATGACAACTCAGCACTGACTCACCGATAACCGCCCTCCGTCAACAGCCGCTGTAAGTGCTCTGTGATCTGTCGTCCGCCAAACGGCAGCCTATACACTCCTTTCTGGATGATGTATCCATCCACAATGGGCACTACATCAATCCTCTCCCCAATGTTCACTACATTACCAGAAAAAATGATCAAGGAACAACTCAGAAACGGGTGATAAGCATGTAAGTTACATGTAAGTTGTGGCTGCCAAGTGCCTTGCTTATGGACGCAATCACCATGCCTGACTTTCTTGAGACTCTTAAGAATAGTGATAAACTAATTCACTGACCATAACAAGAAGCCGATAGTACTGTTGTGCAACATTTGCATGGAGATCATATCATTCTGGTATTTATAAAATGCCAGCATATTGCTACTCACAATGTAGTAATATGGGAAAAGTGTTACCTCATTTCCGGGCTTATAATCAAAGTTACTGAATTCATCCAGGCTTGAGGTCTTGGTCATGATTGTAAAAACCTACCAACTATCCCAGAGGTCGCCTTGTACGAATAGAGGGCCATCAATGCTTGCTCCTGAACAAACACGCCTTCTGGGTTGAAACGATCAAAGATCATCTCCACTACTTTCTCCTGTTAAGCAAATACCCAAAACATCTTGATTTCTTGACTTACTACATGCCACTTTCACCAGGATTCACAACAGATATAACAGCCTATTGTAAACTGCTGGCAACCTGATCTTACCTGAAGTTTCTGTTTATGAATGATAAACAGAGGTTCTGAATTTTTTTTGTCTCTGAGAAACATTTTGCTTCAAAAATTGAAACAAACTAAACTTGTATCAATACTCAATACATTTGATGTTCATTTAACAATTTTAATTTAAAGTCTTTACTCTATGAAGTCTATTGGCAGTGACACCTATCTCATGTTGCCAAGTTTGTTTAATCCTCAGGAAGATATGTAGCAAAAATGACAAAACTGTGTAGCTTGTGGGAATCCACAAGTGACTTGCAGCAACCAAGACTTGGGCTCTAGAGGTTCTGAGCCTAAGATGTGTGGGCGGTCCTGGAGAAAGCTATTTATGGAGAATCAAATAAAAAAAAAAGGAAAAGGGGAAAAGTCATCTTCACTGAAGGCAAACTTCAAGGAATGAACTATGACTCACTTTCTTAGGTTACATTTACAGGACCTTATGCGTGCTAAGGATTTGCCTCGCAGCTACAAATAGCCGACATAGTCACTATTCATAAAAGAACCTTTCTTATCTTTTTCTTTGTTTTGAGAATTCACTAACACCTTTGCAAAGGCAAACACATCTATATGCAGAGTTTTATGTAGTTTTGATATCTTGGAACTTCAGGTGAATTTGAGCTTGCTGCTTTTTTTACAAGAGGTGATCGGAGTTTAACATTTTGGCATCTCCGTCTCTGATAATCAATATGACCTTCTAATTTCTGTCTTGCTACACAGTTTGGATTCATTTCAAGAGATCACTTTATCGCCGACATAAGCAGGGTTTATTTTTAGAGACTGCAGGGATGACTCAATGTCGGCAGTCCATGACACTAGCTAGCACATTATCTGTTAACGGAGCATCACATCAAATTTTCCTACGGCAAAAATGCCACATAAAACATGATTCAAGCCAAAATCATTTCCGTAGCCAGTGATTAGCAGGCTTCTTCTTATCTGTGGACATCACATAGATCTATAGATAGTATAAGCTGTTAATTTCTTTTCCGGAATGACTGTTTATTTCAACAGAAATGACTCAATGATGAAAATCTGGATATGGCAATTTGCTACAAGTCAGTGACCATTCCTCTCTTTAAAGCTCCCTCAAATGATGAGGTAATCAATATCTTGGCTGGTCTTAAATGTGCATTTAAGACCAGCAATTATCAGTGTTCATCCTCCTGAATCGGTCTTAAACATTAGTTTGAAACTGGCCAAGCGAATATTTATTCCTATTCATAAATACCTTGTTTTAGTCAGAGAATCAAAAGAAATCAATGAGATAGATTTCCATCGATTTTGTTCTAGAATCTTACTTTCATTTTTCCGAACACCCCGGTCCATTTTATTGTATATTCCTTGTGCAAGCTGTCCAGAAGGATCTCCATATTTGGACTTGGGGCGCGTGCGTGGTGCATTCTGCTTGTTGCGTCACACACACACTCTTGACCAACAGGGATGGATTAAACTGTCCCGTATCCAGGTGCCCATGCGTTTTTACACAGCGGGCATTGTCAAATCTCAGAGGGCATTATCAAATGCTAATACACGGTCGCGTTGCGCATTGTTAAATAGGGAAACTGTCTCAGACATTTATGAATGCCATTTATTGGGCAATCAGTTGTGTGCGTGTGGGGGGTATATTGCACTGGATATGCATAAAATGGACAAGGCTGGGACGGCTACTGGTGTGCAAAACAATGCAGCCTTAGGCATGTTGAAACACGTCAGGGATCACATGCCTTAGTGCTGCACGCACAGCAGGATAGACCAGTTGATGATACTCTTACTTCTTCCAGCTGAATGCAGAGCTGATCTTTGGATTTTCCCCTAGAAACTAAACTTCAGAGGCACATCTTTTTGTTATTAGCATTTTCTCAACAGAACTGTAGCAATGTTGCAGTTGAGTCTTCCAAGTCCTTAACTTTAGTATCATAAAAGTTGATGTGATGAGAAAAAAAATTAAAGTATTAATGATGACAGAGTAGGGCGTACTTTCAATGAACTGAAATAATACAAGTTGGCTATGCAGATCACGCCTCTCCTCCAGATGCTCCAATTCCATCACATAAACAGGAGCCCAAGTGCTTAAACAGCATATTTCATGCATAATTCTAACTAACTATGGCACCTTACATTTCAGCATTCTAGTCACGCTCAGAAAGGGATGAGACTGCAGTACTTGTGGGGTACATAACGAAGGAAGGAACATACCGTGAGTTTTGGTCCAAGGTTGAAGGGCAGGATGACCATGAGTTGGTATGCAATTGGATCAATGCCCAGCTCAGTGAAGGCTGTGTCCAGGAGTCCCTCCACTGTTTGCATGCTCAACTTGAACTGTGAGAAGCAAGATAAACAAGGCGTAGAAAGGTGGAAGGAAGCTGGGACTACTGCATGCAGGTTACAAATCAGGCATTCTGGACTACGGCTTGATGTGTGATAGTACATTAATGGCTGAAGTTGAAGCTAGGAATATCCCTCCCCCCAAAAAAGAGGAAAGACTGACTGTTTTAGATTCAGCCTAAGTTTTGACAGAGTTACTGAATACACAAGGCGATACTTGTTTGGGCAAGTAAGGCGTGGAGTAGAAATGGATAATTCTGCACACCTATGGGGTCTTGGCATGGCAGCTGGGTGTACTGTGCCACAGAAAGTGTTCAAGCTGATTGCAATTTAGGCTCTTGAGAATCAATGGCAAAGAGGGAATGATTCATGAAGCATGAATCATCATCAAGATATTTTGTGTTTGGCAAGAAATCCTGAGACGAAAGACATCTGACTTATTCTGAGCACACATTTTATATTGAATTGTACATGCACACACACACATAAGTGTGTAAACGCCTTTAATCGTGGACTCGCTATTGTTCATCTTTTGTTCATACTTTAACTTTTTTGGAAGACCTCCCATATGTTTTGTACATGTTTTCCAACAGAGGACTCTTCGGCTACCGTGGACCCTATTGTCCCCTATTGTTATAGGTCCACGATTGAAGTTGTCAATCGGGGACCCTCTGTCAATCAGGGACCTCATTATCCTCAATTGTTCAGGGTCCCCAATTGAATGCAGAAACAAACTCACACACACACACCATGACACAAAAACCAAACAGACAAAACATAAATCTGATTAGCGGACCTTTGTTGACCTGAAAAATTACTCACTGACTGGACATATTACTGTCATGCACATGGCAATCAATTTCAACCCTGACTTCCTGGTTATTCCCTCATGATGAATATCATTTAAAGATCAACCACGATGCAGGAACCCAATATGACACATTCTCTGTCTTATAATGTTCAAGAAAGCACACAATTAAAAGCATCTATAGGGAAGTTTCACAAAATGAGCAGGTTCTACCTTTATCCCCCAGCCAGGAGATATGTTTTGAGGGATCTGGGAGAGTGAGGGGTCAAAGAAAAAGTCACGCTAAGAACCTTGGTCCGTCGCACCTTGACTTGTTCCTGCAGAGAGGGGTTCCTGAAGGGTGACGTCAGCTTGGACAGGCAGCGGACCTCGGGGGTCAGGGCTTCAAAGCCGTAGGCCACGCGATCCTTGTGCTTGGTGTTGGTGGCCACCACACAGGGGAAGAAGACTTGAGGGTTGGGGGAGTCACTGTCTGAGAGGACACCGGCACGCACTGAGCAACCACCCATGTCGATGATGGCAACATGCTGAAGTCATTGGAATTAGAGTGAGCAATAAAATAAAGCCTGCTTAGAATACTGTAGATCTGCTTTCAGGTCAAATGATATTTAAAAGCAGAAATAATTCAATTACATCTATTCTAACACTTTTTAATGCATGCAGGCAAATTCAGTTCCCGTACTTCATACACAGTTCAATGATGGACTTTAGCGCAGGCTCTGGAGAAGATGGACACCGGTTTAAAACTATTGATGCTCACCCTAACTTGCTAGGAGCAAGGTCCATGGGCATGCTTTCTCAGCTGCATTCTGGGACATCTTTTAAGAAAATGCAAGGATTATACATTGGCCTTTAGGGGGGTGGCCACGGGGAGAGTAAAAGAAGACATAGCAGAGGTTTACATCCCCTGAACAAGTCTTGAATTATTGGGGAAAATAATGGAATTTATGGCTTTACCCGATAATCTAGGGTGACCGATTCTAAAGTTTTTGCTATCGACTCTAAAATGTAAAACAAAGAGAAGTGTTACAACATGTCTAAATCTTTGTGAAGAAAAGTGAAATGGATTTCTGAAGCATTCTGCTAATACTTGATGCAGAAAATAAGATCTAAAATGGACAAGTTGACATTCTGGAGGGACAAACAATCACTTGCTCTGGTCTTCTGGGAATTCTAGAGAGGAGTATTCAGTCATCAAAATTCCAGACTGACCTTTCTGATGGTTGGCACCGCTGGCGATTTGGGTGTTGGGCTGTACACGCCACTCTCTGCATTCAGTATGACTTTCCAATCTTCAAATTCCATTCGGCTGCTGCATCGCAGCAGTAACACTCTGCCCCTCTGGGAGGAAGAAAAATAATTGGGTTGGACCAGTTTGAGGGCTGACGTGTGTGTCTAGTCTGACCACAAAGGGGCACTCACATTTCACTGAACACAATGCTAATCTAGTGTCTGTAGTCTGAGTTCCAGATCTGACGTACTAGTAAAATACGGGTCAGGTAGCTGTCAGTGTTGAGTGACCAATCTGACAGGCATACTTACCGATTCAAAGAAGGTTTGAAGTTTTCCAAGCACGTTTTCATTAACCTACAGTTGTAATTGTTGATGTTCATGTTGAACATTTGCATCTCTGTGTAAAAAGAGTTGTATTTAAAACAAACAGAATCCTAAGTTTGGAGTTTTCATCCTAAAAGAGCCCAGGGGTGGGTGGTGGGTGGGGTGGGAGACAGCCTGGATTCCCCTTTGACATTTTCTCTGATATCGTTTGAATGCATGTTGTTTGTGTAGAGCCATTGGGAGTTTTTTAGTAATGTCTCCAGATAATTTTGACACCAATTCTAAGAAAATCCAACATACCAAATTGTCCATTTCTCCAAAATAGGTTTGATTTTTCCCACTGACCTGCTCAATGCAAGCAAGCCAACATGAATGATGCTGTAAATCATAAATGATGAAAGCATATGTCCGATTGAATCAAAACTTCTGCGATGTATTCATAATGAATTTTTATTTACAAATATAGGTGGTATCAAGTTACAAACAAATCAGGCATAGGACAGCCGAGATTTTGTAGGGGGGCTCTGCATTCTGTCTGGGAGATGGCCTGGGCCTCTGAGGAAAAACATACACGCTATTTTCAGGTTAAATCACACCAGTAAAGAGCAATGCCAGAGGTATTGCCTTGTGCAAGTTATGGAACTCACCACCTGCATGTAGAAAATAGCTTCTTGGATAGAGATTGTATCCTATGCCCTCACCAAAGAACAATACCAAAACCAAACAACTAAAACTAAAAAGCCATACCCACAGCAACCAACGGACTATTCAGATTCTGCACAAGCTGAAGGTGCTGTTATAAATGTTCAAAAGTACATTAACCACACAAAATAATTAAGAAACCAAGGCCACAGCCAGTGTGCTTTTAACACCTGACTACGTGCCGTACTACTGGGACTGCCTGCTCATTAAGTATGCATCATTTTGACTCCCCTTCCCTTCGCCATCCTTCATGGTCAATAGCATCACATCCAGGAAAGTGCTTCAACGAAGACACATCAAAAGTTGTCAATCCTTTCCTCCCTACCCTCTTGACAACCCCTCAGGAGTTGTAAACCTAACCTAACAGGTTCAAGTGGGCCGTGACCTTAATGACAGGAAATCCCACTCCTCAAGAATTAACAAGGCGGAATTTGGCGGTTGTGAGGTTCTGCTCATCCCGGCCACCAGCAAGTGATGGATCCGGCATGTGGCTGTGTGTGGGTATTGCGCGGGTCTGTCTGCCTTTCCTTGCCACGACAGTGACTCACCAAGTCTGTGACCTCGATGCATTTGTTGCTGATCTCCGTAATGCGACCACCGACGAGCTGGATGTAGCCCAGGGATTTCTTGGCTTTGTGGTCCTGTCAAAGGAGTATCAAGAAGAAAAGAGAGCATTGTAATGCTCTGTGTTGCACTTGGACTCAAATGCTATGAGCAACTTGCCATTACTTACAATATATACTTGCAAAATCAAAGTCTTGAAGGCAAGGTGTCAGAAGTAGTATTCATTAGATTTAAAACATTCAGAATTGTACTTTAATCATATTACCTATGGCAAACCCAACAATACTCTTTGCGATTTAAGCTATACACCTGGAGGGGTAGGATAAAAGAAACAGGCATATGAATGGGCATGAACAAAAAAACCCTGAAAATAATTTGTGATGAAATTAATCATGGGGAGACTAATGTGAGCGTGGAGCGTGAAGGCCTTATGGCATGGGGTGCAGGGCCCACTTAAGGGCCCCGGAAAATTTTGGATTCTAGATGCGCTGTGGAGGCAATCCTTGCCTCTAATTTACTGAAGCAAAATCTTCTCAATTACAAGGACATTTCTCATTATTTAAAAAAATTACTCTGATTTTGTTTTACTAATTAATTGGACTTGTAAAACCTGTGATGCAGTTCGTTCTTCTTTCACAAAAGTGTTTGTGGTGCTTGTAGTACTTAGCTGCATGCTGTATCAATGCTTTTGCTCCGGAAGTACCATACTTAATACGAACACAACCACTCACACCATGCTTCTCCAGGGTCGTAAAGCTTACGAAAACAGTCACCCACCACATGCTCATCTTCCGTTTCATCCAGTAAATTTGTCACACCACAACCAGTTCCACTTGTTTTCATTTTGTTTCCTGACTGCATATGTGTACAGTACATGAACATGTACCAATTTCCAAAAGCCACTTCGCACATGGCCAGCTGGCCATGCGGCCTCGAGCTCTGCCAAGAATTTGTCTCTATGAAATACGGACCCATTTGGAGTAATGCACATGCGTATGTATGATAATTAGGAGAATGGCCAGTCATGTGAGAGGAATTAACCAATAACAGGTAAGAGTCTGATTTTTACAGGGTCGGATTTTTGTGGCGAAGCGCGAGCTCACGATAGCACTCTTAACTGGTTCCCTCCTTTGGTTACGAAAAGAGAATTCAGGTTTTGTGGGAATCCGCAAAATTAGTACATATCGAAGGGTCCCGAAGCGTCGTCTAAATTGAATTGTTTCAAGGAACAAATTTCACTAAGTTTTAGGGAAGTTTGAGCGCCGCGTGGTCAACCTACATTTACCCCCCTACAACTTGCCCCCAAATTTATTCCATTTTTAAACTGAACTCGAAGACCACAAATATGAAGGTGAAAAAAATGGAATTCCGGCCGCTTAAACAAGAAAGATTCCCATGCCTGAAAGAAAAAACTCTACAACCTCACCAAGACTTAACATCAGCTCCTGATATTTGAAAAAGAGGATTTAGTGTCTGGCTTGAAGTTGGGATTTGGATTCCACACTGACTTGGGTTGATTTTGGTTTGCAGTTTAAATGTGGGGCTCTTTCATATTACCTTCCTTCTTCACAGGTACCGGCAGGGTGAGCTTTTAATGTACCGGTCCATTTATCATGTTTATCGGATAGACTTTGTTATCATGATACTCTGGAATCAGCAATTCAGTGCTTGTGTATGGTTCACTGGTGATGTGCAACCTAGGCCAGGACTGGAAAAATAACGGGCATACGGAATCCACTGACTAGCAGCTACATCTTCAGGCATGGGTACTGTTGTAGGCTGTTTACAGACATATCATTCTGATGCTGCTGCACTGATTATAGTATAGAGCTACCAACAGTGATGCCTGCCTTTCCACTAGAAAATGCTGTGCAAGAGATCAGCAGTCACCAGCATTCTAACTGGATTAAGGAAGTGGGCATGCAGGGAATTCTAAGCCTTGGGTGTTGGGCACGTTCGGAACATACCAACCTCGTAATAGAAGAGGTTTCCCTGTTTGGATCTGAAGTAGCGTTTCTTCCACTTCTTGATGAAGGAAGCCCTGCGTCTTCCCATAGGCAGCTTCTCCATGTAGCCCTCCATGCTGACCTCCCCTGCCCGGCACAGGGGGCTCTCCCTATCCTGCTGGTGCCGCTGGATGTTGGAATATAGATCCTGCACTATGGGAATCTGTATGGAGTAATGTACATGTAAGAATGTGGGAGATCAAGTTATACATATTTATTCTCTGCGCTGCTCTACACCTACATACATAAAGAGACAATCAAATCCAAACGGTAAGACTGGCAAGGCCTCAAAGTGATAGATTTTTCTGCTTTCATTGCGTATTTCTTTAAATTACATTTTATCCACGTACTTTATTCAATGTACATTTCTGAGAAGATAAATAATTCACTTTGCACGGGGAAAAAATCACCTTCAATGAAACTGCAGTTTTAAAATCAGCAACCTTAGCATTATGAAATCCAAGCTGATTCAGCCAACTTTGTGTCAATTCTTCAGCACAACAATGTGGATGGCATATTAACCATATGAAAACCTGCCAAAATCACCATACTCTCCATTTGAATCATTGATAAATGTAGGCTCCAAAAGGAATATTTTGGTCTCTGTTACACCTGACCTGTCCAATTTGACTTGGGAATATCTCTGAAATAGATTTTAAACTATTTTAATTTGTTTGGCAGGTAATTTGCATTACTTAATAACTCATGGAAATTAAAGTGCATGTTAAAAACTTACAAAATCCTATGTCAGGTATGAGAGGAACATGAAAGAAATTGGACCCAAACTTTATGGAATGACTCATTTGCAACAATTAACACTGTGCCGTTATGTGCTTCACAAATGGACTTGAAATAACTTAACTTTAGAAAAGATGTGACAAATACATGTAGGCTTATTCAATTAATAAAAATTAGTAAAAACCAATTTGTGTCCCAAATTTGGTGGTTTTTCGTATCTTTATCACAATAAGAGAGAAAGAGCTACAAGTTCATGTAGGATTGACAAAAATGTGTACTAGGATTTCAATTTTATCTTCCAAAGTATTTTCTTGCTTACCGGATCCCATTTCTTGACATTATCCCTTTCTTCAAAGTGAACAACCTCACTGGTATCACTGATGCCAAATATGATGGGACCATCATATTTGTATATGACCTCCTCGTGGTGGTTGGAGGACAGACTTCCCCTTATGCTCCTATCCAGATGTTCATCGGCCTCACAGCAGTCATCTGCGGGTGGGAATTCATAGATTGCTGTGTCGTCAGCGGTAGGGACTGACGAGTTCAGAATATGGTTGGTGCTGTTCTCATCCAGCCTGGCCGAGTTGTTCATGGGAACCTCTGTGTTTATGTACATGGAGGAGACCGCCATGTAGTTCTGGCCGGACTCTGGCCTGTTCTGGTGGCGGCGAGGTACCCGCAGGACTTCCTCATACTCTGATTGGTCCAAACTGTGTGTCAGTTGGCTGTGGTGGTGAGCATGGTTGCGCAACTTGGCTGTTGTGGGGCCATTCTGACCTTTGACCTGCCTGTCCATTCGTCTCATGGGAGTCTCATAGCTGCCATCATCCTCCAGCCTGGAGCTGTTGAGGCTGTACATGTACTCAGGCTCGGCAAGGTGAGGGTCTTCCTCTGGGACGTCTGAGTAGTCGCCGCTTCCGATGCGGAATGTATCGCTGGAGCTGCTTGTCTCCTGATAATTGCTCTTTTGCTTGACTGTGGGAACCTCCTCACTCAGGAGGTCATCCTTGCTCTTGCGGATGGCCTCCTGCATGGCCTCCACCTGGGCAGCCAGGCTCTGGACAAAGTCCCGGCAGGACTTAAGGTCGGTGGGCCTGGGTCCCTCCGGTACCACCTCCTCACTGATGGATTCTAGCTCGGCAAAGGTCTGCGTGTCTCTTTTGTGACTCAGGCAGCTGGAGCACTCCGAGGAGATCTCAGAGCCGTCAGAATCCTGATGGTCAGTCAGTTCATCCGAGCTCACCTCAGAGCTCAGTTCTGAGCTGCTCTCTGACTTCTTCTCACTCTCCCATTCTACGGTCATCAACTGAAATACATGTAATATAACAGAATGTTATCAACAGGATACGTGCCGGTACATGTACATTTATACTGAACATCTTCAGTAAATCTCCAATGAGTGCATATTAAACTGAACAATTAATGAATTCAATGCAAACTGCACTCGCAGAATTCAGCAGTCGTAATAAATAATGATATTCACAACAACTAATGCACTGACATGAATTCAAGAACACAATTCCCCTTGATAGGTACATCAATTATCCATTTGCTCTAACATTATTAGAGAAAACTACTCCAACTATGAATTAAGTATCTTGACAGATTAATGTCTTCAAGCAACTAACTTCCTTGCCAGTTTGAACAATTTATGCAGAATAACCAGAGATAATGTAATTGAAGGACAGTGCACTCCATGATCCCCTAGGTGGATCCAAATAAATGTAATCAATCTGAGAATTAAAAAAAAAAACCATGTCTGTGACACTGTAATCAATGCTATTAATATACATGTACTATAGGTGATCTCTGAAGGCTTTCTAGCTCCATTAACCCTCATCTGTGAGGACGTCTTTGCAATGCAGAAGTATATCATTCTGTCAGGATTAGTTAATTGCATATGTCATTCCCACAATATATTTGCCATATTCAGTTGAAAAATTGAACATAAAAAGGTGATTTTGAAAAAACGAACAAAACCAACCAAAACCAAAAGGCAGATCATGGATTTCAGGACCTTTCCTTTATGGTCACATCTCCTTCCCCTTCTCCCTTCCATCCTTTTCATTGCATCAAATCAATGAATCATCATTGCAACGTACCACTGTCAAATGTGTCAAGCATTATGTGGAATTAACAGTCACCAAGACACCTGTTGGGCCAGGGGTTGGCCCAAGGAGGTCACTACGTGAGACAACTGCTGTATCAACCCACAGACACCTCTTGCTTTTCACTGTTATTAACCCCCGAATTTTACAGCTACGGTGGTAGTTCAAATACACCAGACTGTCTGTATTTCACATACTTTTCCTATAAACTCGAGGAAGTCTTGAAAAAAGTCAGAAACCTCAGCCTTCAATCCATTTCAAGTCAAAATTTCTGACTTAACCAGTCGCATAACTTGTAGCACTTGGAAAACTTCCTCTACTTACAAGTCAGAGTATGTTATTTTAGCACTCTAAACCTACTACCAGTAGGCACAAATTAATTAGTGCAGGGTCCATTTAGTATTTGGAATGTCATCATAGCTTCAGTAATGTAATGATCAACTGACACTGATGTTTATGACGATACATGTACAAGACTTCGGTCATTTTATTTTGTAGATGCAAGTCCTACTTCCATGTACAAGATGACTACCTTTTGCTAAGTGTTGAGCCCCATTTTTATGAGCATTTATAACTGCACAAAGAATCTTTATCAAAGCAAACCTGCTGTGCACCAACAGAAACACTGAAACAAAGGTGTCTGGGGAGACATATATTTATCAGTGTACATGTAGATGGGATAGAGTTGGTCAAGAAAATGTTTCAGAGAAATCAGGACAACATTGTTGGGCCTGTCGGTATTTATGTGCTGAATCTTCCTTGCTTTTGGGCTTGCCGGTTGGGTCCAACTTACCCTGGACAAGCACTTGCGGTTCCGTAAGCACAGCTTGGCAAGCTTTTGCTCAGAGGATGTGAACTGGTTGTTGTTGTCCTCTTCGTCTGAATACTGTACACTGCTGAGACGCTTGTACTCATGCTGGAGTTTGTTGATTGCATCTTGTAAGACATGGGCTGCATCCTCAAGCTCCTGGGTAGGAAGAAACACAGATGTCAGAGAAAAAATGAGAGTAAAGAAAGCTACCAAACTGGATCTTACTGTTTTTAAGAGACAGCAGTACAGGAAATGGAGAGAACTCTTTTTGAATTAAATCTATCCCAATGTAAGGTCATGCAGGTTTTGTTTCTTAGTAATCTGCCAACTCCTGTTAATTTACAATTTACTGGTAATGGTGAGCAATTTGATAATGTACCTTCTTTGAAACTTCTTGGTGTTAACATATAAAATGATCTCAAGTGGGATCTACATGTTAATTATATTATTAGAAATGCTTCACGTAGGTTACACATTTTGAGTAAGTTGAGGAAGAATCAGGTGACAGCATCTGACTTACTAATGATATACAAATTACATGTACATAGTTGTCCTTTATTGGTAGTTGGAGTTGTCACATGGTTTTCAGGGATCACAGATGCTATGGACTAAAGCATTGAGAGGTGCAGAAATGTGCTCTAAGTATGACTGCTTATCCAGCCACTTCCGTCAACGGTTCGCTTATTAAATTAATTTAACATTTTAATACTTATTTTCTGACCTTTAATGTAAACTGAAGAGTGTAAGTCCTTGGACTACCTGATCTGAATTGAATTGCAGTTTTGAGAGAAGTTAACAAATTAAACAAAATGAAAAACTACCCATGCTTGTAACCTGCAAATCATGAACACTTCATTTTGGGTGTAAGGTGGATGTAAAATATGAAAGATTGACCAATTTTTCATAATTTTTACATCAGCAAACTCCACATGGAAGAAATAAGGACACTTACATGTATGCACCACTTCTGTTGCTTTCGTAATACCTACATGTACATGTATGTGCAAAAGTAATGGTTTCGTGCACACTAAAATGAAAATTTTCATATTCCACACCATATTAGTGAATATACTGCTTATCCTATGCACTCTTGTTTTGCACAGTGCAGATGTCCTCACAAGTAGCTGAAGTGGGATAAAGGAAATTAACGAGAGCTGCAATCAGCAGCGTCAGAACAAAGTCAGCATACATGTATGTCAATCACTAGCACGTCTTATGACGCCTTATGTAAGGAATACCATTTGTATCCCAAATCAAGCACCAAGCTATTGAAATCAACTGTGGCAGACGCCTTCCTTTCAGTCTGTTCACTGTCACTTTTCACCCCTTACTTTGTGTACTTGTGAAATGACTTGTGTCCAAACATACACAATTTTGCGATGAACCTGTGATTGAAAAGTGAGTGACTGGATATCAGCATTAACAATGTACAGAGTACAAGCAGCTGTGAGTTACCAGATCATACACGTCAGGTACACTGTCTACATGTACATGTTTTCGCATACATTTTCCACAGATGCAAGGTCTATGAAATACTTTATAATACTGTAGGATATCCAACAAAAGTACATGTAGCCTAACGTAACTGAGTACTGGCAGATTCTACTGAGGTTCATACCGATGCATTAAGAAGCACCAAGCAATGCTACATGTACCTACGTATGTACATGTATACATGTTTGTTCATGCAAACAATAAAACAAACTCTCTAATCATCCATGGGACAGCTAAAAAAATGTACGATGTACATTTTGGTTCTACACACAAACAGGCACTAATCCAGAAACTGTATTGTAATAAATCAGTAATTTGTATAGACGTTTCAAGTAGGTGTGAATGCAACATTTTGTTTTCTGATCTAAAGCTACATGTAATGGTAAGTTTAAATAACCTACATGTACATGTACATTAACATGCATGTATAACATCTGGTATATGAAAAGTTTGCAAAATCTGCATATTATCAAGCCTCGTCTAATGACCCAAAATATCTAGAATGATCACCATATTTTCTAGGGAAATGTCTGTAACTACACACTAAAGTCTTGTACAAAGGATTTCACAGACAACTGCAAACATTAATTTTCTAACTTTCAATATACATTGTGCAAATTGTAGGACGCATTGTTTTGATGTGCATGTCAAAGAGAAATACCACCGAGGTTGAACTCACAATCTGTCCACAGCAAATAGCAAATTTAACAAATGTGCATGCAGGGTCAAGCAGAGTTTCAGTATCCTTTGTGCTTTATCTCAGATGTCTAATCTAAGGCTTGTACTTTTGGAGGTGATGAATGGCAGATTTGGGTAAGATAGATACCATAGAATGTTTCTACAAATGACACTGGGAAACCCCTGATATGGGTCCAGGTTCATTGTGCATTTCTGCTTCTTATCAGAACTGCCCAGAAGGCATGTTTGTACAAGTATTAATGACAAACGTGTGCTTCAGGGCTTCAATTTAAAAAAGAACCCGGATAACAACAAAAACGCAAAAGAGGACTCTGCTATGCAGTAGTGGCTGATGCCTGTTAATCCTCAAGATGAACTTTTCGATGTAACTTCAGAAATGGATTTTGACATTAACAATATAAAAAATAACTGACATCATAACTGTGAACAGATTGTAAAGTAAAAGCTGGTGATTTGTCAAAACATCTATACATGTAAAGATTGCTTGAGACCCCCAAAATGCATCCAAGCTGCAGCAGTGCTTACCAGACTAAGCAGAATTTCAACAAATTTAAAAGCTATGTCAACTTATTGTGAAGAATCAGAAAACATCAATTTTAAGTTGAGAATTACTTAAATTAATACATATTAATTATTATTATATTTGATATTAAATACAGTGGTACAATAATTGATAATTGACTAGTTTTGAAAGGTGAAGAGCTTCAGAATAAGTTTGCTATTTAAGTAACATTACAAAATGATTTTCAACTGTTTGAGTAGGTGAAGTACGAAAAGTTTACTTTAATTCTGCCCAAGAAAAAAATATCCCTGTCATATCTTAGCAGCAATGGAGACAAAGTAACAGCAAACCTAACATTAGTAAAGAAAAAAAAACCCACCACATTATCAATTAATACTTTTATAAACAAATAAGGGTGGGATGTTTTATGTTTAAACATTTGAGCAAAAAAAGTTCCAAATCCATTTACAGATTTTCCCAAAAGCTGAAACGGAACAGCCTCTTTAGAGGTTTGGCATTTTAATTAACACAATCTGGCAAGTGTTTTCATTGTAATTAATGATGCCTGTAAAATGTAATTTGATTTTCAGAATACTTTACTTCTCAGTTACCATGAATTCCTCACTGGAATTTTGTGTCAACTCTTTACATTGTATAAAATTGGTGGTGTTTAAAGTTTTCAAAAACACCATGGTAAGAGTGGGGGACGTTTACACCTTTAAGCAGAAAAAAGTTTTCTAAACGTTTTCCAAATTAAACATAATTTTTCACCCTTTAGAAAGAAGTCGAAAAGTCAAAGGAATTGTGATGTTTCAATCTTAGCAGAATCTTTCTCACAGGAGAAAGAAGGTACGGTACTAGGATCCAAATCTCATGCCTTCAAACTTCCAAACTTGGTACTGGTATATTTCAGGTCAACAAACACTTTGCAGCAGCTTTGTACAAAATGGTATAAAGTTATGTACACTAACAACTTAATTTAATCCATCTTGATGTTGCACAAGACGAGTTGTACTCATACAGGAGGAAAGAAAAGTCAGGCAAGAAATCCAAAGACAGGAAATCCAATTTCAAGAGAAAAGTTTCAAGGGGCATACACCAGGCTTAATAATAGTTACAGTGTAGATTAATTCCTTCCCCAGAGTTCTTGGGTGGAATTGAGAAAAACAATACAAAATTATACAACTTCAGTCTGAAACCCTGACTTATTTGGTGAATGCTCGAGCTTGGTTTTGAATTGGAAGAAGAATAACAAATTGTTCTTACCGCTTCTAAATCCTCATTCAGAACCATGACGATAGTTTTGATGTTGATCACCGGTAACCATCCAAAAAAGACTGTCGACTCAAAATTTGTCCAGTGAAATACCTCTCGAGTAATATTTTTCCATAAACACAAAGTACCTTTCAGGGCTTTACACTTTGTGGAATTTCTTCCTTTTTTTCCAATCCCAATTTGCTGATCTTCTTACACTCTGCTGATGTGACTTGAGTCCGTGGTACAGCCCTGATTGAGCGGCAGCTTGGGTCACGCTTTACCACTTTACTGCAAACACGGCTCTTATAAATATGTTTTTGCTGACAAATTTCCGTGTGGAGGAAGGGCCCTTTTACATTTGTGGTGCAGAGACGTGCCGAGACTGGGATATGAGTCATGGCTAATATTAAGAATGGTGGGGCCAGGCTGTATATTTCTCACCCAAGTGGGCTAATGCACAGTGATCCTTTTTGCAGTGCACTCTTTTATTCCTGTTAAATTTTCTTTTCTTTTTCAAGCAGAAAGGTGTGTGTATAGGCGTGGTAAGGCTTTGGGTGGTTCAGAAGCCTTGATGCCACTGTCTGACAGGCCAGCATCAGCTACAGCCTAAATGCTGAGTTGGCTCTGAAGAATTACAGACTGAAAATGCTGCATCATTTAATGTACGTTGCAAGTCCTCGGAAAAGATTTTAGTTCAAAGGTAATTTTAATTAGTCACTTGCAGGTAAAGTTAATTAATCTTTGGCAAGTGACATACCAGTACATTGGCCCTTTTCTATAATCTAAGTGTGTTCACACAAAAAGGACAGAAATGGGTCTGACTTCACAGTTATTCAAAACCTTGCCTTGAGTAAAATGTTAATCATACTTGATTCTTTCCCCATGAGACCAAGAAAACATCTCAAACTCAGGGAAAGAAATTTGTTTCATTTCATTGTATTAGAAACCCAAAGTCCTGAGACACACACACACATAAAAACTACACTGTTTCTAGCAACTCCATGTTTCTATATTGGATCAATGTCAAATTACTGTACATGTATATGTTTGACACTTGATTCAATATAGAAATACAGAGTGTATTCATTCCAGACCTGATCTACTGTAGCTTCAAAGGAATGAATGGTAAACCACACAAAATAAGTCATTAACCTGGAATCTCTGGAGAAACAAAAACTTTCCAACCATAAACATTACTACTCATATCATCAAGGTAAAGAAACACTCACAGGACAGTTTACTCCAAGGAATAACTGTGTTATTCCTTGCTAGAGGACAGAAAGTCAAAAGATGACTTATCTGACAGGTGTTCAAGTGTGCTGGACAGTGGGTGGGGCCTAATCCTGCCATGCCTAGAGTTTACTGGTGATGTTCACAAGTCTGCATGTTCACGTGCGACACCTCTGATGAATCAACAATATGCCTTATTCACTACACAAAGCAACACATGTACAAGTCTTTAAAGAGACATAACTGCTGTTTAATTCTCCTGCTAGAATGGGGGAAAACTATTTTCTTCCGCGATGAGAAATCTATAATGTACATGGATAGTTTTGTTACATGTACATGTATCTTATTCCTAGGATCAAAATTAAAGCAGAGCTACTGATTTTCATATTCCCATTTTATGACACTTTTTTCAAATTATCAGTTGAAAATTAAAGACAACGCCACTTTATGTTTAACCTTTTTGTTAATTAAGTAGTTTCAACTTGAAAGGATTAAACAAATTTCTGCCCAAAATTATGATGTAGAGTGTGAATACACCAGCAAAGAAATCTGTCCAGTTTTCAAAAACTTGTCTCCTCAGTAAACACGTGTGCACAAGAGGGGTCGCTTTTATTTACGTAAGGTGAATTCAAAACTCCTACAGGTCCATTTTTTTTTAACTGAGGTGAAAACGTACTATGAGTAATATCAGGACACATCAAAATAAGAGACAGGGCAAGAAAATTGACAAGACCCATTTGATCTTGACCCTCTAAGGTCATTTGTCAAATCATGATCAGAGAGATTGACTGTCTGGTCATTCCCGCAAGGCTGATCAGATGTCCCGTAACCAAAAAAAAAAAAAAAAATAGATGTTAGTCATTCAATAAATTGTCTTTTTCCCTGGATTTCTTGTTTGTTTTGGGTGACTCTAACTTAAGGTGAAGACTGGACAGGAGGATTTGGACTGCTTTCAAAAATATATATCACAGTGATGAATCAATTAAAGAACTACTGTAGCAGCCTAAAAGCCAAAAGCTACATCCCAACACGACAATGGAATAATCCTGTGTAGCCCAACCCACTTTTCACATGGGAAATTAACAAATATGAAGCAAGATGTGAGACGGAGAGAACCCCCCCACTTTGTGTTGGTCATTGTTTCAATGGAATCCGAGGAATTCTTTTCAGACATCCGGGGGGGGGGATGTGTTAGGTAACAATGGTCTAGAGCGTGTATAGCGATTGGCCCTGTTGAGGGGTACCCCTTGGTCTCATTTTTTGCTGGAAATAAATTAACACATGCTTCTCTCTGATGCCATATTGCTTTGGAGCTGTATGTGTCATATGTGAGTGCACCCATGGCTGACATTTGTGCATGGCTGTGATTGGTCAAAAGACCATGGGGCGGGGCTCAATAAATCAGTCTGGTTAAAGCTGACACAAACGCTGCAGATCTTTCCTAAGATAACAGTCAGGAAATGGTGCGACTCTCTGCTGTGTAAACTGAAGTGCAACAATCACACGATAATAATGCGATAGTTACTTTGGTTTCCAAGATACTAATGGTGCCAACAAGATGTATTAAAATGCTTCAAACTGATTCAACTCAACAGTTTGTAGATACAAAAATTCCAAGATTGACGTCAACATGACGTCACTTCATGTATATACATGTATTTAGGAGTTTAGGTTTGGCTTACCCTGTAAAATTGATGAGAGTTTGCTTAGTATGTGAATGATGTCTCATGACATCACAAAACATTTGAACTCAACCTGCATATCTACTTGGTCTACACAAGGTTTTGAAAACAGAAGTTAGAAAAAAAATGTGCAGGAGATCCGTTGAAAAGACTGTTAAAATTAGTAAAATCTAAAAACGCATTAAAAATATCACATTTTCCTTTGTGAGTGTGCCTGTACTACAATGTGTGTTTCGTCCAAGACAGACTTATGCTTCTGAAGATACTGGCTTGCAACTTTGAGGCGTGTCATGTGATCTCTGTCATTGCCACGATGACCTAACTCTACAAAATAATATATGTATGAAGGCTGATTCTCTGTGTATGTTTGATGAAGATGAAATATTGCAAAGTGTCCGAAGCCACCCGTAGTAAACTGTGTACAGTTTGTACTAAATATTCAAAATTTAATAATAAATCACGTGACGATAACCTAACTTCGCAAATATGATCTGGAGTAGAAGCTCTGCCAACCTTATTACTTTGACGTTGATCTGACATTATTAAGTAGGTGTATTAAATTATACTTTCTGATGATGTCATCATGATGTTACCAATTTTCAAAATTCGCCCACACATCTACTTTGCAAACATGTGCATAAGTACTGAAGGTCTTGGAAAATGAATTTTTTAAATTTCCTTCTTTCAGTCCTTCCAAAGATAAAAAAAATCTTAAAATACAAAAAATGAAAGAAGTTGTTAGATATCCAGTGATGACATCATCATTGTTTCACCTCAATTTTCAGGTCCTCTTGACATCATTTTTGTGAAAGATAATGTTATATTTTTTTATTAAAGCAACTTGAGCTCCAATAAAAGGAATAATTTTACATGATTTTGATATATTTCCCCTTCTTTCAACAGAAAATCCATTGGATATTTAGTAAATTCATGTAATACATCTTCTTTGTTGAGTTTATATTATTGTTAAGACACGTACATGTGCATGTACAGTCTACATGTAACTGTTAATGATGAAACTAAGTAAATAATTGAAACTGCTCTGTTGCTTGCGCATTTACACCTTAGGGAACTACATGCTTGTTTAGAGTCCTGTATATTACTGACTGGACCACACACTTACATGTGCCTACATATATTTCATCACTGCATACGTGTACAACCACACAGACCATGGAGGAAGGTGGCAATTCCAAAGTTAACTTATCATGCGGATCCACGAGGCATATTCACAGTGTGGATAAGCAGTGTTTATTACTGTTATGGGCCTTGGGTGGGTAAGGGATGAACTGCTGATAGCATCTTTTCATCATCACAGGCAGGTTTGGCTGCAGCAAGCTTGTTGGCACCCTACCAGATCCTGGCCAGGCCATGCTGTATACCCAAGGCATGCACAAAGCCTATGTTCTACACAACGCCCTAACAAATAGCGTTGTGACAGACGAAGATGCAAGATTGCAAAGTGACCAAAGTGGCACTGATAGAAATTGAGGAGACAATTGAGAAGAAAAGACAAAAACAGAACAAAAGTAAAGGCTTTTGCGCACGGTTGTGCATTAGGGCTGAGTCAATTCATTATTTGAATATTCGACCTTCAATTCAATCAAATATCCAAATAATAGGTTGTACCGACTGGCAGGTTGATGATGAACAATCCACAAAATCAGTTGCAATAACGCATGTAAGGAGTATCTCCAGCCACACTTTAGCAAATTTAGAGACGAACAATACTTCTTGACATTTAAAATTTTTTAATGAATAATTTACTTCTTGAATTGTTGTAAGATTTCTGTTGCTTTTCATTTGAATCTGCTTGGAAAAAGACTCCATGGTGCAATTTTTCTCACTTAAAACAAAAGAAAATTTTTCTGTCATTCTCATGAATTTTGCATTTGAATATCCGAATTTGGAAAATAATATTCGAATATTCGATAATCAATTGAATATCCGGATATTCGGCACAGCTTTGTGCAAAAGTCAATAGCTTGTATTAATAACCAGCAATAGCAATTCGTGCTCAGCAGGTCTCGAGGCAAATGCCCCAAAACCTTCAAGCAAGTGCAGTGAGTTCCAACAAAAAATGAAAAATCTAATCTCTTGTTCCCACTCAGCACCAACAGTTCATGAAGAGGTAGCTGCTGCTTACATTTTTGCCAATCTGCACTTGCATGACATACCCACAAGGCAGTCCCTGCAGAACTACATGTACATGAAGTACAGTACCATGTTGACAAATCACTCTTAATCCAAACTTCAGCTCAAAAAGTCTTGATCATTTGTATGCACCTCCACAAAGTCTGGTACATTTGTCACAGTACAACTGGGCTCTACTGTATATTTGTGCAAACAGGCTTGAATCCCATCAGTGCTAACAATAACATGGGTTTTCCAATCCATTGATTTTTCTTCTGATTACATGTATGACTGTACCTGAACTTATTGAACAAGTTGGTCATACTGAATTCAAAGCAAGGTTAACTTTTTCATTTTGGGAAACTGAGAATAAAAATGAACACTAAATAAAGTTCATCACATATGACTGTCAATTATGCTGATGAATAATCAAAATTTGTGAGGAAGTATATCCTAATGTTTTAAGCCACGTAAAAAATGACACTGAGGCAAAGCACCCAAACTAGTCTGGCACCAACCCATTTAACAGAGAACAGTGAATAAGATATATAGATCCTGAGAACAAGATCAATGGTGGCTTCCCTGTGAGAAGGGTCTGTTCTCAAATGCCATTTTCCATCACCTTTTTCATATATTAATTGTTTATTCAGGCTTTTTAAAGCCTTAGTCAAGAGAGCAGTTACAAGAACTAATGTCATTATGAGGTTTTGTTTTGGTATTGAGGGCTAATTATTGTTAAGACTAAGTACATGAAAATGTACCAGTACTGCTTAAATATTATTCAGTTATTTTTGTGCAAACTTAATGCAATCAAATACAAATGCAATGGATTGTCTATATGAAATAAATTGTTTCAATTTACTGGAAGAATGACATTTGGGTGACAATGTAATACACCAGATCTGTTCATGTATACTTCTTATAATCATGGATAAAAACGATATTGGTTATCCTTTACATATGATAAACAGTCTACTGAAACAGATACCTGTAAATGAGAGTTCAATGACCTTTCTTTTCTCCTAGACTGGACATCTGTAATAATTTTTCACTGCTTACACATGATTATGGTTTCAGTTTTCCTCAACAATCAGTGATAAAACCTTATTTCTAGGTTAAACGTTGAGCGCATTTTCTTTGAAGCCTGTTCTGAAACCAAAAGTGTAGCACAATGGACAGGCACAGAATTAACAGTGTAATGAAGTGAACAGCAAATCAGTAAGCAGACAAAACATGTAGGTACCATGACAGCAATGCAACAGGGAAAAAAACAAAACAAAACCAAACAAAATGAAACAAAACTACCAGTGCCATTAGGACAGAAAAGGCAATTTACATGTAGCATGCTTTGTAGTCTGAGAGGAAGTACACATATTTATTTTATTACTCTCTTCCTGGATCGTTATAACACAGACTTAGCAGTTAAGAATAGTATTTCTGAAATCAATGCACTAGTCACAAAAGACAAGTTGCATTGTGAAATGAAGGGATTTATGGAAAGAACTGTTTTCTGGTGCAAGATACTGTAACTGGTTGGATGCTAGCACAAGGTGTATATTTAAGGTTTGAGTGTGTTGCCAAGTGCAATAATACATTTTGGAAGGAATACCATAATTTTGAGGTTGACACTCTTACTGTATATGACTTTAGAAAGTGAAACTCTTTCAACACATTTACAATCAATAGGCCTACACTGATCGGAAGGAATTTTTCACAACAAACGATCAGTTCACACGAGGAAAATGAAAAAAACTCTGAAGTTTTGTCATCAAATTTTAGCCTGGATGAAATTTAGATCATTTCTTTAACAAATAAACTTGTTGCTCCGATCATCTAACAGAAACAAGAGCTTGACACTGGACCCATTAAAGTATGCAGGGTATACATGTACATGTATACAAGCACTAGGGGTTTGCAACCAACGTCTTCCCTCTACCCTGTTTTCACTTCCTGTTCCTCTCAGACATTCTCAGAAAACTTAGTTTCCCTTTCAAGACCAAGTACACAAGTAACTGTTACACATTGCAAATCATGTATACATAGTTTGTAGCAGTGTTGCAGCTGTCAGTTGCCATGTTATCAAATGGTGAACATTTACCAACTACAGGTACCGCGTACCTCTCCAAAAATAGGTGAATGCAAAAGATGTATTTACAAAACTACATGTATTATTTAATCTTTGAACACTGTAAACAAGTGCCAGCTGGGAGCACATGTACATGTATCACTGCAAATACGTTTTAACCAAGTACATATACATACAGGTATGTTGTACACCCGAGCCCATGCACCCTGATTTATACGTTTGCCATTGTTTATGCACATACCCTTGGGCTCAGTATTTGGAGAACAGCATCAAATTCTTCATCTGTTAGATCCAGAAGGTGGGAACCCGATATAGTAGAGTTCACTCTTGAAACAATACGCCTGGATGAGCAGGCCATCTGTGGGTGAGAAGTAGACTACTGTACTGCACAGCAAAATGGGTGCCGCCATGAACTCCTGTGCAATTCTGATGGATACTGGTTAGTTAAACCCTGTCAGCCAGCACAATTTCATGACTAAAATTGGACTCACTAAGTCTATGGCTGGGTCCTGTGTAGCAATCCTGAATTTTAAAAGATTTACTGATGCAACAGGCCTAGGTAGATATTTGCACAAAATTTAGCAGTAAATTTGTAGACCACAAATTGAATGTTAAAATAAATAGCTGAGGCATATCAAATTAAAAAAAAACCTATTTACAGGTCTGGAACTGCCATCTTTGAGTTTGAGGATACTTTTCAATTGGTCACTTGCAAATTAAATTTCTTTTGCTGGACCTTTGCAATGAGATTTAAAGCAAAAATTTGTTCTGCTGGTTTGGAAAGTTTTGAGGGCTTTTTCTTTGAAATGGGGAGAAGTAAGTTTAAAATATATCGAATGCTCTGAATCAATGAATCTTATTAAACAATAAAACCTAGGCCTAACAGTAAGTCAGTATCCCCCACCCCCAAAAAAGAAACTCTGCGGTTTCGACTTGGAACAGAGCCTACAGGAAGGGAATTGGTTGCATCCCCTCTCCTTTCTTTCCTGAATTACAAGTGATTCATTTTGTGAGGCACTTTCCTGTGATGTCGCTTGAGTCATATTCCCATCGTCTGCTACAAACAAAAGCTTTTTCGTATTAAACAACCCCCTCACTCGTCTAGACTGAACGCCTTCTTCGTAACTTTCCAGAGATTATCCGATAAGAAAAAATCTCCTTAAGGTTCCTTATTAAAAGGCGAAAACTTACCTTGAGTACACCGAGTGATCGTTGAAACTAAGCTTGTAAACCTATTGCAAGAACACCCGTAAAGACGCCGGGAAACTGTAAATTTTGTGGCGCGCTAAACCCCGCAACGAGGAAAAGCTGACACTTCGAACAGCGGCCATTTTCCTGCTAAAATTGAAAAACGTCTGCCGAGAAAAGTTTTCTTCGCCACGAGAGGGCGTACTGCAGAAAACTTTTGTAGTCAGAGGGTCAGAGTACCCTTTTCCCAGTTTGTAAAAATTTCATATTACTTCATAAGCTGAACATTTCAAATGTTTTTTTCTGGAGTTTAGTTTAAAAAAATCAGTGGTTCAGCGAAAGCATAACCCAACATAAAGGTATACATCCGTTATGTCACTACTTGTATTCTTTTCGGTAATTTCTACAAGAATGACATTTTCAAGCGCAAATGGACGAAGAGAAAGTGTTTTTGTTTGGGGGGAGGGACATCAAATGAATTAAGCTCAGGTCGATGTCTTCAAATGCAGAAGGGCAGTAAGTGCCCGTCTCTGTTTATAAGGGAACTGTTTCTTGGCTCTCTTTCAGGAAAAGCAGGGGAGTTGCCAGCCAGACTTTCACTCTCCAAATCAAATCATTTCGCCGTTCATGACAGGATGTGTGGTTTAGAGTAATGCCGTCTGCCGACCTTTGTTCCATCCCTTGGACCTAGGTTCGTGATGATCTACTGTCTGGAATTTCCTTTTGTGATAAGTGATTGTATTGATTTGTTTGCAAAAATGGTTAAGAAACACCTGTTTTCCGAGAAACATACAGAATTTGCTGTTTGGTTGTTATCGTAAAGCTCAAGTGAAAGGGATATTGTGAATTGTGAGCAAATCGCAAAGAAAATTAAATGGAAGTTCCTTGTTAGCTGAAGCTCACTGACACATGAATTTGAATTTCTCAACGTAGAATCCCTAGTAATGTGTTCTAAACATGGAGGGGGTGGGCCAGGAAACTCTTAATGAATAGGCCACTATCGTTTTGTATGGGAGGCCACAGTTTGCAGAAAAATTACCCATTGATAGGTTTCCGATTTTACCTCAATTTCATTTAAAATATATATCGTCCCATTCATTTCAAGGAGGGTTATTGTTCTGTTATCTGGTGTTTTGATAACTGCTTCGGATTTTTAACATCATGTGCATTATTCTGTAACTTTTGTACCGACGATCAGCCATAGCATCCAGTTGTAGAAAAAACACAACTGAGATGTAATATGACCAGACGTTATAGTTCATATCCTGTGAATCGTTGGCCAGGACTTATAGTTCATATCCTGTGAATCGTTGCTACAGCACTGGTAGGTAGAACTTCACACACAAACTTTTTGCACATGACTGATTTTGTTGCATGACCGACAAAATGAAAGTGATATTTGTAGAATGGAACCTAATAGATACAACAAGCCATTAATTCACCAGTTTTTCTACAAACACAGTGTTTTTTCTTTATTCTAAACAATTACACTATAAAAAACCAAATTGACAGCAACCCATCATTAAATAATGGCCAATGATGCCTTCTGCTACCCAGCATATCAAGTTTGACACATAACTGTTTAAAATTTAATATTGACAAAAATCATCCTTCTTGTGAAACAGCAAAAACAGGGCATCATCCCTTTTTCACAATAATCAAGTAAAATTCTGTTCTGCTGCAAATTTGTCTGTACAATTCATAGATGCAATTTTCCTTGGCCTGTAAGACTTCACTATACTAACACACCCAGAATGGACGTTACATCTGTATTTAAATCAATGATTGTTTTTCACAATGGGCTGGGCAACTTCACAAGAGGTAGAACTAAGCTTTGCATGGGGAAAACCTTACAACACGTACAATACAAATTTTGCAAAGGCTTCTTCAAGGAAATAAAAGTGAAGATTTCCCACAAAATTTAACAGAAGCAAGCAGAAAATATCGTTCTGGAATTTGAGAATGTTACAATTTGCATTACATGACATTTGTAAACAATAATCTCCAAATGTGTACAAACAAAATAGTCCCCCCCCAGCGGCAAATCATGACTACTGTGAAGGGTGACAGAGAATGTCACTGCTTAACATGAGTTTACAGTGGCCGGGGGGGGGGATTTCTAGGCTCACTTATGTGGGTTTGCAGAATTTGTATCGATATCAAAGATGCTGAACAATGGGCAATATGTCCATAACTGGGTGACGCTCTAGAAATGTTTGCACAAATCCTAAGGGAGCAATTACAACAAAACAAAAACCATACCCCCCCCCAAAAGCTTCAGGCATGGCTAATGGAGTACCCATAGCTGCAGGTGTTGAAATACTGGTGGGTATAATGTATATTCCATTGGAAAATTTTCATGGAACAGCCCTGAGTGATGTGCAACAAAAAATTATTGCCTTCATTGTCTAGGCAAGGGGAAAAACTAGGATTTTTTTTCTTTCTTGAAGTATGAAAGCCAGTTTCAAAACTTGCCAAAAAATTCACTAGGCCAGGAACTTGACTTCAGGATGTACAAAACATGTCTATCAAAACCAAGCTGTGCAAAGTAGCTGAAATTGTTTGGAGTAATGAAATCAACTGATGTCAAAAGGTAGTGAAAGCACTGGACATGAGAACAGCACTATGTCTGATGCCATAGAAGCAGTACATGTATGCTCCATCATGTAGGAACTACCCAAGTGTAGATGTGAATGAATCGCTGTCTGATGATCACATGAAATCTTCCAAAAGGAAGAAAAATGGTAACATAATACAACACAAACCCAAAACAAAAAAACACACACAAAACAAAAAAAGAAAAAACAAAACAAAATGAAAACATAAAACTGAACCATAAAAAAGAAAAACAAAGGAAACCAAAAGAAAACAATACTAAATAAAGATAACAAAACAAATGCAGGGGTGTGAGTGGCCACTTTAAATTGAAGTTGAAAATAGTTAGCACAAGCTGAAATATTAAGAAAATTCCATACTTTGGTACAGACCAGGGGCACAAACTGAAATTCAGGGTCAACATCTACACCAAAAAAGCAGACATCAGCTAAAAAGCCGAATTTTCACTCCCTGCAAATGCTCAAGTAGAACATGTTTATGCTACATCATGAATGAACTACCTGAGTGTACAGGTGAATCGTTTATGAAAGGGCTAATGCACTCAATTGACATCACCAGCTGTCGGATAATCACATGAACTGATATCTTGGACATGACCCATCCTAGCCACACACTGAGCACCATTAGCACCGATCAACACCACTTCAAAGTATCCAATCAAACAATGCACTGCATAAACAAAGCCAACATTCCCACTGGACCTTTCATGCCTGGTTTGCATATGCAGAGAGCGTGTAATGACCTTGGCAAAAAACTGGAACAAAACGGCACTCGAAACTCAAGAAGTGTTGTTTCAAATGCCTTTTTAAGGTGGCCGTACTATTTTCTTCAAGCTAAGCGTCATCATCAGGGACTGTTTGCTAATGCCGTATGCATCACGTTGCATTGATATGGACACAAGACTTCACAGGCATGTATCAGTCATATTTTTTCCCCTCTGAATGCACACTAATAAATAAACTTCACACACACTTCCGCTGTTACAACACTGAAAAACTGATCAGGTATTTCCAAACAGAAAAAAGAAAGTCTGGCACATTTTTGGGGGAAATATTTCAGCGATGTATTGCCATGTATTAGCTACACGTATGAACAACTATAAGCTACAAAATGGTCATTCTTTGGTAAGGGTAAGGTTTGTTGAGGGACGGGATGACAATGGGGGAGGGGGCACTTTAAAATCGGTTAGAGTTTACCCATCTCAGGCATCACAGCGTATACTCAACTTCCTTATTGGTCCATCTTCATTAAGACCTGACAGGGGCCAGATTGATCTTTCAATTTCCTCCTAAGAACTCGGCTGTCCCATGCCGGATTTCTTACAAACTTAGTGTGTGTGTAAAGACACTCTTTACCATATGGTTTTGTCATTATGGTCATTTGAAGTTGAAGGCTACTCATGTGTCAGCTGGCATGCATTGAGCATGGCAGTGGAAAGGAACACATTTTGGCTGACCTTCCTCGTGGAAATGGGCCCTATGTGAGAATGGTATGTTTGATTTTCACAAAAATGGAGTCAAAATGACTGCAAAGAGTTACAAAAACCCCTCAAGGCTCCGCTCATGGAAAAAATGCACTGCAGTGAAATTGGGAAACTGTCAAGGGGAGGGCAGATTCTCTCCTCCCCCCCCGGTTCTTTTGGGTGAAGCGATGAAACTAAGATTTTCTGCAACTTTCGGGCCATAAAATGATAGCAATGCACATAGCACATCAAACATGTCAACAAAAGTGCTCTGTACACAAATTACATGGCAGAATTAACAGAATAACAAATTTCAGACATTTACGTGTACAATTTCACTCCACAATGTACTACACGTACAAGACTCTAAACACCATTAACCCTAACCCTACATAATACTAAAAATTACTACTCAGTAGTAAAATGTACCAAACAGCACTGTCGCTTGTATGAGTACATGACCTTATTGTTCACTTAAACCATAAAATACAATAGATAAGACAATGTACCATACAGTGATGTGGCATTATGACTGCATGACTTTATTGTTCTCTGTACGAGTAACAATGAAAGTGCCCTAGCTGGAAGTAGTAATTTGTAGGGCTTGGTCCTTCAGGCTCAGACTACTATGTAGTATTTTGTAGTACTGAATCCTGTTAGCCAAATGATATGCTTGGGGGTTAGGGTTAACTGTCTCACTGTGGAAAATGAAATATTTGTTAATCAAAATACATGTACATCTATGTCTATGACATAAAAGCACCCTTTGGAGGCCGAATTACAATTATCTGCTGAGCATTTCTTTCTCTTTTCCACTTTTGGTTACAAATGCTGCTCTCATTATTTACAGATAAATTACACAGGAAGTATGATACATAAGGACCTTCACTTGGTTACAAACAAAAAAACAAAAACGCTCCTTCGTTTTGAACACATTCACATAATGAACCAGATTCAGAAATCAAAGCCTTTGATTGCTTGGTGACTTCAATCAGTTGGCAGCTGTGGTCGCAGAGGAAAGTAGATGAAAACAGCATTCTTCCCCTGTGACAAGGAGAGATGTATGGTCCAAATACCTACTACCGTGCATCTACATGAAACCTGGAGGCTCTATAGCACTGTTTAGTATTGTGAAAACCTGATACAAACCTTACTCTGAATAACTTCCCTTTTTTCAAGGCAGCCTCCAATGTGAGATTGGATTCTTGATGTTTCTCCTTCCGAGATTCATACAAATAAAAAATGTGCACATCAAAGCTCATTTGTGCTCCATGGGAATTTCTGCTTCAACAGCTGTCTCTTTTGACGTGCCATCTGACTGACTAACTTGCTCTGAAGATGCCGATGATTGACTGGCAGGCTCTTCTGAGGGGTCGTCTGTCTTGTCAGATGGTTCTACGGCCGCTTCTGAATGGTCTGCTGGTGTGTCCACAGTACTTGTAGCAGCCGATGTGACCAATGGGGACACCTGTTCTTCCTGTGAAGGCTGGGTAAAAATGGAATGAGTTTGATCTGGTTGGAGGGCTGATGTGGTTTTCGAGCTTGATCCTTCTTCAGTAGTTGACCCTCCCACATCAGTAGAGGAATCCACCAAGTCAGGCCCTGCAGATATTCAAAGTAAAAGATGAATATATGAACAAACTTCAATAAAAAATAAACCTCTAGTCTCCAATCTAAGACGAGCCAGTGACCCACATTGGCCAAGAAATAATTTGGTTCAGTAAGTTTTTTAATGTAATTTTGGTGGACAAATTAAACCGGTGAACATGCTTGCCTGAAATCTGTACATAAAAAATTACAGTAAATTCTTGATATAAAGAAATTTTTCAACAAAAATGCTATCAAAACAGCAAATTCTCAAGTCTCTCTTTGTTTTTATTTATTTGCAATCCTTTTCAACAACAAGCGCCTTGTAATAAGGCAATTTGGCTTGTCTCAGCAACCTTGTCTCACTGACAGTGGACTCCAGAGCAAACATTCTGCATAGCAAATAGTCCATACAGTCACGCGTATAACTGCTTATTTATGATGATGATTACTAATGCAAGATGTGTCCATGATTATTAACATATACATGTACTTGCTGGAGTAGAAATGTTATGCTAATAACCTTCAAGCACATGAACCTTCTTACACAATGTACGTATTTGCAATAAGATAAAGTTCCTTGTAATCCACGGCACATGTTAACTGTTAGTGGGCAGAATTTTCTGCAGTATTCAATGAAGGTTAGGGCTGTGCCAATTATTCCAAAATTTGGATAATTGATTGATAATAGTATAATTGAACATTTTTTCAAAATCAAACACTTCTGAGGTGAAAAACTGGTGAATCAAAAAGGGAAAAAATGATTATTTCCTTACAAAATTGCCTTCTATTCATATTCCAAGGTGTTATGAGCAAACTTTAAAGCAGCTGAGGCATATACCCGCTAAGGCCCAAAAAGTACTGTTCTCCTAAAGTTTTTCTGTTTTGTAAAGCCATGTATAGCCTGCTAATGCTTTATAGGAGGCAGATTATTCAATTAAAATATATTTGAATGGACCCAGCAATAGTACGGTTCTGTTTTCGATAAGCAACACCATGAAATTGGGCCTACATGATGCCTAAACAATCAACTGACCTGTTGGGGCTGGAGTGGGATCACTTGCAGCATTAGCATCCTTTGGAGGTAGGGTGTCAAAATATGCAGGACCGGAGGGTAACGCTGAATCTGGAGAGCTGTCGCCGCTGTCTGCGCTGTCCATGGAGGAGCAGCTGTCATGATCCGCATCTCCTACAATCAACAATATTTCACAAATAATGAATATTTATGAGTGCGACAGTCAGGATCATTTCGTGATGGGAGAGATCGTTCTTTTCCACAAGGCAAAACAACTATGTAGCATTCATTGGTTTGTTTTACACAACAGCAGAATGAACCAATAGTAAACTTTGGGAACAAGTTGCAGTTTACTTTGTCAGTCCAAAGTAAAACTTTACCATGAAAATGGGAACATGTAACCCTAACACTCCTGAATCCTCCAATGTTAATATGATTTTGCACACACCTTAGGGAGTTAAGGGTAATATTCCTTAACTTAGTTCATTCATTCTTGGATAAACTCTCTTGTGTATCGTTTAATTTTCTCTCATTGTTTGACAACCTGACCGTCTCATGTCATGTGCAAAGCAGCTGTTCATAGCTCATGCCACAGCCCCTGATCATAATCCCAATCTTCAGTCCTATTTTTCTAGTTAAATTTCAACTAAAAAAATAATACCTAGGCTTGACAACCATGCTTGATGTCATCATAGGCAAAATGGAAGTTACTTCACTGCATAGTGGTGTTGTATTCGAGTCCATCACAAGTCCCTCATAAGTCATTCAGTCTTAAGCTAATTCACAAGCTATTCAAATGAGCTGTGACAAAAGTATTCTTTTGTCGTTGGTCACCCTGTTACTTATGACTGGCCTTGTGAAAGGACTTGTGATGGACTCGAAAACAACACTGTCGCATAGAGGACTGGGCACTGTGAATGCTGGCCTTGGCTCTAAGTAGTTAATTAGTTTACTCCTCCCAATGTGTTGACTACTAAACCTGACAATGTACAACTCTTGACAGCTGTTAAATTTTGTTGCTTAACCCTAACCCCCAAGGGTTGCTGGCCCTACCCTTCCGCATTCACACAAAGTTAAACACCAATATGGGACTGTATGAGGCTGTTGGACTTTGTTTTTCTGAGGTATGCCAAACCCAATGCAAAACCCAGCTGTTATGGGCCTACCAGGCCTATCCCCACAGAATTAAACACGTTACTTCTGTTTAATTCTGTGTGGTAGGGGAAGGAAGGTTAAGGGTTAATGAAAGCGACTGAATACAAACCCTTGTTGCCATCACTGTCATCTGAATCTCCTGCAGCTGAGGTATCTGCGACTTCCATTGGTTTACAAGCATCTGCTTCATTGTTTGTTGTTGCTGACTCTTTGCCGTCTTGGGGATCGCCAGCGATCAGAGGTGACTCATGATCACTGCTGGTAGTTCTTTCATTGGCCTGGTCCGTTTCAAGTTCCGCGGCCGGGGCTTCAACATTTTGTCCAGTGGAATCCACGCTCTGCTCCGGGGCGGAAGATACTGCGTCGGGGAGAGGCTGGGTACCAGTGGCCTCTTGCCCATTGGTATGGGCGATCCCGTCCGAGGGAGTGGTCCCATCCGAGGGAGGCAGGTCATCCGAGGGGGCCGAGTCACCTGAGGCCTGGGAATCACTAGAGGGAGTACTTGTTTGTGTGTGGATGTCTGACGGGAATCCGTTTATTACGAGGTTGGGGTTCCGGATTTCGCAGGAATGGGTGATGCGCTTTCCAGTTGGTGTTACGGTGCTAACAACCTGTACATTCTGTTACATCACAAACAATACTTTCAATGTATGATTGAGGAGAGATTCCAAGCGTTTAAGAGAATTACCCATGTTTGACTCTTATCCCTGTAATTTTTTTACCAAACAAAGACAATGTCTTTAAGCTTTCTAAGATGCCTAGCTTGATGTTGTAATTATGAAAAAGCACAAAGAAATTGTTACTGAATTGTAAAAGATTCCAGAAATTTCCTTGGAAACATGCCCGAGGTTAGAAAAGGGTGAGAATTCTTCTTATTTACCGAGTACACCATGCATGCAGCAAGTGATTTCTGAGAATGTTCTTACCTTCTCTACTCCTCTCATGAATTTGTCGCTTCTCTGGTAGTAGCGTTTTGGATGTGTAAGTAACTCACACAGACGCTGCATGGTGAATGGAGCACTGAGTAAAACAACCAAAGTGCACGTGGGTGAGTTTTTGGATGGGGGAAATGAAAGAACAACATGGCCTGAAGCACTCCTACCTGCTTGTTGCACATCCCTCACTGGTGAGAAATACATGTAGGCTGAGACAAAAACTAAACACCACATAGCAAGTTCAAGTGACGACCACTTGTCAACCACTGGCCACTTTGGCCTGGTATGTGTGTGGCCTTGATTTTCAAGTGACAATAACAACACCGCCAAATGTCAAATTGAATTGAAACTCTCACAGATGTTTTACTTAGGAGTGTCTACATGCAGGCCAACATTGCCAAGTTTTAAAAAAGATCTGATGTGCCAGAGCAGGCTTCACAGCAGTGAGGTGGTCCAAATGTTCTCACCTTTTTTTCCGAGTAGAACTAGTGATGATCAATTGAAAACTCAGTAAATAGTACATCCATGCTTTGAAACAGTGCTTAAACAGCATTACTTTTTAGTCATGGTAAGCACAACTTTCATGGTAACTGTTGTGTAGTGCTATGAAATTGGCCCAAGGCTAGGGCGGTGTCTCACAGGTATGTGCACGCACCTGTTGAATGCATGGAGCGCCCGCAGCAAACGCTCCCTCATATCATCAAACTTCACATTCTCTACATTTGGCAGCACAGGCACCTCCTCACAGGGGTTGGATTGTATGTACTCCTGGATCACATTCTCCAACTTGGTGACAACTAACGGCTTGAGCTTACTCCAGGGAAACCTACATGTACCAGAAGGCTAGAGGTTAGGCAAATGCTGAACCCTTGCCCAAAATACACTGCCCTACTAGTTTTGGGCTGTGGCATATATAATCTACATGCAAATGACATTCTCCCATAAATCATTTTGGGGACAAGTAATTTACATGTTGCCATGCAATATTCTGCATGTTATTGCAAGATCATGTGGGATATTGTGGTACAATGTACATGTACATTGTGGTACCACAGCACCTAGTTAATCAAAAGTTGCACTGATGCACTGTACATGCATATTCATGATGGTTGCACTATAATTACATGTAGACACCACACTGGTACTCTGCAATATATGCAAATGACCTTACAAGCAAATATTTACAGAGTGGAATGTGTTCCTTTGTGGCCACAAAAAAAAAAAAACCTATATGTTTTGCTGTCTCTGAATGTCCAAACTTCATGAAATGTGACTGTAATCCCCATAGTTACATTCAGGCTGCAACTGGCTTCATAAGAAATGCCAGTCTGAGGATTTGCTTCCAGGACAGTATCAAATACAAAACTTGATGAATGAAGTTGACTACAGTGTGCATGTATGTGACCTTTTTCTTTGACCTTTTTCTTTTTGTTTTAGGGAATCAATACATTGACACGTGTGCACTTACATTCACCTTAAAGGCTTTCTTACATTCGCCTTGAAGGCTTTGCACAGCCAAAGACTTTGAGCAATCTGATGTGAACATCTGTTTTAATAGCCAGATATTTGCGAAGTACTCTCTTAGTATATTTCGAGTGTTTTTGGAGTGTGTTTGTCACAAAAGTTTGATTGAAAACTTTGTTGTATCAGAAGTTATCACTTTACTTTTTTCACGAACATCAAATTTTGCCACAGTCAGTTTGTGCCACTTTCATCACAACTGACTGCTCAATATTTGGTGGTAATTTATGTCACCAGCAAGTCCTCAACAACAACTCTGCCCCTCAACATTAATCTGACTTAAGTAGGAGTGTATTCAAACACTTACAATGGTTCTCCATTGCGAGCTATTCGGCACAGTAGCTGTTCAAGCTCTGATGGGATCTCGCGAGATGGTTTCCGTTCAAAGGCTGTGTACAGAGGCACAGAAAGAAAACTTAACAATTTGACAATTATAAATCACAATTTGATTACTATTGTCACAAAAACCAAATGTTACTTGAAAAGCAAATCCCCCAGGATTTCACATTCCTTTTGTGATTATGCCTGCTGAAGATCTTCACCATGTCATTTCCAGCACATCAACTCCGCTTGAGGTAAACTAACCACGTGCACTGTCTAACTTACAATACAAGCTGTTTCTTCTGATAAAAAGTACACCAAGTATTCCGACCAAGCAACAAATATCTACATGTATGTTTTTGCGACTACATACATGTACATGTACATGTATGTGTGTTTCATGTTTTCCATAGGTTTGTGCACAAATATGGATGAACCCACATTTCAGATGAGTACTGCACAAAGGTCATTTCCAGAAATTTCTTAAAAAAACCCAAATCCGGCCAGATTTCTGCACTCCCCGTTTGACATGTTTGGAAGGTTTATCAAAAACCACTGGAGCCCACAAATCAACAACAAATTTACAGCACAGGGTGTCACTCATTACATGTGATTCAAAGCACTTTTTTCATATTTAACAGTCACATAAACTTGCACATCGAACATTTTTAAAAAACTTTCCAAAAGCTGGAAGTCTATTTTTTCTAGAATGAGTAACTAGGACCCTGTGAATCGCCTCTTTTAACATTCGGACATACATGTAGTTGGGCAATCGTAGAGTCCTAATACCCTTCATAGGCCTTCCTTTCCATTAATTGATTTCACTCAACATACATGTAGCTCGTACTCCAAATGAAACGGCCTTGGATTGACGACACTGTGACACTTCTTCTTTGTTTGGGGTCATTCAGCTTCCAAAATCATGACACACATTACATACATATAATTACTCACAATGCTCGTGTGATCCTGTAAACATGGGGGCTCGGACGATTCAACGGTTTGCCAACTTGACTGCGAACAAATTGACCATTGAGACAGCTCGACCGGGGGGACAACTCAACCATTTATGCCTCAAATGGACAGACAAGTTGACCGTTGAGACAAATTGACAGAGACAAGTTGACTCGTAATGAGTGCTTTTGTGCTTTACATCACTCACACCTTGAGAGATGGGAACAAATGCACTGCGTCACCTTATACTTATTATGATCCCACAAGGAACTTTTTTACCCCAATCCTAATGCAGCAACAACGTTGACAATCATCTTATTACTTAAATTGGTGTCTGAAGAAGGAATAATAAATCTGTGTGTGTCGCAAATTTCATTTTCTTGATAGACTCATTCTTTTAAAGATTTCTGAAACAATTGTTAAAATGTCTACTTTCTGAGTTTGGCCGGCCTCTAGAGGACCATTCACAAAAAGCATGCCGTGTCGGCGCATGCGCGCGGACGACTGATTCCTGTGCGCCGAAATTTTCAGTGTACAGCTTCGATGTGATCCCAGCTACTGGACATACCTCGCTCAGGAATCAGTCGTCGGTGCCAAAGCGCCGTGACCTCAAAATCGCTATTTGAACAAGATGGCAACATCGTGCTCGACAACAAGACCATTTTCGATTTGAAGAAGAAATTTCTCTTTTCTTTCCAAATGATTATTATTGGAATCTCTGATTCTGACTTGATCCTAACCTGGGTGCATTAGACAGTATAAGGACCATTTTAGGTATGAATTCAGGGGATTTTGATTCAGGGAAGGCCTAGGCCTCGTAAGAGCTATTTTGAGGAAGCAAAAAACCAATAAGCCTTATCGCAAATACTGCAAGGGTGATTTTGCACAATGGTAGAAACAGGCGTTGGAAGGAAAAAGGGGCAATGTTTGCTCCTTTTTCCTTCCCACAATGCCTTTCCACCATTGTGCAAAATCACCCATGCAGTATTTGCAATAAGCCTGAGGCTTACGGAAGGTACTTGGACCCTCGCCAGTGCTCGCCCGACGATGTCCAAATGTTAAAAAAGGCGATTGTGGGGTCCAAGTTACTCGGACTATCGTTAGCCTAACGTTAGGATGGGCCTAGCGTACATTGACCATGCTCATTCATACTCATCTGCTCAAGCACTGTGTCAAGTCGCCTTCGTTTATTTTAACTCATGTTAGACCTAACTATATGATAGGCCTTTATCAAACAACGTGAATCATTTACCATTTAAAGCATCCAGATAAGTCTCAGTGTTCTCCTCTTTTTCATCCGGCATTTTGGCAAGCATAGTTTGAGATCTAAATGCCAAAAAGTGAGAAATGTTCTTTGATACGGCTTACTAGTTAATACTACCAGTTGACCGCTTACAGATGACGACTACAATGCAAATCTCGTACCGCGGATACTGTACATATGTATGTGTGTGCAACTGAACGAATTTCTCGGAATTCACCGAGGCGGGGATCAGACACAAAAAGGTTGGTAGTCGCGTTAGTCTTAAGCACGTACACACGCATGTCATTAGGGACCAATGATTATCCAAGGTCGGCTTTAGACTGGTCACTAACATTACTATACTGTTATGAAACTCGGCAGCGCGCTTCAGCTGCAGGGCCAGTGTGAACCTGTCGGCAGTAACGATGGGGCGGTGCTCGGAGGAGTTGCGGTTGAGTTTGATGAAGGGGGGAGGGTTCAAGAGAGTCTTTGTCAAAGAATGCGCCTTTTTTGGCAAAAAGCTAGCAGATGAAAAAGGATCCCGGATTGAATAAAAATAGTGAAATAGATGATCAATGTAAACCGGTTGGCCTATGGTGAAACTATATCATAAACGTAGTCATAAAATTGTTGAATACTGTGATACTTTGGTAAAATTGAGCTTCACTGACATAGACTATGATCCGGCAGCCAGAACTAGCTGTCATTACTGCGGGGCCATCCTGGTCGCACGTAGGCGGTTCACGTGAGTTACATTTCTCTCTGACCAACAATCGCTCGTCAACCAGCGCCCGAACAAGGCTGGGAAGGGCTGATCGATGGCCTTGCATAGATCATAGGAAATACGTCACACGGGTGTAATCCCGGTGTCAGCTTCCTCATTGTTTCCTTGCAGTTCTGGTTCTGTCTTCTTGTCGATCTTGCTGTTGTAAAATTGGAGACTTCCCCTTCAGTTACCAACTCGTACAGGTCTGAAAGCTCCTTGCCTCTCTCCAAGATAGCTTCCGACAAAAAAGTAGGCAAGGGACATTTTATTTTTCATTGAGAGCGATGAACTGGTTCCACACATGCAGGAGTGGTACATGACATCCGTCAATGAGTTTCCTGATTGATTTCTTGTCCCCCTGTGCTTTGTCATGGTTACTGCCTTAATTTGATTGAGCTACCTCCAATGTAGCGCCCAAACACCTTATCAACTTTTGTCATAAGCTCCTCAGAGTTATCCACGACATTTCTCTTTAAAAAACACGTCAGCATACTCGCCAAATGTCTGACATCTGTCGTCTGAGGCTTTCCCAAAGACTGGATGATAGCTACTGCTATATCCACCAGGTGGGTGGATAAATAAAAACAGGTGTTTTTGTTGGTCATAAAGAATATTTTATAGATGAGTATATAAAGTAAGTAAGCAATCAGTAAATTTATTTATCAGACTTTAGCACCAATACCATAAGAAAACAACACCGGCCAGCAAAGAAAAGCAAGGACATCGGGAGCATGAGTAAAGCTTCTAATTTTCGTCTCCCAACACCATGTTGAATGAGGCCGAAGACGCATTTGCTTTTGAATCCCTCCCCCACCCTAAAAAAAGTTGGGTACGCCGCTGATGAGTTCATGGACATCTACCACAATACATGTCTTCAGATCAGTGTCTGAAACATCTGGGGTATCTCAACTCTAAATGACAAGATGCTTAACAGCTCTGCTTTTGGGATCGAGTTCATTTCACCTCCAGGCTTTGCCAGGGACAGAGAGAGAGTTCATGCTTGAAGACAGTTGCTATTTAACGGCACTGAACACTTTGAACGGTCGCTGCCAACTTGCTACTATCTGCTTTGATGGTCTTCTGTATATTCTTCTTTGCTTTATAGAGATCAGCGAATGTTTTGGTGCGATGTTCTTACATTGCATTATGAAAGCCTACCATTTTCTCGATGAGATGTTGCCTTTTATTGTTGATAAACGCTCATTTCCTCGTTTCTTAGCTGTCAGAAAGTCCCCCACCATGCAGAATCTGTGGTTGGCAATGACACTAGAGGGATGTCCTTTCTGTTCCAATCCTCGGCATCAACGTGGTTTTCACTTGGGACACACCAATTCATTTCAGTTGAGTTTCTTGACATCATCAATATCCCACCTTATACTCATGAGAATAGGGCTTATTGTTGAGGAGGCCTTGTATGTCCCGGGGGATTTGTGACCCTTCTGACCACGTGATGCAAAATCTGTCTCTGGCTTGATAATTCTGCGTGATGCCAATTATACCGTTTTGCATTTTACAGGTCCTGTTTACCCACTAATCAGCTAGAACCTGGATTAAATAACTTTCAGATCTCTTCACAACAAAATTGCATGGATCTCCAGTGCTATTTTCTCCTGAAGTTTCATATCTGCGAGCTATACGTGTCCCCACCGTGCATAGTTTGTTTCGCCGAATAACCCATCTCACTCAGCTCATGAAGTGAAGGCGGATCACCCCCATGTCTGTTAAGCACAGTTTGAAGTTGGGATCGTTAAGATTTTTCTTGCTAACTCTTTGATCAGGTCTTGAATGATTTATTTATGCAGCTGATCCAACAGCAGCTTACTGCAGTGGAAAGTTCTTCAATGTCACAACTACTGCTCTTTCTATAACATTTCAGCCACAGTTTGAGCACGATGCATGACTTTTTGCCACATGTACGTGACCATTTCTAACAAGGACGGACTCAAACATAGCTCATTTTATGTTGTCTTTGCGTTTGATGATATACACTGGTTCCAAGGCTGTTGATAACAAAATTCAGGTGCATACAAAGTTTAAATGTTTCTGAAAATAAAAACAACCACAACTCGAACATTTATAGTACAGGAAGCACTTTCCCAAAGCTGATGGGGAAGGGCTGATAGTTTGGCACTGTGATTGGTTACATTGTGCACGAGGCTGTGACCGCGGGGTCATCACTTCCTGTTAGCGAAGCGTGGTTAAAAATTATTGGTTCGCCAATAGCAATGTTTTGGCACGGACAAAGTGTCGGGGAACATTGACAGTGTGATCATTATGTGGAACATATAATTTTTCTTCTAAGTATCACTGATCACGTATCTTTTGGCGATATATTTCAAATCGTTGGTTATCTTGATCAATGTTGGATGAACAATATTGTTGTGAGAATATTTTCTGAAAAAAATTGATAACCGCCGCTTATAATTATGTAACGCATTGAGCGAGTTCGCGCGCCTGGCGGAAATTTACTTACAATGCTCTGCGCGTCGTAACGACTTGCGGTCACAGGTCGTGCAGGATGTAGCTAATCACCGTGTGCAAAGCCATCAGCTCTTCCCAACGGGTTGCACTACACCAAATACGCGCCCATAGAAACAGTGCAAAATCAGTCGGAGCGAAATAGCGCCGTCTGTTGACTCTCGTGAAGAGATTGGCCTCCGTTTGTTCACTGGAAATTTAAGATTATGGCCAGAAGATGACTTTTCGTTTCATTTTCATGGGGGTTAGCCACGAAAAGCTTTTTATTCGCCTTTCAAGGAAGATACCCCAAAACAGTAGTAAAACAAAGCGCTCATTTCCGAATGTAGCCGTCTGCCTCTATCCAAAATAAGCCCACAATTTGGGGCTTTTTGTAAAAGAAATACCCCAAACTGGAAACTATCAGTCTCAAATTCGGGATTTATAGAAAAATTTCTATGATTCTTCCTGATTATGGTCTGTTTTGTAAAATTCCGTGGGATCAATATTAATGAGCTCGCGCGCATAAATACAACGATTTGGTGGAATGCACCCATCGTGGACGACGAGCTGAATGACCAAAAGGGACTTGTAAATTGCCAAAATGCGCGAACGTACCCAGGTTGAAGCCTGTGTGTGAGTGTGGTGGTCCCGCAGGAAAGGTGTCTCCTCGGATAAGTCACAACAAGATTTAAACATAGTCTAGTTTTTGCACTCAAAGTTATTTGAGTCAGGCTAGTATAAAGGGACTCGAGTCGACTCATTTGCTTGAGTTTTTGCATGGCGAAGATACATTTTCTCACTGTACTAATATGCTTTCCGTACGGGGTCAGTTTTGACATGTATAGGCTACATCAGGTTTTGTTTATTTGTTTTTTAAATAAAAATGACCGTCCAGGTTTTAAAATCCATATCACAAAGATTCTTTACTGCCCCCAGAAAGGTGATACACGTAGGCTAGTAACATTTCGAAGGTATTCAGCGCTTAAAATGGCCCTCAATTGTTCCTGTCCCGGCAGAATGCGACACTGATATACACGTATATATGTACATTAATATGGACGGTTTTATGAGCTACACAAATACGATTGGCATAAAATGACTGCCAATTAAGCAAACTGTTTTTTCTACATTGCTCTGCAAAAGACTTCATGTAAATTTTCTCAGCTTTTTAATACTGTCAACAGTCTTAAACACAAATTTTAGCATGTGGTAAGGGTGCCACTAAAGTTAACTGTGTTTGCATACTGCACGGGCAGCAATAGGACCTCCTAAATTGGAGACGGATTTTCACCTTTTATATGTAAACCACATGTGATAAAGACCAAGACCTACTGTGAGTGCAGGGCTACATAACCTTGTAATAAAGATTTTAAAATTCATCTCTTCAAATCTTTCCATTGTATGTAGTATTTTCCCCACTAGGAAAGTTGCTTAAACCTGCATCCGCGTTTCTGTCACCCTGTTCGATCAGCTATTGTTTCTCTTTTTCCTTTCCTTTTTGCATCCTGGCAACTTAGCTTGTAAATCCTGGGCGAGCAAAAGCGGGATTCTTCTATCTTCTATCTTTGCCACAACGAGTAAATACATGTGTTTTTTGTTCTAATAAAAATTACCGAGCCAATTTTTTTTCAGAAAAAAAGATGTTTTGTCTACATTGATTTTAATTTTCCTTCCTTCCAAGGACGTCTAAAACCCCCAAAGTGTAGCCTAACTCTTATTAAACAATGGCCATAAAGCTTCAACGGAAAAACTTCCAATATTTTGCCCCCAGGCAAGTTTGTCCCCTCTAATGTGGTTCTGGATCAGCCTTTGATATACCGATAATCTTATTATTAGCACATCCACTACACAGCGATTGACGCGTTCACCCTGCCACTTATCATGTACTGACATAATTATGCCTCTTAGCTGTCCACAAGGATTTTGTGTTCACTGCATTTCCTAAATTCGTAGAAAGAACACTGTTGTCACCAGCGCCTTATACATAGATGAGCACAAGGAAATCTTCAGCCTTCCATTATTTACCAACCAATTAATTGGAGTTTTAAAATATTCTGGATACGAATTCTGTAAGCTCACCGTCCTCCTTTTGGATTAATTCCGTGTTTTGTTAATTACTGTTCAGTGGCGTAGCTAGGAATTTACTAGTGGGGGCACAAAAGGGCACCAGTATCTGGGGGGTATGGAATTCCATATCTGCCC
>NW_019091485.1:395216-436501 GCF_001949145.1 Acanthaster planci | reverse complement strand
TAGGAAAAGAATACATAAAGATTTTAGTCATTTTACTGCAGTCCAGTCGCTTAAAAATACCCTACGTGGGTTATAACCACAATACGCAGTACAAAATTAACCACTATTTTGCCCTAAACTTTGGATACAAATACATGGGAACCGAACCCTCTTTGCGTAAATGTTCAAGCTAACATGTCCCTTTCTGTCTTTTCCCATATCTTAGAAATTACCTTTCTTGCCTTTGTGCTTGGAGGACATCGCATTGGTGTTGGCTTTGCTCAATCTCATGACCACGGAGCAGCTTCCCTGACAAAAGCAATATTTTAACGAGAAAGTAACAGGAATTTCTCTGGCAAATAATGTTTTGATTAATTATTGCAATCTTCTTAGTTTTCTATTTGGTTTTAGACAGGATATATTCTTGGCCCAAGACTAATTTTGGAATATCCCCTTTTAACGCCCACACACACGGACGAACAAACAGTGGAAATATCCGGGCTTAAGTCGAGCCTAGAGCATCGTGCTGTGCCAGATACAAAGACCCAAAGACTTGTGTCATCAAAATAAACAGACAATAAAAAAGGAAAGAATGTATCTAACCGATTTGACGATGTAGATCCAGTCTGAGTACTTGCTGTCTCTCACCAACACTGTACCTCTTCTGGAAAACAAATTACATATTCTTGTAGATGATCTTACGCTAGTGATTTCTTGTAAAGCTTTTTGGGAAGCAATATTTTAAAACCCCCACTGGCGCTGGGATTTAGTAAAGTTTTTTAAGAATGTATGTGATTGAATTTATTTGAAGAGAAACACGGTAACAACATCCATGTTTGAGTGGCTTTAACTCAGGATACGTAAACCCTCACAAGGAAGCAAGTAAACAGGAAGTGCTTCATTCACAAAATTTTGAAGAAGAGGTTGAACCCCCAGTGCCTTTTAAAGACGTTAGGGAGGGGCAAAAACTGGAGGGGTAATCAAACTCTTGGTGGCGCTGTTAATTACAGCGGTCAAAATGTCGGGGTCCGAATGTCGCCCGTATCATATAGCCTACTTCACTGCTTAAAGGTCAGTACAAGAAATTCTAAGCTGTTTCGTAAGTGTAATAAGGAAAATACTTTGAATGCGTCTAGATTGCCGTTTGGAAATCAATATAGCTTTGGCAATGTAGCCTATCTATTTACCCGTTTTTTCAACTGATCAGTTTGATCTTTGGCGATACTTATATCAAATATCAATCAGTGATTAAAACTTACCTAAAGAAATTAAAGACACATTGCTTTGGTTGTAGATCCAACAGCTGTATTGGCCACCCTTTCAAGAAATCAATGCTCCTGAATGGAAGAAAGAAATGAGTCAAAGCCATGTGTAGTCAGTATAAATAGCGAAAGAAATATCGGCAGTGAAATGCTCAAATTCAGTGTATGTTGGTCTTTACCGATTATCGTTTTAGTTTTTGGAATTTACGATAACACAATACCTGGAGGTTGTTTAATTTGTATTTTCGAGAAAACACCACACCATACTATGTCTGCGTAGAGCTCTCACCGTATGAAGGCTAAGTGATCCGGATCAGTAAGTCGTTTTACTCCCCCTGACATAAAGATCCTCATAAAATCCTGCATATTTAACTATAGCAAAGGTTCACATTAGAAATAGCGACAAATTGGTATTCTCAACTAAACAGTGTGCTATTAAGCTCATAGGCCTACAAGAAAATCAACCTAAGTCGCATTTGGACCGGCGCCACCCAGTATTTGTGACTGCTCATGCTGGTTCATGTAGTATAATAATCAGATAGTCCTCAAGCAGGAGTTTGGTAAAGAGTGACCTTTATCTGGATTGTTTAAGAAAAAGAACTACAGCACCTATCACTACCTCTGTACTTTGCTTCTGATAATATAGATGTTGTTTCCCACAGCTGGTGTCTTTTGAAAGATTTCCCTGTTGTTGGCGGAACATTCGGACGATCTGAAATTTGTTCTGGCTCTGACCGATTTCAAAAAGGTCTGTGGTTTACTGAAGAACAAAATTTGAAGTTGCACATTGCGGGAGAAATGCACTGATACCGGTACTATACCTGAGTAGAAATGACAAGCAGTTGCAGATTCTTGCGGGATGTGACGGTTGAAGTTCGTCTACTATCATTTAGTATTGCTAGCTCCTGAAAGTGTATCACAGTCGAAATTTTCCAGTCATAAGCTTCTGTATAACTTAACCATGATTTCTCTGTTCATACCTGCACACGTACATGGAACGTCATATGATTCCAGAGGGACTTTTTGCATTATAAAGCATTGTTCACGGGGTTTATGCTCTGTGTTTGGTGAATATCACTCGAAGAATGAATTTTTTGAAAATAGAATGGGCACGGTAAATTTGTGGACGTTGAAAATAAGGAAATGCGGCGGTGATACGAGCAACTATTTCATGGGCGGCGTAAATCCTAGGGGAAAGGGGTATATATCCTCCCAGTTTTTGAGGGAGTGGGCTATTGAATCATCCCCCTTTTTTGTGGTGACTCAAAAATAAAGCGGATTGTGAAGAATATGTTAAACTTTCGAAGACTGAAATCACTCATAAAAGGGAAAACAGATTTAAAAAAACCATAAGTATGCCATTCATAATGCATGGTAGAGATGTGCATCAATATCATGAACATCGACCATAATGTAGAGTCATATTGTGTCACTCACCCCCCCCCGCTTTACAGATTTTCATGGCTGGACAAATCATTCATTACCTTTCCCCATACCCCCCATTTTCAGCACAGATTTATGAGACTGAACCATTTACGGCTACTGTGAGTTAAAACTTACACCAAAGCTGTCTCCTCTTTTCAAGATGGCGACAGTCCGTTGTGTTAGCCTTCCTGGTTCCATCACAGTGACCACAACTGCATTAAATAGTGAATGAACTAATACAGAATCTTGTTTCATAATTATTGCTGGTTTATTACGTAATTGAGATTACCTCTGCAACACACGAGTGGATTGACATGAAGTCTTCAGGTTTGAAAAGATAACACTCTAAGCTTTGATTTGATTCCCCAAATCTACAATATCTAACTAATGTTTTTGAGACGTTAAAATGTTCCTTATGGATCTTAAAGATCTGCAAAGGCACCAAATGGTTAAATAGGTAGTTTGTTTTTAGCATACCGTCAATGAAAAACATATAGGCTTTTTGGGATTACAGAACCCATCGTTTTCCAAGCATGAATTTCCCACTTCTCAAGTAGTTGGGAGGGAACAGAGGATTACTGACCAAAATGTCGAAACTTTCTATGACAACTGGCTCTTCTCAGAGCCTACACCTCCCTACAAAAGAGATGCAAGTATACTTTGGGGTCAACTTTCATCCTGCTGTGTCATATAATTAATCACCAAATTTACATGCACATTATAGACATTTTCTGCCTATTAATTCCCTGGGTTCAGTCTTGTGTACTTAAACAACATACTCTAACTCACGAGTTTAAACCTTCACATTTTCTTCACAGAAGCCAGATAGTGCCAAGGGATAGAAGTTAGACCCTTGCTTGAAGAGCACGTTATATTTTTGTAATCATTTTGTGTCAGCCGCCATTCTTTCATTTGCTTTCACAAAATGAAAGAAACTTGGAAATGCAATAATTTCATCCATAGTTTTTCCAGCCGTTTCATCATTTTTGACTCAAACAACCATTGTCCAAGTTTCGAAGCAAAATGTTGCTTACTTTCCGTTTTAATCATAAATAAATATTGTGACAAAAGGCCCAATATCTGTGTGTGGTTCTTTGTTTTTACAATATGACAAAAGTCATCTGCTTAGCAGGGCGAAAAGGGGACCATACTGTTCTACACGAGTCAAAATGTACATGCGTGCAAACGATGTTGAGAAAGAACACAAGCATGCGCACGTGTTGAAATGTGACAATGCTCATTTATCGCGAATACAGGCTATGTCTTCTACGAACGCGAAGTTGCAAAACTCTGTACAGTGTAATACAGAAAAACAACAAAAGCCTCTACATTTTGCTGTTTTTCACGAAGTGAAAAAATTTCATTTATAAGTTACTGAGATCATTCCTCTGTACGTCTAAAATGTGGAGTAGCGATGAACAAGTTTACATTTCATGACGATGTAAACTTTCCCAAATCTGTGACAATAAACTAGTCAAAAACTAGTGAATGGCTTATTTTTGCATGCAGTCATCTCGGAATGTCCATTTTACAAGATACTGAAGTTTTTGTTTCTTAAGTAAGATTTGAAGCTCTGCATTGGTGGGAGTGTTAAACAAAAAAGGCTTGCGGGTACACCATGTGGGAAATATATCTTTTGTGAAGAGGTGTGGTTCTAAAAAGAACCAGTGAGAGCAGGTCTCGACGTTTCGGCCAGTGTGCTATGGCCTTCCTCAGGAGAGAGTTTCTCTCCTCAGGAAGGCCAGAGCACACTGGCCGAAACGCCGAGACCTGCTCTCACCGGTTCTTTTTAGAACCACACCTCTTCACAAAAGAGATATTTCCCACATGGTGTACCTGCAAACCTTTTTTGTTTTTGTTTCTTGTTAAATTACAGACATACTATCAAGCTATCTGTCGGCCGTCACATAATTTTCTGGCGGCCACCTCTTATTATCTGGCAGCTGTCACTTCAGGCGATTGAAGTTCAGGCATCCAAAGAGGATTACAGAGCTTTTAAGCTCTACTCTAATATGTTTCTGTGTATTAAGTGGCGGCTACCAGAAATTATTCAAGTGGTGGCCGGCAGACAATTATGCGGTGGCCGCTAGGTAATAAGTAGTGACCGTGAAAAATGGTGGCAAAAACATATTCACCCTCTGTTAATAGTTTGCGTCCTGTCCATTGGCAGAATTCAACTTCCATATTTGTTACTTCACTAACCTGAGCCAGAGCAAATGAAGTAGAACGCTTGGGGTTTGTGTCCTTCTCTGATGATAACTCGGTTTGGCCCGTAAGCCTCGTACCAACCAACCCTAGCCAGACTTTTCTGCATCCGTACAGGGTATGCTGCTATGGCCTTTAACCCACAAATAGCAATTTGAACCTGCGAAGGAGAACGTGCAGTGAGTAAAAGTCATCATTTTTACATTATGTAATATGTTATTGTCTCAAATCGGGGAATTAAATCTAAAGGTACAGTTCATCATTTGTAAATTTTATTATGTTCCTTTGAGGCACCAAAATTACCACAAGATAATTTGGCCTGATATTAGCCTATGTGACGGACACATTAGGAGGGCGCTTTTTGGTTTTGGTAAAATCTTTCGTGTTTGCTCAAAATTTTGCCTCTTCAAATAGCGCCCTCTCGTTGTGTCTGCCGTACGTCAAATAGGCTTATGGTGCGTCCTGGATAACATGTAATACATGGCCACTCAAATAAATATAAGTCCATTTGAAAATATTCAAGCACTTTTGGAATTACATTACCTCATGTAAGGTCAATGTTTGACGGGTTCAAACCACGTTTCCATTTCAGTGTCAAATTTGTGGAACACTTCAAGAGTTATCCCACTATCGACTCTCTTCGTAATACGCCACTGATATTGGCATCAGAGACAAACATTATAAAACTTTTTTAATGAAAAAGTAGAAAGAGAACTATAAATTTATTTTTAAAAATTGAGGCTTTATATTGGAAGCATCAGTTTGTTCAAATTTGTGACAATATGATAGTCAGTTTTAAATTACATTCTCACATAATGTATCTCTTGTAAGCTTCGTTCATCTGGAGGGGCTTGTAGAATTTTCTGTGCCTCTTGAGGAAGTAGTTTCTGCAGTCATACAAAGTACATTGTTGTCAACAGCCTTTTCGGGTGAGAAAGTACTCATTATTTAAGGTCCGGAGGACGCAGGCAGCTTTCATACCAATGAGCCTGGTATTAATTTCTGAACCTATATACTACCACGCACATTCTGATTTCAAATTGGTGAATGAGCTGTAAGTAGTTGGTGGTGCTATAAGACACAAACTATATGATTATTCATTTCAAAACATTGGAAATTATAAAATGAAATTTTCGACCAAATTTTGAAGTCGCTGAAAAACTGCATTGAAGTTGCGAAACTGTGATGGACGTGTACAGTGTATAAACACTACTATACATCCAATTACTGTCAATTTGAATTTGAATTCTAGAGATTCTAGAAAATAACATTTTCAAATGGACCAAAAATTTTCTATTTAAACGAACTCGCTAATTTTTATCATCACCTTTAATTTGACAAATCTTTGAAAACATTATTACACATGCTGAGCCCGAATTAAAGTCTACTGTCAGAAAAACGCTTGTACCCATGGGAGTCACTAACTAGTGGATAATTTTTCATGACGCAGGTGTCACTGTCAGCCTGTACTCAACCCTAGCCGAATGATCCAGACTCAGCCATAATTAAGGGGGGGGGGTAGTCACCTGTTTCTTGGCTTTGAATTGCGTGACGTCGAACAAGACGTCAGTGCTGTCACGTGTAGAATCTACTTGGGCGAAGGAAAGATGAGCCGAATCACTGATTGAGAAAAATAAACAAAAACCATGGCTTTGATTTCTTATTATTCAGTATCGATGTCTTTGTGATATTTCATTCGACTTCGTGAAAAATAAGGGGTGACAGCATTACAATTTTTGTTAACAGTGAAATGAACTTATTTAAACAAACCTGACTTCAATGTAATGCATACGGCATATACGTCGAACCAAGATAGCGAGCCACGCCACTCGGCGAAATTTTTGGTAAAGCATTTTCTGAAAAAGAAAAGATGACAGAGTTTATAAGCTGATATCGGCCTTTGCTATTAAACACTCTAAAAAAAACTCCCAGGTCGACCTGGAATTGGTGTCCCGTTGGGCCTGACTGTTTATGGGGTCAAAAATCGACCCTCTCCAGGTTCTTCTGGGTGCATCAGACCCCTTTCTGATTAATTTTAACGCCCAAAAAGGGACATCTTTTGGCCAGGCTCAACGGGACCTCAATTCCAGGTCAATCTTACCCGGGAGCTTTAAGAGTGAAGCCAGTGAAAAGTTTAGCTGTGATAATTTTTTTTAAAATGAAGACTCCACAGTGTTCATTACGGAAGCGTACAAGGGCCACTTGCAATGAATTAGTATCTCGCCGCGGCGAGATAACTCGAAAAAAAATTTTTTTTTGGCAAGTGGCCCTTATACGCTTGTATAGTTCATCAAGTAGTAAATTTCGAGGATTTTTAAATTCAAATGCAAAAAAAGAGAAGTAGTTCGTTTTCTGGTATTACAAAGGAAATGTGACGAGACCTCCTTCCTCTAGGCTACCGAAGAGCTAAACCGTGTGCTGGAAATTGAGTTTACCAGTGACTTTGCTCTTGCAGTCTTTTAAAATTTGACGAATTCAAATTCAACATACCTTTCTGTCATTTCTCCACTTTCGTAACTTCCTTCTTCTCAGAGTTATCTCGGCTGTTGTCATTCCAACGGCTGTGGAGTCTGTTGAAGGAGTCTTTAGGGCAACAGCACCTTCAGCTCCAAGACCACTTGAGTTGCTCATGACTTTATTAACAGCCGCTTGCCAGTGGATTTTAGCCACGTTTGTAGAGTTCCTGTTCTGGGTCGGCGGTACCAAGGATGATGAAGTGGATGGATCGGGTAGGTTAGGAAGTGGATGGGAAGTTCTTGGACTTCTTCGTCTTCCTTTCCGCGCCTGATTGAGTATATCGACCGTTGCCAGCATGCTTTGATATCGTCGCTGCGGGTCAAGAAAGGAGGATACCGTTTCGCGAATGGGATCCATTGCACTGCCAAGTGTTGGACGTGTAATGAACCAAATCGGCTTTATGACTCAACAGCCGAGGCTTCTGACTCCAAACTCTGGTTACTATGGTCGGTCATTTGCTGATAATATTGATCTTGTCTGTTGCCTTATCATGTGCTTCACTAGTTTGGTCAATCACCCATTTGATGTTCACTCGCAAAGAGCTAAAAATATCTCTTGTGATTCCTCTTTTATCGCTATCCAGTATTGTATACAAAACGCTCTACATAGCAGATGCAGACGATAAGTAGGGATATCACTATGGTGTTGATATTTTATTCCAAGATAAATTACACAGGCTAATAACAGCTATGATAATCTGTCTGTTGGGCCGCGTGCCTTTGGCGAGGAAGCCACTGATATCTGCTATTACATCCGATAAAAGAGCTGAATAAGTTTACTAATCACCCCCACAGACCGTTTGAAGGAAAATCTATCTGATCGAAGTCCATCTTTTATGACCATTACACAGTAAAAGCGCACAGTTTAAAAACGTTTGGGGAGGAATGGTAGGTTTTGTCTAAACGCCCAAAGCCAAAAGCAAACAGTTTTCTGCACTCATTTCCCGGCCTTTGGGTGCAGGTATATACAGTCTTGGTTTCAAAGCAGACCATGCCATGTTTTTCTCGTAGCGCTTATCGCAAGCTTGCCCTCATAACATCTCCAAGCAGAGGGCGCTATCACCACTATCCAGAGAATAATGGAAGGCATGCAGTCGCTATAGGAACCCTTCCAAGAACGCTGTGTTGTAGTGGTCAACACAACAAAGTGTACCAAATTAGACATATTTTAAATTGTCAAGCATTGAAAACCAACACATAAAAATCATCTTCCTGATGTATAGGTTAAAATACGTAAAATTTAAAGACGAAAGAATGACCGTTAAAACTTTAAACACAACATACACATACATAGGTGACTTTGTACAAATAATTGCAACCTCAATACAGTGTATGTAGAAAAGATGTAAATAAAAATGAATACAAAACACCTGAAGTCAAAGCAATTCAGTCCTGAGAAAAAATAAGAGAAGACAAAAGAGGGACCTCCCACTGTCTTTGCTGTAGAGGATCTGGTGCCACCATCAGGAAATGCTCCTCAACTTTACAAGTAATTGGCTACTGTGAATCTTTTTGGCGTTCATGACTGTTTTTTCGATAGATTAATCTTTTCATGTCGTGCTTATGCCGTTTCGACAGTTCAACTTGCCTTTTAGTTTTAGGCACGGCATAAGCACGACCGTGATTTGGCTCGGTAAATTGACTTCAGCATGGCGGAGGATTTTGGTTCCTACAGGGAGTACCGTGCTCAAGTCATTAAGTACGACAGAAGCACGCTGTGGTTTCAAACATCGTGCTACTGTAGAGTCGAATACAATTTCTATTCAAAATTGGTCCTAAACCTCGTTGGTAATTTGGGAATGCGCATGCTCACAGCGTGTAGCAGAATTGATAAATAATCATTAACAAACTAACGCAGTAGCAAATAGGCCTATGGCGACTAAAATGGAAATATCTCGAAACGCAGGGGGCAGATTGCTAGACGGAGCTAAGGGAGATTGTTACACCATTTCTCTTTCAAAATCTTGTTTGATATAAGATAAACTCAAAGGTGACCTTTGAAAGTAAAATCCTGTCCGAACGTCGGGAATAAGACTCCCAAATGATATGGAACTGTTCACTTGGGTGATATTGTATTGAGACGGCACTGCAAGATCGCAGGAAACCATACTTTTGGGCCTTTGGAATAAAAAGGCCTCGATTGTTTTGGAGAAATAAAGTACTAATAGTGCTCGCCGAAACGAAATTCGTTTTCTTTGTGACTCAGTCTGAAAGATCGCAGGATCACGTTTCGTATTGTTCTGATCTGTTTGCTGTATTAACGGTCGACTGGGCTTTTTGAATTAAATCGACGTTTGAAGCCACTGACGTGCTTATGCCGCACTAACATCGTGGTCAAGTCAATTTTAATCAACGACGTTCGAAATTGGCTTTACAGGCCTAAAAATGGTTAAAAGAAGAGCTGGCGCTGCATTTTTGTTACAGCCTGCACAGTACGCACTCTTTCTGGGATGTCTCTGCAAAAAACGTCTTTCAGTGAGGATTATATCGCAGAAAGTCTTCCATCTTTAAACAGGTATTTAGGCCTATCCCATCTTTCCGTGATAATTTCTCACGGAAACTCAGACTGGCTTTTTGTTAATGCAAGCTGCTGTCATTATTGAAATGACACAAGTAAACAGTGACATTCCCGGATAAGTGTCAGGAAGGCACTTTCAGGTGATATTAAAAAACTCACACAAACCATTCCAGGGCATGACAGGTACACAGTACTGTTATGATGAAACTCCAAAAGGTACTGGTTTGATATTAACTTTGACAAGAAAGAGGATGTATGTAAGTGATCCCTTACAATGCGAGTAATTGCCCAATGTCTAGAGTACTGTAGGCCTATGCACTTCTGCGGGACCGAATTTGATGATATTCGAATTGATTTTCACTGAAGAAAATGTGGCTGAATATACGAATCAGAAAGGATTGACATACATCCAGTGAGCGATTACATGTACAGGGAAGCACGACATGTGCGTATACAATAAAAGGAGATGGATGGATCACACGCACCTATACCTATAGACCTGAATGACGTCGGACTTCCCCAGGCAGCCAATTCACACAGTACACGCTTGGCCGCTCGCATGACGTCTTATAAGGCGTCAACTTCATTTGCTCGTCGCCCAGCGCCCGAAGAGGGCGAGGGGGGGGGTCTGATGGCGTCGCACAGATTTTAGTGAAGGAAATACGTCACAGCCAACGACGCACAGAGTAATGTGGGTAAAATTTTTCCAGGTGCGCGAGCTCAGTCAGTCAGTTACCCAAGCGACCGTTATCAGTTCCATATTCCACAAGACGACGCCACGGCCTCCATATCCAAAGCATAAACACAGACGTCACGGAGGACGCGACTTCTGTCAAGTCTACTGTACCTGCAGTGTGTGATATCAGAGAGTAAATTGGAAAGCTGAGCTCGCACACACGTACTGGTCAAGCAGAAATCAACAACCGGAATAGCACAATAACAAGAACGATATTACTTACAATAATATAGCAGTAAATTAGTTTTCTGGTTTATGCACTTTATACATTAAAGGTATATTCCGTTCATTTGCCACAATCAAAAGAGTGACTGACGGAATTTAGGTTGAAAAGCATACTTGGTTTAAAGATGGTTATGGGACCACTCCCTGTGAAATTATTCTTTCTTGCAAGCCGTCATTTTGATGAAAACAATAAATATATATAATTTAATACAGCTCTATGGAATTGATACGTCTCTTTGCAATGTTTTGATGGCAAATATACCTCAGTTGCTACAATGAACTTCTTGTGAACTTATATATTAAAATATACTTTTGTCTTCGTCTTTCATTCCCGAAGCACTGAATTATTTCGTCTGATAAGGTATAAAATTAATGTGGGAATTAACGTAATCAGTGTGAAGTGGTCGATGTACGAACGTACCCAGTCGGGAAGAGAAACAAAATGTGTATGAAAAACTGTAAACAATTCTAAAACTTTCCTACCTTTCTTCACCCTAGCTTTCTTTGTAAAATTTCATAAAAACGTCGAATTCGTTTTTAGGCCTTCAAAGATCGTGCCAAAACGTACACAAACTTTTGTTCACGAAAAGAGCTCCAAACAAAGCTCACTAGTTTTGCCCACTCAGTATTTTCTGTATAATATTTTTCTGTGATATGTTAGGAATTGGCCTAATCCGTCATAAAAAAAGATGTCATGGCAATGAAGCAGCTAGTTGCATGGAACGAATTCACGTTGCCTTCATTATGTAGGCAAGTCCCCCCCCCGAGTGAACAATCGACATGCGCAGCTCAAAATCTCTTCCCCCTCCAAGTGAAACCGATTGTCCAACCTAGTGTCCGTATGTTCGTAACGAACGCCGACGGCACTAGACGTCAAGACGCAGACAGTCGTGGAGGTGACGCTGCGTGACGTTATTCCACCCCCAAAAATAAACAAAACGGCTTCCAAATCTCGGTAAATCTTCGCATAAATGCCTTTTTTACAATACAATAGCGCCTCTTGTAGCCAAACTGATACACGTACTTCAGTGTAATGTATTTTGTAAATGGTCAGCTATTTTTTGGACGATTGGGGCTTCAAAGGCCTATGTTTGTAATAAGGAGAAACTGGACAAAATGAGTGGTACTAAGCGAGAGGAAAATCGTTGTACGCCCTTCATGCCGCCGTGGGCGTTTGTATACATGTAGTGCGGCTCAGCAAGTCAAAGCAGACAGTCGTTAAAGTTGAACCGGGCTGAACTTTGCCGATACGTCTGGAGCTGCTTTGCATATGTCTGGGTTATTGTCGACACTTCCGTTTGACATATCTTTGCTGCAGTTTGCGTCTTGATTGCGTTGCTCATGTGTTTCTGTCGTCGATATGGAAACCAGGCTTTAGGCCTATGTGTGAGAGGACCAATTGAGATCAATGGACAGGACGCACACCAACCTTGTTCCCATGGATACGATCTTGCCGCGTCATGTTGGTTACCACCATGCCTTGCGCGATTTAACCGCGTACGCAGACCATGGGGTGCATTCCACCAAATCGTTGTATTTCTGCGCGCAAGCTCATTATTTTTTGTGATCCCACGGGATTTTATAAATAATCAGAGGGGATAATAGGAATATCATTTCTATAAATCCCGAATTTGGGACTGATAGTTTCACACACCAAATTTTGGGCCAATGCTTCGACTGCGGAATTTTGCTTGGGTTGAAATGTGTTCATCTTCTACGAATTGGGAACGCGACTATTTTATCTGACCTCACAAATGAAGTATGAACCCGCCTTTATTTTGCAAACTTTCCCTTATCATGCAAGTAGAGACTACACTCAACCTGATCCCCCCAAACCTATTAAAGCAAACTTTGTGCTTTCAGATTTTTTTTAAGCCTTTAGGCATGTACTGCCGGCCTTCTATCATTATTAATTGCAATGCTTACCACCCGGGGCTGATCTTGATGTCAAAAGCGCGACATTTCTCTCATTTTTAATTTCATTTCATTGACATCGCAGAGAGTGGTATACGCTAAATCCACTACCCGGTGACCAAGTTTCAATACATTTATCGCTGGCCACGAAGATGTGAAGTTATTTTGTTATAAAACGTGAAGCGCCTTCAGGAAACGTAATCACATCACCAATATTTAATTACCGCCCCATCTTTCGAGTAATGGCAGTGTGCAACTCGGCTGTGCCGTCAATAATTCAAATGGGCACTTGTCAGCTCCGACTTCAATACATCTATTGAATTTAAATCAGGGCAAAAGATTTGATTGCTCCCCAGAACGAACTGTTTATATTTTCCAGGCTTGATTGACACTGTAGGGTCTCTTGCAGCGCAGAATACGATTATTACTTGCCGACAGTTTTTACATACGCTAGGGAAATCCGACTTGAATATAGGCTATATTTGTGGATTTGGAGTAATTTTTATTGTCTGAATTTTCCACGAGGCATGAAGACTAGTCTTATCTCAAGAACTATTTTCTCATATCCCCATACGGTTAAGTAATATAAAAAAGGTCCCCAGCAGTGTTTGCATTTACTTTCATTTCCATAATGTCAAGTTAACGATGATAACAATACACCGGGAGATGATGATTGGCACGATTAACACGAAGGTGTCTCTGGGAATATCTTGTTCCATGCACTTACTTGACGTTCACATCAGACGTTCATAACTGGTGTGCACAGCCACAGTGAGTGGCAGGGGGCAAGAAACGCTTCCCCTGGAGAAAAAAAAACGAAAAACAAAAATGCCAAAAAGGAGAAAAAAAGCGAAGGTGAAAAGGGTAAAAAGGGGATACAAATAATAAAAATTGCTCCAAAATACTATTGTTAATGGGTGGTCAGCTTGCTGTCAGTGCGTGCTTTGACCACTCCCAGAAGAAATAGCGACGCCCATGACAGCCACATGCAGTTTAGTGAAATTTACCCAACTATAATTAAGCCGTTCTGTTACTGAGAATTAATGGGAAGGCATCAGGACCAGATGGGATATCAGCAGAAGCCACCAAGGCTAAAACAAGTGGGATTTAGAAGGAGGAACAAGTTCCAAATGACTGGAAAAGAAAGAACACTTATCAAACTTCCAAAATGGGGATCTTAGAGTCTGTATAATGACTACAGAGCGATAATGCTCCTTTCCTTTCAGCCCCAGGTTAGTCCAGAACAGAATCATTGTACAGAGGATGGAAGGGCAGCCAACATCAAGCTCCGTGATCAGCAGGTAGGTTTCTGCAATAACAGATCCTGTGTAGATCCACTCGTCAACTATTTACGTCGTATTGTGGAACAGTCTCTGCTGTGGAACTTTCCTCTCTGTACAAATTTTATGGACTTCGAAAAGCCATTGACACTGTTGATAGGTAATCAATATGAAATTGATTAGGCACCATGACATATCCGAGAAGCGCATTTCCTAGGTTAAATGTACATATCAAGACTTGTCACGCAGAGTTGTACACTGGGGATGCTGTTACCCTTCTTTTTTATCTTAGCTATTGACTGCATCATGAGGACGACTATAAAGCAAACGGGAAATATTGAATAAAGGGTCACTCTGGTCCCATTACGATGATCTTGACTATGCGTTCATTGCACATGATTGTTTAACTATACACAGGAAAAGACAATCTTACCATCAGAGAAAGGAATTGGGCTCAAGATCAACAGGAGAAAAACCACAAATCATGAAGATCAATACCAAGGCCAACACCTTCGTGAAACTTAATGGAAATGCCATTGAAGAAGTGGATTAGGCCTAATCTGTGTATCTCGGAAGTGTTATTGATACACAGTGGGGCATGGACCAGGATGTCACTGCCAGGATAGGCAAAGTAAGAGCTACCGTAACCTTTGTCATGTTGAAAAGTATGAAGCTTCTGGGAAATTAGTATATCAACCAAGTTACAAATGTTTAACTCCAATGTTAAATCTGTCCATGAGACATGGAGATCAAATAAGAAGACACAACCGAGGCAAATCTTCCACATTAAGTGGCCAGAGCTGGTCAAGAGACAGTGGATAGGCAGATCTTGAAAAGGAAGTTAGGCTGAATTGGTCATACACTAAGAAAACCAACATTCAATACCAAGCGTCAGGCGCTGACATGGAATCTACGGGAAAAAGAAGAAGAGGGCATCCCAGAAACAGCTGGAGGAGAGACACTGAAGAGGCGCAGTACCAGCTGGAAGGAGAAAGAAAGATGGCCCAGATGGGTCAGGTACAGGGGAGATCTATCGTCGATGGCCTACGCTCCATTGTGGCAAAGGGCTGAAGTAAGGAATTAAGAGAAAATTAAGATAAATGAGATTTTGTTCACAAAATTGTTCCTTCAAGCGAACTGGCGTTTACCGTTCAAATCTGAAGTTGAAATAAGGCTTATTTCAACGGAAATTTGGTGTGTTCAACATGACAGACTGATGATCGCTATCTGGAAAAATGCCCTTTGCCTTTAATATCGTGACAGAGAAATATCACGATCCCGTAATCCCCTTGTGGCGGTCTTCCGTTTAATGTCATGGCTTTCTTGTAACGTTACATTATTACATATATCTTCATGGGAACACACACAACGTGCGCTGCAAACAGCACCTCTACTCATAAAGTTATGGTGCTACTGTCTGAGTTTATACATGCGTATTAGGTGTATGGGGGAGGGCCTGCTTACTTTATATCCCAGGATATCGTCGATAGGGCAATAGAATTAAGGACTCTAGATCTCAATGTTATCAACTTAAAAGTGGCAACAAGGGATACTGAGCTAATGGTGCATAAAATGTTTGTGAATTATCTATGCTGCGCAAAATCAAAATTGTAATTATTGCATTTCTTCGCTTTCACCAAACACGTCCTCACAAATGCGGCGTGCTCACAACAATAATATACAAGGCGCAATAAAAAAGGTAAGCCACAACACAACATTAAAGAATTTGAGTCTCTCCTTTCCTTTGTTTCGGATTTTTTGATGAATCATCATTGCATTTTTCAAACCAATAACGGAATGACGAAATAAGAAAAATCCGACAAGATTGTAAGTGCTTTCTGTACCAGAATTGGCCTTTTAAATTCAGAAACGCATCAATTTAAACAGTTATCGGCCGAAATGTCATGGTGCATTGTGTACGATGAACTCCTACAAAACAGTTGTAATTATACACATACCATTCACCATTGATAGTTATATTCCTTTTTCTTTACTTGTACAATTTGTCCAAAATATAAATTCTATTCAACCGCCGGCTGCCATTTATGTTTTTCCAAGAGCAACGCCGGAAAGCACACGTAAAACCACATGGCATGTATATACACATTGCCATGAAGCAATTCAGACATGTAGCCTGCTTTAGGCAGATCATCTAAGTAGGAAATAGTTTTGGGCCCAGATTCACGCTGCAAAAAAGGTCACTATGGTCTGATTCCATTGAATGATGAAAACTAACTTAAAACTAAAAAAAGGCGAAAACCGTCCCTTGTGTTTGCCCTACCAAATATTAAAATATGGGTATTACATCGGATTCAGTGAATAAATCGTTGATGCTGGGTTTATTTGATTAAGCCAAGGTAGAGGTACTGATGATTACGGCACTTGATATGTTTTCAGCCCTTACTGTGTAATAGTTTGCTCCTTTCAATGTGTCTGTCGTTTTGCTGCCGTGTCCTTGTCCAAAGTCCCAGCGACGCCCATGTTGAGAGGTAGTGGTGCTCGTCTAGTGCGCATGTGAATTACTCATGCCTCTTTGGCGAGTTCGTTAAGAGCAAAAAATTCGGATGGCCAAGGCTATACTTTATGTTGGATTAAGTAAACGGCCATGCGTTGTATACAAAATGGGAAATTAGGGTTGTTAGCATTATTAGTAAGTGCCCTTATAATCCATTACTATTAGTGCGTTGGCCAATGACGTGGAAGGGATGTAATGGAATATTTGATTTGTCATTAAAGTAGGCCTCTCTCCCTTACGAGGACATCAAATACAGAGCAAATCCAATAACAAACAGAATTCATTCACAATTAAAATGATGTTTTGCAACTCTTCGCAAAGTGGCAGGGTCTGCTGTTTAAATTTGAGCAATTATTGGTCATTAACAGAAAGAGATTCTACAGCTGCAAGCAAAAACGCAGTGACGACTCCTTTGCATTATAACTGATGCTATGCCTCATGTTATTATTTATTTTAATTATTTATTGGTTTACAAAACCAAACAATGACCAACAGCGGCAGCTGAAAGGCTCCTCAAAAAGGAATTTTCATATTTAAGATACAAATGGCGCATCCCATAAGATTGTCAAACTATGAAATGGCAGTATATTGAAAGAAATGTCTATAATACATTCAGCTAATAATAATTAAAAAACTCTGGCAAAATTAGGGTGTCAGTGAAATCGGTCATAATTGATTGCAAGACGTAACACTGGTTTCTGCAAGTATAGGAGTATAATGTCGGCAGTTTTCCACTTGGTTGGGAAACTCCCTCACGGAGACAAGTGTTGAATATGTTGATTAGTGGTTCATCCAGTTCAGGAGAAATGGCTCCTTTATTAATTACAGATGTTCCAACTGATATACATGTAGCCTATATCGAAGTAATAAACTAGCCACAGTTTTGATTTCATTGGTCGTCACAATTTTGTTATAATTGTTCGCTAGTATGGTTTTCAATCGTATTTACATAATTTGGACATAAGAAGTAAAAGTGATGTAGACTCTACTTAGCGTATTGAAATACTGAAGTATAAGATTTCATAGGAGGCAAGTTTTGAGATATTATTAATAAATATTGCTCACACATCAGTTTTTTTTTACATACACGATTAGTCTTATGTCCAACCACACCATATTACATGTCCTGAACTTGCGAAGTAGGAAGGGAATAAGTAATGTCTTTACAAATACAACTGCATTGGAAAATAATTGAAAGACAAGATGATTGATGATCTCATCATGTGTTTCGTATTAACCCGTAAAGAGCTGGGCCTTTTTGATACATCTCACAAGGGGGGGGCGAATTCTGCCCTCTAGAACTCGGTTTTTCAGGCTTCGTCTTCTTTGAGAAACATATGAGCACTGTAGGTGAGTGTTATTTCAGTTCGATGTCATGGTTCATGTTCACGGCCCCACAAGTGTTAAGCCTGCGTCCATCCAGCATGTTAATAGAAAAAGTTGACTTTTGGACTGACCTGCCTTGGAAAAGAATGGGTGTTTCGCATGAACGGTTTGATTGTCAGAAAATTGCAAGACATGCTGGAAATACTGCTGAAGTCCCTGCACATGGGAAAGGTATTGTGATGATATCGGACTCAATGTGGAGGGGAGGGACTAAAAATCTGATTAAGTAGAAAAAAATCATTGGATTAAAACAGAATTGGACTGACAAGTCCTCTGTCTATACCAGCCATCCGGACACATACTCCTTTGCCAAACTACGGATACAGCCAATGATCTAAACTAATCCTAAGCCAAGTAAAAAGGAATGATAGCGGAAACGTATTTAAACATCTACAACGATTGATCTACAGGATAATCTGTGCATTCCTTAAAATTTTCCTGAGTACAAGTCGAAAGCTTTCTTTTTCTTGAAGAGAAAGTACAGTTAAAATTATTTTCCACACGTCTATAGAGACACCAAGAAACAGTTGTATTTGAACACTTAATTAAGAACGACCAATATACTAAAGCACAGTTTTCAAAAGAATTACTGTCGAAATCACAGTTTGGTTTCAGTGATGTCATTGATGGCTAAGGTTTCCACCGTAGCGTTACTCTTACTCTGATCAGCTGTACTTATTGCGAAAGCAGAGGTATCTCGCTGTCTGACTCGACCGTTGCAATGAAACGCCTCTCTGAAAGAAGACCGATAGATCGAATTCATTGCACCGTAGATCAAGGGATTAATCATTCCGTTGACGTATTGGGGAATGAGGGATAACCAGATTTGATTGTTACCCAGGGCCACTGCTAAAGGATTAGGAATCTGAGCTAACCAACAAATCCATCCAGCAAGACTGAAGATACGATACGGGGTCTGGCACAAGAAGAATACCACGCCATTTACGATGAGCATTCTGGCTACTTGATTTCGGATTTGAACGGCTTTGTGGTGTTTGTTAATTCCACTGTTTTTACTGCTGCGTTTGCTAAGCACCTCCAAGATACGCACATACATGTAAATATTGGCCACCATCGCGATTAACCAGGGGACATTCAGTAGGGGTGGTACGAAGAAATCAACCTGGGGTGTTACAGGACCACAGAATGTAATGCTTGTTGGGTAGTCCCAAAACTCTTCGACGTCGGGCCATTGCAAACATAGTACACGAAGAACAACACTACCTGGAACGGTTGCAACGGAGAATATCAACCCAACCAGCCAGCAGACTGCAACCATTTTGTAGGTTCGTCTTCGTCCACGAACTTTGAGATGTTTCACTGGATGGCACAGAGCGAGGTATCTCTCGAAGGAAACCATGGTTACCAAGGTAATAGAAGCAAAGTAACCAGTATTTACAATGGTGAAAAAGCAGATGCACTGAGCTGAATTCACGAAGGGAACGTGAAATGCCACACGCGACGCTGTGTAACTCCATATGTTTAACGCTGACCCCAAACTCAAATACAGGAGATCCGCTATTGCTAGGTGTGCCAAGTATGTGTTGGTTTCTGATCTCAGTTTGGGAACGCGGCAGAGTACAAATAGAAAAATCAAATTAGTGATGATACCAAGACACCAGATCATAGGTATGATAATGGTTATGATGGAGGTGTCTGTGGGTGTATACAACCATCCCAAAACTGACTTTTCACTGACATTGAGAGTATCTTGTTCACTGCACTCGCCTGACGTTATTCCTGACCCCATGCTGGCTAGTGAGCTCAGCCACCGTTTTGAGAAAAGCTCATAAACCTTTCTCAAGGCAAAGCTCAGGAGACAGTTTCTGGCCCGTGGACGTGGACGCAATTCAAGGTCCAGTGTCCTAGAAGTACTGCACGGAAAATAACCATCGCCTCGTGATGTTTCCACCTCTGATTCTGTTGTCCTGCCCACACCTAATGGTCTGTAGTCTCGATCAAACGTTGCGCTGGTGTACCCTCAATTGCTGGTGCATTAATATATCCATACCTGAACCCGAAGGGTAAAAAAGTTTTGATATAGGCGGTCTGGGCTATCGGCGTTACATGTAATGCATATATCATGTTAATACTGCTGTATATCAAGCAGCTTAAAAGCTGGCAGTAGATCCACAATTTATTACAAACGTTTCGTCAGTGTACAGAACAGTATGGTGAACTATTAGGGCCACCTTACACAGCGCCGTGAGAGTAGTTACGCTACGCGACGAGAGTTGTTTGGCAATGTAGTAAGTATTATTTAGCGGTGCAACAAGTGTTGTTACGGTAGCATTGCACTAAATATAAATCCTCAAAGAACGCCCAAAGTGAAAATATCATTTTAAGAGAGAAAAAACTTATGAAATATAAAATTTTAAAAACTCGGGACGGGCGCTGATTCGAACCTAAACATTAACTCTTAATTACCTTAATGCATTTTAGGCTTAAATGCTGTTGTTGTTCTCTTTTTTTATTTAATTTCAGCTTTAATTAAACGTAAAGACTAACCAAAAAATAGTTTCGTAACATTTCATGAATTGGAGTACAGGTATTTTACATTTTCAGAAGTGAGGGCTGGATTTGTGACTTTGTATTCTTATTTCAGTTCAAGCAATTTTTCAATTTCTATAAATATGCCATTTAATATTTTACACAGGCCTTTTTTGAGGTGATGCTTTAAAGAAGTAACCAAAAAACCTACAAACTAGTCAGCCAGGATTCAAGAACCTTTCAACTTTCAGGGATTAACTTTAGGCTATATTAAAATGAACTTTCCGATCTCTTATGATTACTCACCAAAATGTGCAAAATTGGAGCCTACCACCAGATCACAGGGGACACGAGAAGAGACTTTCACCGTGCCTCTGAACAACACTCACAACGCTGTGAAACAACTCTTATCACGCAGAGAAACAACTCTCATAGCGCAGAGAAACAACTTTCATTGCGCTCGAAACAACTCTCGATCAGCGCGCTGCGTATGACCTTAATAGAACATCACAAGTACACACTAAAAGTACAAGAAATGATAAAAACTACGATCATTGGAGATTTGCGGTCTTGTAGATTGCTCTGATCTTTCGTTTTAGCCGATCTGCAATTCATCATGTTGGGATATTTATAGGCCTATATGTATTGTTTTAGAAGAAAATAATTCTAGGACCAAATTTGGCGTCCGAAAAATGGGCGTCTGTTATTTTACCTTCCTGATAGTTAAGTCCAGTTGTATGTGTTTGTCGTGGTGGCTGTAACGTTGGTTAATATCATATCAAATGTACAAAGTGCATGCCCTACGAATTTGACATTAATTTGAGTATGATACACGGGTTCCGTCGTTTCAGGTGAGGGTTGTGATGCTGCTGTGTGTTTTGCTTGCTTGCATTACTGGTATTACCTTCAGCCATGACGACTACAGTGTAAATTCGCTTGGATGAAAGGGACTGGTATTTGTAAGGTCTTATCTGCGCATGCACAAGTGACTCAGAGTAACCTCTCGCGGCTGTTGACCGCAACGACATTGATGGTTAATCGAAGTAAACACGTTGATCATGACGAGCAAGCCTCGTCATTCATTTAGTTGATGCAAATTGCACAAATGAGACTTAATGTCCAAAGGGACCACTAACGTTTCCAGGTTCCGCGGGAGGTTTAAATTTAATGGGAATTTTTCTGAAATAAGTGTGTAATTTTTTCACCCAAGGAAAGGAGCTGTTTCAAGTGGTTTACACACTGTTGGGACTTGAAGTTCTATTTTTAAAAAGTATCATATCCATGCCCCTATCCCTATACTCCCACTGGATGCACCTTTGAGGACTTTATGCAAGTTAATGTATAGCCTTTGCCCTTGGATAACATTAAGGTTTCCAGTGTTTCTGGAAATTAGCTCATTCGTTTAATGGGAATGCATTATTGTACTTGTTTTGTCAATCGTGTGTGTTGAGTGGATATCCATCGTACGGTGTGGCAAATGCAAGATATCCCTTGAAATGTTTCCATAAATACGGTATTTAAAAAACAGGGAGTTTCGCAAATCCCCCCATCCACATGATAGTAGAGGCATATGAGTTTGAGTAATCAACACCATTCATACAAATCAGTATTGCATTTCTGAGCAACGTGGGGTGTACCGACTTCTCTCTGTTAATATGACAGATGCATTAACAAAATGAAGTAATAAAAAAATTATGGACTTTACTAGCGGAGGTAAATTTTTAATCACATACATCAAAGCAAACAAGCATAAGTTATTCATACTCTACGTTTGCGTTGCCAATCGTATATGCATAATGGAATATTTACTTTTATGGGGTTTGAACGGATTTGTGCCTTTTGAGGAGAGAGCATATGAAAATTTACCATAAGAAAATTTTCACATTTCTTTGGGCCTATTTTGTAAAATGAAACTTCGAAAATATAACTAACTACATGTACATGATACCCCAACCAAACAGTGTATAGATTTCTTAAGTTGGGGGATGGACCCTGCACCACATTTTCTGTGAGAATTTTGTTGACTTGCTTCTCATGATGCTTTGTGGTCAATTTTATAATGCTGAAGTTTTCCCCAAATGCAAATTATCGAATGCAGGCATAGGCAAAACAAAAATCTGGAAAAGGGAAAATAACGCACGCTAAAATTACACATTTGTAACACAAAACGTATAAATATGTCAAAAAGTAAAACGAGAAAAATTGCACTAGTGAATTTTAAAAAGCAGTTAACCACAAACAAATCAAAACTAATCTAAATATCTAAGATATTAAATGTAAACGATGTAAAATTTAATCTAATTTAAAGTTAACGGAAAGACCAATTTGGCAAAAACAAATTAAAAATAATTTACAAAACTGCACATTAAGAAAGCAGAAAGAAAAGGACAAAACAAACAGATCAAATGACCAACAAACCAACCAACAGGCAGACTAACAGTACGACAGATACTAAAACAGCAATGGACAGATCGTAAATAACAGAGTCAAAGAAATAAACGATCAAATAACAATCAAATAAAAATAAACAACTAACAGGGGAGCAAAAACGACGAAGACGAAACCCTGTAAACTAGGAAGGGAGGGGGCCAAAAAAATGCACAGCCAAAGAAAAGAACCAGGGATTAAGAGGGGGAGCATTCGGACGAGAAAAAAAATAAAGTGATAAAAGGGGGCAAATAAAAAACATGAAAAATAAAAGCTATAACTGTTTATAAAATATGTTTCGGAAAAGCATTTACATAGGCCCTATAGTAGTTACTCCGAAATATTTCACCTTTTCTTTATATTCATGATGAGGTTTAAAAAACTGATCGATTGATGACTCGTCAGTTCCCTGTCGGTGAGTGCTTTCCTAGCTCCTTGAAACGAGCTCTGTCCTCTTCATGGCAGCGTCCATGCATGACGACATGTTGTTGGCATGTCTTTTGGGATTTCGATTGCCATATATATGGCCCGTTTGATGACGAACTCTACGTTAAATTTATATTTTCGTGGTTAGGATTCAATTTAATGAGTGCTATGAATGTAGGCATCACAGTGCAAGCTCATTAATACTCGGGATATTATAATTTTAGCCACACCCCCAAATTACTTTGAAGTTGATACCGAGGTAGGTTAGCGGAACCACTGTATCTGTCCTTCACTATTCCAAATTTTGTTCCTTGCTTTATTGCAATTTTTTAATGAGGTGAGTTACGTACAGTATTTTACTCACAACTGCGGCGTTGGTATAGTGTTACAAAATAAACGTGATTTGTTAGAAACGCAATTTGACGGGCAAAAAGGAAACCTATTAAGTATCGAAGACCAGGTTGGAGAGAAAATGTAGTCAAGTAAAAAGCGTTTGAAACATTGCAGTGTCGAGGGAGTTCTGTATTTTCACAATGTTTTTCTCATACATAGGCCTATATGCATTACCCCCAACCAACACTTGATTAACCAATAATGGACTTTGATCACGTCCTGCTGTAAAACAGCAAGGTTCTGAGCATTTTTGTGCTCAAACTTGGTTCAAAGTTTACTTATGCAGGTCTGCAAAAGAACTTCTCATATATGCCAAGATTGCAAAGATGCTGCTGCAAACACTCTTTTTAAAAATGTGGAACGTCTGTTGCATGTGGGTTATTTTGTCCCCACAAAATGTTGGATACAATCAATCACCATATCAGTTCCTTTAGCTTCGAAACGGGGACCCACCTGAAATTTATGATTAAAACCTTATGCAGGCGGATTGACAGATAAATGTGCACGTCACGTTATATAGATCGCCAGGAACTTTCCATGTTTATTTTAGCACACAAGAGGGGCAGATACGCCCCTTTAAATGGTATCGAATGAAGAAGTATAGGCCTAAGATACTCGCAAATGCACAATCAAATGTAAGAAGCACGCTGCTCATTTTGCAGTTTTCCGTCGTTACATACTTCAAACTTCAGTGCTACTTTACAGTCCATGGTTGGTTACCCTCCTTTCCCCGTCCACTGTATAAGTTAAACTTCTGAAAACCACTTAAGGTTGTAGCTGCCTTGTGCAGCAAGACTAAACCACTCAGTCTCCTTTATCGAGCCATCACCCCTCTTGACCATTTCCAGGTTTTCTTCCCAACCATCTTTAATGCGTTTCTCAGATACCTTCCATGAAGCAGCTCTGTTTTCTTCCGCTTCTCTGAGGGTTTCTTCCTTCCCTTTCCTCTTTAAAACAGGATCCGCGATATATTTCTTTGCAAACTTTGGCAGTCCTTCTTGAGCCCAAATGACCATACCCTAAACACTTCTCAATGTTGCCACGATCTATTGCACTTATTTATCTCATATGCACCTTCTGCCCACAGAAAATTAAACATTTATAACAAGTGCCCTTGGATGTAACCGTAGATACGTGCCGTACTCCTAGTTTTGATTCCTCCAGTCAAGAATATGAGACACAAAGTAAAAGGTTTACAGAAATATCCGAGTAGGGCTGATCACAACTGTGTCACGGGCATCCAGCTAATAATGACGACAGGGTGGAAAACTTCCAGATAGAGCTTTTCTAACCTGGTTAAGTACATCCGCAGTTAAATCAATTTTTGTGATCTCCACATTGCTTCAGTTGTACACTTCAAAAATCCACGGGGGGGGGGTATTTTCCAAGTCACAGTACGCAAAGTAATGCACTAACACACAGCTTGATTCATTTTTAAAAATTTTTTCACAATATTAGGTAGCACACCATGCAAAACATGAAAAATAACGTTTTGAATTACAATTTCAAACACGTGTCTGAAACAAATGATTGCAGAAAGATTTTCATTAAAGGGTATAGTTCGATTAAATTAGTACTTTTTTATTTCAGGAATCGGCAATTATTATTAATATACAGAAAGAGAATTTGCCTTCAACTGGTACACCTACAGTTGTACACATCAAATAGGAAAATAACAACCATGATCACTTTCGATTCATTAAACAATTGTTTTCTAAAGTCCTTAAATGTCAACTCCCCTGTATGACATTGTAATTAATTGAAATGGGTAAACGATACAAATTGAAACGTGACAACCTACATTTTTTGGCCATACATATAGAATGCGGGAATACTTTAGAGGCTGTAGTGCCTTTTAATTTTTCTACCCGTAATTACATCTTTGTCACAGAGTGACATGCATGGCTTCCCTGGATTCAACATTTGGCTTATCCAGATTTTTCGTACAGCTTTGTTGAATTGGAGAAGAAAAGTCATCAATTCAACATTACAACTGTGCATTGGCACATTCAAAATCTGACGAGTTTACATTTGGGTTTAATAATTAGCCATGTACATGCAAAACAATAATAGGAGGCACCACTAATCTTGAAGAATAGCTTGTGATCTTCAGAGTTGAATACATGTATTTTAAAAATCTTGGACAGCATCATGCTTTAAAGAGTTTTGTATACGCCAATGCCTTTGCAAACTGGAAACCACCCGTCATCTATTTGACAGTGTGAACAATTACAGAATGCAGGCTCAATAGTTCCTGTTTACCCAGTGACCAGTTATTTATAACTACATATATATTAGCATATATAAAGAGCTCAAAATCTCATTGTAAATATTTGTCATGAGGAAACTGGCATGGGGTACAAGCAAAGCAACAAATGGCCAGTCTGTAACCTATGACCCCTCCTCAGTTGGGCCTCGACTTAAAAATGGTAATTAAATACAAAATGGAAATTGTTCAGTTCATTGCAAAGATTACTTCACTGTTAACAAAAGCAAACCTTCATTTCAACTTCCACTCAAAGAGAGTGAGGTGGGAAATTTCCCTAAATGGTTCATTAAACACCTTTGTTTTCAATGTGCATATCACTTTCAGTCTGAAGAGACATGGAGGCCATAGTGCCCATACAATCCAAACTAACCATAAATATATAATGAACCTTAAATCATGTTTCTCACCAGAAACAAGTTCAATGCAAAATGTAGCACATGGTGCAGCATTTCACATCCCAACTGCATTTGGATTTGTTGAGACTTGTTGAATTTGTCATGTCGAGGTTTAGTTTAAGCACTGAGGCCAGCAGATGAGGTTAGACAAGTGCACTGGTAAGTTACAACCAAATCCATACATGTATGTTCACAATAGTGCTCTCTGTACATCACAAGTTTGCCATGGAATTCCATTTTTGCAATACCTATATTACTGGCCATCTTGTGATGAGGAATGTCAGCGTTTCCAAGTAAATGCTATGTCCAAAAGCCTCAGTTACAGCTTTCAGTAACACAGACTCATTGGCTTTCACGAAGTGCACAGCCAAGAGTTTTGAGCACAGCTCGCCTCATGACTCCCTGTCTCACTGAATCTCAGTGCTCCTGTTAGCAGGGAGAACTTTTATACACTGTCTTTAATCCTTATCCAGTGTTGTTTAATGTTAAGCAATATAGAGTCAGTGCTGTCCAAGAAATTAATGAAACCCCCCTTTCCCTAGCCCCCTTACCCCCCAAAAAAAACACATGCAGTTGCCATAGTTACAGCACTTCCGAATGGTTGCTGTCGAATTCTTTAGAATCAATCTGCAGAATTGGAATTAGGTACCAGACTAGTCTGGAACAAATGGATCTAAGACATTTCCTCCCCCCCCCAAAAAAAAGGCCTCAAAGAGTATGTAGAAAAGGGGAAAATCAGAGGAAAGTAACCATTGGATGAGGAAAATAGAACAAGTGAGTATCAAAGAAATTCATAAAAAAGATGATCAATGTGGGCCTCGGACCTGAAACGTAGTGCATGGCGAGCAACATGTGTATATCAGAGAGGCACTGCATCACCTTGCTGGCTTTGTGAAATCCAATAACAATATACATGCATACATGTACATTTACAATGCTTGTACACTGCTGTAACTACAGAATTTGGAAATCACGTTACGGCTGTAAAGGGGGAAAAAATCAACCACATTGCTCTGGTTGGACCCATTTCTTACAGGTGCTGACATCTCAACCACTCAGCCGCCATGTTTGCTGGGATAAGATCAATATTAAAGTGTTCATGGCTAAAGACAATGCACATGTAAGGACAAGGCCATGGGTTAGAATCCCGAGAAAGTAAGCTTGTCCTCTTTTAAAAGCTTTTGAGCAACACTGCATATAAAGTAAAATTACTTTCGAAAAGTTGGAATATAAATTTATAACAGATTAATGTTGTTAAGTAACGTATAAAAAAAATGGCAGTATTTTGATCATGCATTGGTAAAATTTAATCCATTGGTCATTAGACCACTGTAAACAGTCATGCAGTAGTTGAATCAACGTGGATTTCACACAAAACGTCGGCATCTATCCGGCCACCAAGGTCTGTTCATGCATTTAGTGAACAACAAAAGAGACCCGCGAAAGCAGTAACTGTCTGTACTGCTTCCCATGACTTGTGTACTTATGACAAAACAAATGTAACTAAAATCTGCAGTTTTTCCGGAATAAAACGAATGAAAAATTGGCATTTTAGCCCCTACTAAAACATGAATGGAGAGGGTACACTGTATGTTTCTATTTTATGTCCAAAACTCTCATCAGATCATCAGTACTGTGATTATAAAGTCATCCCTCCTTCCTCACAGTGACATTTTAGCTATACCATTTAATTCAATATTCCTTTGTGAAGCTTATTAAGATTGAGTCATATTTCAAATCAATTGTTAGGCATCTTCACACAATTAGACTCAATTCCCTAGTTGATTTAACAAGTTCCCTAAACTGTTCATGAAGGGAACTAAATTCCCTAGTGTACTGTACCTATACTGTAATTTTTCTCCCATTTAATATGCTAAAACCAATGAAATGAGCAACTTTCACATTTTCACTCAGCATATGCCAGCACAATTTACCCAAGCCAAACACCACCAAAGTGTACACGTAAATTATTGCCTTTATTCACAAAAGACAAATTGTGGACATTGTCCCCTTTTTTCTCACTGGATTAAACAGGAAAGTGTTGACTGCTTCTCACCGAGCTTAACTGGTCTTTGGACATTGGCACCGTTCTTCTGTTGGTACATCCTTCAGGACTTGCTCTGCATGCTTGCCACACCCTAGAGACAAATATTACAAACAGTATAGACCATAACTGATCTAAAACCAATCAAACCCAAACTCCAAGCAGGTTTTTCGGCCGCCCTGCTAAATGCAACAGAAACCAACACTGTTGAAATAGCAAACCCGGGGCATGTTTACAACCATTAAACCGATGATGTGAATGTTTGCGATGTCCAAACAATAACCAGGAACACATTTCCGGTGCTGCGACAAAACGCTAAACGAGAAATGGTTCCATTAAATGACAGAGATGCAGCACAGTTTCAAATGTTCTTGAAGTACACGTAGCTGACATCATTCTTGGCAAACATCAATTTCACTCAATATTCAGCATGTTTCTCACCTCTCTACATTCTTGACAGTATCCCTTTTCATGACATGTAATAACACATTAAGAATGCTTGGCCAGGTACTGAACGCGTTCCAATCTTTGCTTCTCATTTGGTTGAAAAAAAAAATGGAACAGGCATACTTGAACTCACAAAACCAAAACCAGTGCTGAGGTAGAGACATGTTTCTGGTCAGGTTTACAAAGACATGATCCTCATCTAGTCGACAGAGTGTAATGATGGATTTTATCAGTCTTTTAGAAGCATGGTGGACACAATAAGAGGGCGCTATTTGGTTCGGGTAAAATCTTTTGTTTGCGCCAAATAACGCCCTCCTATTGTGTCCACCATGCTTCTATAAGGCTGATGGCATTCTCCAAAGCCCTAGATAATACCAACCCAGGCACTATGCAGTTGTATTGATTTCCTTGCAAGTTAAATGTATATTGGGTATAAGAAAGACGTGAATTTTGATTACTGCTGTTTTCCATGGGATCTTTTGCCACTCAAGGGCTATTCTGTAAAACTTTGAATTTGACCAGAACATATATTGTATTGCACATGTAAATATTGAAAATGAATACTGAATGTAGAACAGCAGTCTTTACAGCAAAATCTGATATCAAAAATGAACTTATCACTGTGGAATTTTCAGCAATGCTGCAGTTGTTCTGTGTTGCTCTGAGAATTTTCTTACCTTTCCAGGTGTATTTCTGACACTTTTCGCATGTTACTTTGTAACACATCTTCACAACTGAACAAGTCACAGGTCAATGCTAAGTAGATTGGCAATATCAAATAGCTGCAGGGCAAAAGATTGAAATGTTTAGGGTTCATTTGACTATAGCAACCCCTAAAGAATTTTGCATCACAAGAAAGTGATGCAGTATAACAGTGCAGTCTCCAGACATGATGTACACATGCCATGCTGAACAATCTGTGAAGTTGTCAGTTTAATTTTACACATTATACAGTGGACCTCTAAGTTGTTTTTTTGAGCCTTGATGAATACTTAGAACAGAGGGATTATTTTGTTTTCATTACATGACCAAAGGGTAAAAGAGGCTGGGCACTACTGTTTACAAAGCAAAGATGACAGCATGTAGTGCCTTGTTATATCCCCCTATGGCCTTGCAATGAAAACAATATAATTTCCCCCCCCCTCTGAATATGGCCGAGTCCGTAAACACTTCAACCACATGATCTAAAAATTTAGGTCATGTGGTTGCTCTCAGATGGCTAATTAGCGTAATACTATGTAGGAAGAAATAAGCCTTATTGCTGATACTGCATGGGTGATTTTGCACAATGGTAGAAAGGCATTGGGAAGGAAAAGGGGGCAATGCTCCTTTATCCTTCCCACAATGTCTTTCAACAATTGTGCAAAATCACCAATGCAGTATTAGCAATAAAGCTTTGGGGTATTAGTGATGTCCGTGTATGGAATTTTTTCCCTGTTTTAGAATACACTCTGAGGCACTGCAAATAGCCACACGAAAAGTCATACATAACTTAGTTTTCCAAGGCCTGGGTTTCTGCATAAACAGGAAAGTATTAATAAAAAGCATGCATGGCTGCAGGCTTCACTATGCACCGAATTGGCGCTAACGTCAGTACACAGGCATGACAGGGCGGAGCTCTATGTACATAGCTGAGTACATATCCCACATACATGTAGATGTAGACTAAGTACAGTATCTAGCTCGGTCATCTGGAATGTTACATGTCCGTCGGTCATGTCGGTATGGTTACAAAAATCAGTATTCGACCTCAGAAAAAGAAAGCTAGAAAGTCACTTAGGCCTTCTAGATCGACCGACTGCCTCCACTAGAACTATAATTTAGGCTAGGATTAAGCCTACAGAGACATAAAAAAGGAAAAACCATTGTTTCTCTGTCAAGAACTCACGCAGTACGTGTAATGCAAATCTTCGGCAGCCCTCGGCTGACTCCCTCGCAGTAGATTAAACTTAACGTGCAGACGGAACTTTCCCAAAGTGTTCGTCAACATTAAAAACGGAGGATAACAGCCCACAAAATTTCCCAGCTTGTATATTCGTGTTCAAAATGAAATCTTGCCATATTCAATGTAATTCATTTTTGATTTCATGCTTCAATCTTAACACTAAGTAATTGTCTTCCTCTTCTCGAATATTGAAATATAAGCTTTGATCATGGAGGTAGAATCACACCTACCTCCATGCTTTGACTAATGGAAAGTTTGTTGACATCGACACGTTGACCTCAGGTCATTAGCAGTTGTTTACAGTGTGGGTATAGCAACGTGCTGGAACCTTCTCTCGGACATGCCGGACCAGGTAGATGATTGTGTGCAGCAACGTTGGTGAATGGAATCGTATTTTTGATAATTTGATACTTTTTCGGTAGTCCTTACTTTAGGACGACTTTCACGTTAGAGAACTTACTCCTCATTAGCTGCAAAATGGTAAGGATTTCGCATATTGCATTCTCTCAACTCTTGGCCTTAAATGTGCGTTATCGTGTCCGTACCCGTTCATGAAGACAAAGTCCAACCTGGGCTAGGTCTAGGCATGGAGGGATCCCCTCCATGGTCTAGGCATACATGTACTTTACCGAACGGTAAAGCGTCCATACCCTCCACTCCACCATGATTTCCACAAAAATTTAAATAGTAAATTTACACAGTCCTCAGTCCCAGACCCTACACTTAAAAATTGCCGCAGCCAAAGCTGTTCTAAATCAAGACACGCTCAAGATTAAGTCAAAATTGATTGAAAGAAACATTAGGCCGGGGCTACCTCCAGAACTGTAAGCAGGTAAGATTTATATTACAACCTTGCAAAGATAGCCAAAAGTCTTATTGCTGATTCCGCATGCGTGATTTTGCACAGTGGTAGAATAGAAAGGCATTATGGGAAGGAAAAAGGAGCAAACATTGCCCCCTTTTCCTTCCCACATTGTCTTTCTACCATTGTGAAAATTTACCCATGTGGTATCAGCAAAAAGGCATATGTAAGCTGAGGTACAGTACACTACGCTGGTGAAAAGAATGCACTTACATACGTACTGATCAAAGTAGCCCAATCTTCTGACTGGCTGGTTTGTGCATTTTCATTTCAGTTATTTTCATTGGCGTGGTATGGTTGCTACCCACTATTTGTGAAAGTTCCAGATGTTTGCCCCGGCCTATAAGAGTTTTCCTAAGGGATTACCGATTTATTTGTAGTGGGATGAGCTTATGGGGATTAAAAGTTAGCCTAAGGACAGCTGGACAAGGAACTTCTTTATTGTTGATGTGCCCAAATGCCAAGTGTGTTGAATGTGGCCCCACCCTTTTGATTTTTCATCTCTAGTACCTTGCCAGGCCTGGAACAGTATGTTTACCTCTGATTTCACAATAACTGAAATTTTCATCAACATTATCAAGCTCTCAAAATTCCCATTTTGAGAATGTACTGCCAATGGGAGTTGCTGGGGAAAAATATATTAGGTCCAAACAGACTGCTTTGTAGCTGGCTATAAAGCAGAGTACTAAGTCAGCTAGAGCACAGTGAGAACTACATGTACATGTACATTATCAGCCATGAATTCATACATGTAGCCGGCTACACGGTGGACTTGTGATTAGGTGGGCATTCTGCAATTGTGTCTTAGAGTTTATTAATTGTAAGAATTTCTTAAATTTATGTTAAATGTGGTATTTTCTGAGATTTACTCAAGTGTGTAGTGTTAGGGAACACCTACATGTATAGTTTATTTGAGCCCAATTTCTGAACACCACTGTTTTTGAATTCAGACTAAATTTCATTACACTGAAATTATTCACAAAGTTTCAACAGCATACATGTACGTGAATATGAAGGAGATACTACCGGTAATCATGCAATGGTACGATGATTCGGTGTCGAAGTTGGTGCATGAATTGGTCAACGTGTTTTTTAGTTGGTCATGTTGGTGCTTTCATATACATGTAATCAACATTCATCTGCATAATAGCCCCATTGCTTTGTGCAGTTGGTTGATTGTGTATGAAATCGCCGACTGTGTTTCCCTGTATCCTGAAACAATCTTCCACAAGTGTGAATTAGAAAGGAAAGGCAAAAGAAATTGACAGATTGTGCAATAGTAAGATCAGTTTGTGCAATGATTGACCAACCGAACCAAACGTTTTACCTGCAGAATTTCTTCACTTTGGGTGAGCTTGAATGTTTTTACGTTGCCCGATATATGTTGCTACGTCTGAACAAGCTTCGAAAACCCAGCTCTATGGCTTATGCCTTCTGCTAGTCTTCTTGAACCAGAAGGCCATTGCGTTTGAGGCAAGCATAAAGTTAAGGGCTTAACACAAAAATGCTCATGACAAGTAGCAAGTGTGTGGCGCATAACTTCAAGTGTCTGGTGATGCATTGTCAGTGTACACTGTACATGTACATGTAATTGAAAAGCAAATTCTGGAGGGATCAAAGTTTTAACTCCCCAATTGCCAATGCCCTGTCCATTGAGTCGTACACGGAGAAATGCTTCCATTGAGTGATTTGCATACTAGTGGCGTCAGTTTATTCCATTTACATGTACTTGTACATGTACATGTACAGTATGTTGTATTTAAGTGCAGGGTGGTGATGTGACGTGAAATGATTTTATTCAGAAATTATGGAAATGTTATTTTAAGTGGGGCTGGGCAGAAAAGTCGTTGAGTTTCTATCATCTAAGAAAATAAAAGGTATTCCAGGTTTCGGAGATATTTCTGTTATTCATCTATCGAAGTGTATAATATTAACTACATGTACCTGTATCATTCGTTAATTTATTCTGTTGTATTGTATTGGAAGCTCTCGGCTTTATGGAAACAAATGTAGCTTGATTGATTCACAGATTCATTGAAGAGAGGGAACTGGATTTACAGCAATGTTGGACACAGAATCAGACTTTGGTCTTCGATGGCTCTTTAACCCAAACAGCTTTGAGTTCCTACCAATTGAAGAACAACTCAAAAAGTACAAGAGCCGTGATCTAGCAAAGGCAAAAACCTATGCCACAGCCACAAAACTATGGGGCCTTTCACGGAACCGAAAGAGGGTATTCATTGCCCCGCCAATGGGCGATCACCCTGGGAGGGATGTCAGTGTCCGACTGGCCAATGCTAGGTTAAAGCCCTTGGACACACCAAGCCCCCCTGCTAAGAACAAAGACTGGGCTTTGAGTGAGCTTGAAAAGATCGCTGCCCACGACCAGGAAATCGAGGAGAAATCGAGCGAATACAAGGCATGGCTGGAAGACAGGATGAAATTGCGAGATGGTTTGGAGAATCTTGGATTGAATGAGGAATGGTTGAGGCATAAACCGGATCCCAGTCCTTTGGAACGGAGGGTGGTGGAACGCATGAGAGGAGAGCGACTTGGGAAACATGCAATAAACAAGGTGAGTAGTTGAGTTGATGTAATCTTGTTTTCCATTTGTCGATTCAGTTCCCCCTCCAAAGAATTATTTTCAAACAAGTTCTGTTACATGAACTTCATTCAGCATCACTCAAGTGCATCAAATCCAGGAATTTTCCTAGATTCATTTCTTGTGTTCAGCAAGCTTTGAGATTTATACATGTAGGTACGTGTACATGTAGGAAACATGTAAGTTGGATACAATTACTGTAGCTGATATGCACCATTGCTCTGTGCAGTTGGTCTATCCTGTTGGAAATCTCCAAAGTTACTTCCCATTTTGAAACATTCTGTGAATACTGAATAATAAAGCGAAGGTGATTGACTGATGGCAGAATGAACAACTCATGGAATACGATCGATCTGTCATGCAAAGATCTGGCAATAAATCCTACCACACTTCTCTTCTGCATGACATGGAGATGGAGGTGTGGCCTTCCAGGTGCACGTATGTATATCCAATATGCACATTGACCGATCGTACCCAAGAGATTCAGAGAGTCTACAAGTTTGCCAGTATCCACTGCAGTTCCAAAGAGCATGTTGCCATATCCTTCCAGAAACACAGTGCCGTGAATTTGCATTGGATTGAATTGTTTTGCCTGATGACCACTGCAGAATGTTGACACCTGATGCGCTTCCCTTACAAAATGTGAAAGAAACCTGTGGTCATCAGCACTGTTTGAAAGGTGGTAGGATATGACAAAATGTCTGCAGTGTCCTAGGCCAGTTTTACATACATGTATGTACTTGTACACAAATGCAGACCTACGTGTACATGTACGTATATTCACAATGACTGATTATCTTTTGTCTCGCAGGGTTTAACCCAAACACAGGATAATGAACTTCAGGTACTTAATGTTTTGGGACATAGTGGTTGTTATATGTGGTCTTTGTGTACATTTTACATTAGAATGTAAATTTTGGCTTGGTTTTTTTGTACTTATTTGGTGCATGCATGTCATCAAACAAAGTTTTATTTAGTTCATATTATTGATGCATGGGCATTCTCAATTTGCTGCAACAGATCTCAGAATATGGAAAAAGAAATCAACCCAGTAATCATGGTAATATACTTTACTTGGGACGTAATCTTTATGAAAGGCAAACATGTCTGGTATTTCTTTGGTTTGGGGCAAATCACTTTTTAAAAACCAAATTTCTCATACATGTACACTTACATTATGCATTGTATGTTCGTTGGGTGTAACAAAATACACAAACGATACAATTTACAGTTTTAGTGCATGGTTCTTGTATACTTGTGAAGTGTTTAATTGTTTGCACGCGTCACTGTATTCATGATGTCAGCATATGATATGTGCATGTCTCGATTCTCCAGTGTCATACTGTGTTGCATGGGTGGTGGTGGTGTCCGTAATGTGCCTTAATTCTAACTTCTTTTTCAGTGAATTAGTATTAAATATAAAGTATGATAATAATATAAAGTAATATAAAGTATTTCGAAAGAATTTGAAAGCTTGGAAAGACAACAGAATGATCAGTATCTGGTGCTACGTCCAAGCATTTGCTTTTTGGCCAAATCTTTCACAATCAAATTTCAGGTCATTTTTTTCATTTACCAGACATTAAAAGTCCACCACAAAATACTTTAAAATCTTCAATTAAATGAAAACCATTTTCATGCGTCCAAAATTATCACTTCTAATGCTGCAGGTATTGTAGAATACCAAGTTCATCACCACGTTTTAGCTCGTTGTTCAGTGTGGACTAAGTCAGAAAATACAAACGATGGAAACTTCATTGTAAATTGAGTACAGGTTCCCAATCTGGCAAGCCTGTTAATTTTTTGTGAGCTGGCCTTAAATTTGTTCACACAAAAACACTCAGTAATTGGCAGTGTTGCAGTTGGGTACTTTTCAAGTACCAAGTGCCAGATATTTTAAGTATGTGTGTTAGGAGGGAACAAACCTGAAGTACAGTACATTGTATACATACATGTACATGGGCATATGATGGTACATGCACAAAGGTAAGATTACAAAGTAAAATGGTGACTTCATACTGTCGCTGTTTATTAAATATAAAGTTTTTATGACAAAAGTACTCAAAAAGTACTCGGCCGGCCGTGTACTGTCTGAGTAGTTTTCTCCTCCTCAAAACTTAAATGTGACAAAACTGGGAGTGTCTGAAGTCTTACATGTACATTTAGTTTGTAATCTTCCACTTACCCAGTTCTCAGAAAGTACTCGACTACAACACTGGTAATTGGCAGCATTGATTAGATTAGAGCACTGCTGCTGATTTGATTGAACATGATCTGTCATCAGATCTTGTAATCTTGTGAAAGTGAATATAATAATGTGGGTGCATTGGCATAACATACATGTACAGTGGGCCGAATTCCTTTTGTTTGCTTTTATACCGTGGATGAGAGGCGCTGTAAATTACATTCAATGTAATAGTTCCTGTGTTCTTTTCATTATGCTGCAAAGGATTATCTGATTATGGGTATTAATGTCAAGGTTTGTTTTCAATTTCTGGCTACATTTTATGAAGGGGATAGGCCTTGATTTAAATAAGAAATGATTGCATATACATTGTAATAAGCCTTTTGTGAGCTAACTTTGACCAAAATTTGGTACACTGAGTTCTTTAAATTAACTTGAACGTTACATAACAACTTGAATTCCCCATACTAAAACCGCTGTTGCTCTACCTCGTGATTCGGGGCTAGCTTGTGCATATAGTTACATGTACAATGTACATATAAGAGATACATTGTAATATTCTTAATGGATAAGAGGGGCAAAAAGGAACCAGCTAGCTACCGGTAGTCCATTCCAGAGATAGTGGTCATCACTATGCGGTTAAAGCTTGCCCCGAATCACGAGGTATACATGTACGTGTAGCAACAGTGTCTTTAGTCAAGTCGTTATGTTTATGTGCAATCAGATAACTCAGTGTAGCAAATTTTATTCAAATTTAACTCGCAAATGGCTTTTTAACAATATAAATTATTGTCATCTTGGTTATCTGTAATTTAAAATGAAGTTAAATTTCAGGGCCCTATTTTGTATTAAATTAACACTACTGTACGTGTATACACATGTACAATGGATATGCAACTGATTATCCCCTCGCAAGTGGTTGGTCCAGTTTTACAAATACTGCATTTTTTTTTCTTGTTCTGTTAACATGTAAATTGTGTTTACATGCATTGTTTTGTACTGGTGCATGTACATGTATATATACATGGTGTAGCATTGCCAACTTTGAATGATTTACCCCGATTTTGTTTTTATGATGGATGAGGGTACCATCTGAGTGATGAAAACATTAAATGTTATTTCTTCAAAAAGTTTACTTGCTCTGACCTCTTCTCAAAAGTTTACAGACCTCCTCAAACCCAAACTTGAAGTACACGCAGATGCAACCTAGTAACTTGATCATTTCCCATAGATTTTAACCTCAACTTTTTTCTGCTATAATTGTGAAATCAAACAGGAAGGGCATGATCCCACCAGCATCAAGCTGGAAGTGCCATCCAGCGAGCCAGTCATGCCAGGCATCAAACGGCCACCTCCTGAAGCCATGGCTGTCATCGCCAAGTACCTGACTGCCAAGCGACAGAGACTGATTGACCTGTTTGCCCGGGCTGATAAGGATAAAAGCTGGACTCTTACCAGAGGGGAGTTTCAGCGATGCATCAAGGAGGTATATGTACATGTTTTGTGGAAGGAAAAGTGTACGTACATGTATACATTGGAACCATCTGAGAACAAAATGGATCCACATATTTGTATGCAGATTGTGGAAACCTTGTGTGGACAATTGAGCTACATGTAGGTTCGTGTCACACAAGGAACCAATTCTAAAAAGCCTGGTTTCCGCATCGACATAAAGAGACACAGAGAGCATCACGATCAATTTCTGTCAATACGTAATCATGGAAAGACTTTATTGCAGCGGATGCAAACAGGGACGCATGCAGACAGTCAGCAAGGTTGAACTTGGTTCACCTTTGCCAACTGTCTGTGTCAATTTGCCCATCTGTTTCTCGTCCTCCATTTTGCCAGAGAGGAACAACTTTACAAACACACAATGGCGTGCCAGGCACACAACGATGTCTCGCTTAATTAGTACCCCGCATTTTGCCAGATTTTCTCCATATTAGTAATATATGCAGCTCCAATTTTCAACAAAATAGCTGACCATAAACAAAATACATCAAACCGGAAAAGTACTTTAGCTTCAAGGATTTGTATTGCTACATAAAAAAAGCATTTTTTGCAAACAATCTCTGAGTTCAGGTGCCATTTTGTTTAACTTTTGGTGAAATAATGTCATGCAGCAGCTCTTCTGCAACATCTGCACATAAAAAAAGTTGACATTTTTCGTACTCTCGGCGTTCGTTGTGACCAGATGGAAACCAGGCTAAACAGTTTCAGAGGTGCTTTGGGTTAAGGTTATTGGTAGCAAAAGGAACAGGAACAGTTAAGGAAACTTCAACAAAAAGCCAGCTAAAAAGAGTGTGATTCACAAATGGAAGCATTTTCTTTTTCAAAATTTCCTCAACTGGGTGAATCTATGCCTGCAACCTCTGTGGTTTGATGAGCATATACCCACTGTGTATGTTTTCATAGATTTGAAATAATAGAAATAGAAGAAGTGAAATTATTAAAATATTACTTGGCTGGAATTCTACATCATGGAGTTTCAGATTTTCATATTCATCTCGATATTTTAGCTGTCCCATGTGTTCTTGTCGGAGATGGTATCAGATTCCAACAAATGAATACAAATAAGATTCCAATTAGAGTATGGATAAAGTAAGAAATGGTTGAATGAAGTAAAAAAATTGATCATTTTTGTATTAGAACACTTGATTTCCATGACATTCAACCTTAATTTCATAATAGGCAGGCATTCCAATCTCCTCCCAACTCCTGTCGGATCTTTTGGAGAGCTTGGATCAGGATTCCAATGATGTGATTGACTACAGGGAATTTGTACACGGGATGAAAGACTTCAGAATAGATGAGAGGAAGAAAGTCTCTATGGCTTTAAGTAAGCAACAGGGTAACCGTGTGGTAATGACTTAGTGGATTAATTTGGCCAATTTTAAACTAAAGGGCACATATTGTATGTTGAGTTGAAGCACGAGGAGTTCCAGAACCAACCTTTGGGGTTAAGGTCCAATTGGAGGGAATAAATTTGGGGGCTTTTCATGCTTTTTAGAAAGGGATAGAAAGGAAACTGCAAAAATTGTTGTTCGCTGATTTTATGTGTAAAAAAAAAACCTTTTGGGGATGGGTTCAGTGTCTTCCCCATTTGATCCACCATTGAATTAAAAAAAGTATTATGGTTCACTGAGGCTTCTTAGAATCCCGTCAAGGCATGGGTCTTTTGACCTGAAAAAGCTTTGGAGAATAGAGCTTTTGGCTGATTAAAAAGTCCATAGCTTCAAGAGAACCAGGTCAGCCTATAACCGAGCCCAACTGTGTGTATGGCTGTTGTTTTGGTAATAGACACATCATTAATCTTCAACGGCAAGAGAGCCACGCTTTTTCAGCCAATGCCTTTTGTGTTGTGGAGGGAAGGATTTCAGCTGTTCCATGCCTATTCTTTGTAAAACTTGGCATGCATGCAATGTATGGCACATAACGTGTAATGTAATGTACTTGGCATGTAACAAAATTCATTGTTGTAATAATTTAATACAACTGTACATGTGATCATCTACATGTATACTGTATAGGCAGTTGCTTTGCTTTTGTTGCTCTGCATGCATTGAGCGCATCAATGGGAAAAGGTAACGTTTCGGTCTGACTTGCCTTGTACAAATGGTTGTTAAATGAGAATGGTATGTGATGGTGAGGTACTGTATTACTGGGCAATTCCCCAAAAACTCACATTGTAATGAAATCAGAGAAATGTCAAGGGGAGGGGGCAAATTCCTCTTTTTGTTGGGTTAAAGATGCCACATGAGACATCTACTAATACAAATATCAGCAAAATGCTTGGCTTGAATCCCACCCATGATGTGGACTTCAACCTGCATGTAGTGAAAATCTAAACACAGGCAAACTTGAGTACAGGCCTTCTCAATCACAAATATGAAAAATATATTTTTGCTTGACTTCTTGCAGATAAAGACAAACAGCCAGATAGAGTGGCGGATCTCAAATCAGCGCTAAGTGCCACGTCCCCGTTGTCGGACCTGCGGCGTTCTGGCTCACAGCGCTCGGTGTCGGCAGTCTCGGGGGCCTCCTCGTCACATTCACCCACCGATGCGACCTCCAGGTCATCCTCCCCATTCCTGTTGCCCCCAGTAACCGATCTGACAGAGCGGCGGGAGCTGGAGCCAGATGAAATGATTGAGAAGAGAAAACGAGAGAGGCATCTTGGCTCTTTGATACATGTAGGTGTCACCTTTTATGATTACAGATCCCTCCTAAAGAATGAAGTTTTTAAAACACAACATTATCCTGTTAATGGATTGGTCAATTTTTTTAGTTTGCATTTTCATTATTGTCTCGCAAACCCTGTTGACGTTGTTTATTATCTTGTATAAATAACTTAAGGTGAGAAAAATTTTCCCCATGTAAACTTGAGATAAAGTTAGTCTTCCGTTTTCCAAAACTTTGAGCTGAATGAGGTTCAGTCAACCACCAGTGCTGTTGTACATGTACCTGGTGATGTGCTTATGTGAATGCACAATATGGCTGGGAAAAAACCCAGCCCTGACTCGTGTGTTTCTGATTTGTCACAGTATGCTGAAAAGTAGTGTAAATAATATGTTATGTTGCAATATTTCCATCATAAACACCCAATACAATATAAGCAGATAGGTTGGCTGTTTGTCCATAGAAAGTCATTGTCATTTGACCATTTAATACCGGGGCTGTTTGTAAAACCAAACTTTGGGAATGGTTATAATTAGGAAGACTCATCAAATCTCAATGAACTTTCCAAAAACTATTTTCAAGATGTATTTTTTTTTTTTTTTGCGTTGGGAGATGTTAATTTTATGTGACAGGTTTTGCCCTTACCCAACGTATATTAAT
>NW_019091485.1:366195-395029 GCF_001949145.1 Acanthaster planci | reverse complement strand
AAGCACTGAGCATACAGTGCTTATTAATATACGTTGGGTAAGGGCAAAACCTGTTATATAAAATTTACAAAAACTGTTTATTAGTAATAAAGTGCACCTGATATTTTCCATTGATTTGACTAAAGCAATTTCCTGTTTTTGGATTATAGAGGAAAAAGAAAGGCAAGAGTAAAGGGGTCGGTAAAGTTCGGTCAGGCAACCCGGCCATAGACAGTCACAGCATGCGGTCAACCATCGGAGGAGAGACAGGGTCAGGCATCAACCAGTACAGAGAGGCTAGACTCAAGGAATACCATGATATCTGCAAGCTGTGTGAGAAACATGGTATAGATCTAACTCCACAGCTACTGGAACGAGGTGATTTGCTTTTGAGGCTGTTTTGCCACATGTCTGTTTGAAAAAGTCAGAAGAGCCTCTTTAAATTTTAAATCAAAGATTTTCTCTGTGTACTTCTATCATATCCCTTTCATTTTCAGTACAAAACTTTTATGTTATGCTAAAAACCCATCTTTAGTGTATACCGGTGCTCCTTCAGGCCCTGATGAACCCAGTGTATCCCACGGTTATCTGCTTGTTACTCATGTATTGCACTCAGAATATTGCAGGTTAAATCATGATAACCTAGGGTACCTGTGCATCACACGTCCTCAAATCCCTGTACCCTAACCATGGTTATGTCACAGAACGTTACATTCCTAGCACAGGCATTCCTAGCACGTCCTGATGATGGACAGAGCATACTCTCCGAAATGTTCAGTACCACGGTTCTTTTCAGAACCCCACATAATCAAAAAGAGATATATCCATGGTGCTACCGCAAACCTATCTACTTTACTAGCACAGGATATCCAAGGCTCTCTGTAGCTGCGGTGTGCTCAAAGTCTATGGGAACAGAGGTCAACAATAAGTAATACATGGAGCACTGATGGGATGCAGTCTTATGCAACAGATCCAATGGAAACTTATGACATTTCAATTGTAAAATGATATTTGAATTTGGTGTATTTCATCCCTTAGCTCTACTGCACCCAGGTGACAAGCCCATCAGTCGCATCAGTTCCCGCATCCGACAGCCAGGTACCCACACTCTCTCCCAGCACTTTGCTGACCCGCCAGTCCCCAGTGAGCCACCACCCAAGTACCATGACCCCGACAAAGTCGTGGTGAGCCGCAGCGGGGAGCTGATGATGGAGGCCAAGCACGCATATCCGCAGGCCCATGAGGTGCGGGCCGAGGCCGAGATGGTGAGCCTGTCCAGCGGCAAGGCCTTTGTGAGTCGCAAGGTGGACTGCTGGATGACATTTGAGGAGTATGACCGCCTTACCGGGTAAGCTTCCAGAAAGAATTGGCTCGACAGTGCGTAGAAACAGGCAAGTTATGGGAGGCTATGTAAAGCCGGGTTTCCATGGCTGTAACGAAAGCCGAGGTTGCGTAAGGTGTCAAGATGAAGAGTTATGAAAGAGATGGCACTTGACATTATTCCTAATAAGAATTAAAGAAATAAATTGCACTTAAAAATGCCAAAATTGTTCATGTGAAATGCCCTTTCTAGTTTCTACCTCTTGAAGCAGAACTGGTATATTGTATTCAGTATGATCAGCTATTTTGTTGACAATCGGGTGTCATACATGTATGTTACTCTTAAAGAAGAAACATGATTTTAACAAGAGGGACATGCCCGCCGTGCAAGTGTGTGTTTGTATAGGCCTACTCTGGTGTCATAACAAGCTTGAACAAGATCAAGTTGTCCCCAACTGCGTTAGTCGCGATATTACAAGCATTTCCATGTGACTGTGTATCACTGGGATCTGACTGGGAATGCTCTCTGCCTCACTCTGTGTAGATGTCCAAACTAGGCATAAGGTGTCCCAAAACTTTGAGAGCTGAGACGAATGTTCGGGACGATGTCACTGGTGTAGTCAGGAAGGTGGGTTGGGGACATGATCCATCCTCCCCACAAAGAAGGGAAAAATAAAAGCAAAAAAAACACAGTTTCCTGGTAGAAACTGCCCAGGAAAAAAGGGGCTGAAATGCAGTTACATGTACATATGTGCATGTACATTTTGTACAGTTTTCCTAGTGTGCAATTGTGTTTCCCCCGCCTTAATTGCATTTCCCATGATGATTGGATTTTTTTTCAGTGCTCCCACCGTGCAAGTGTTCTCACTGTGCTACTGTCCAATTAGCCTATTTGAAGTATAGCAAACACAGCAGGAGAGCACTTTTGAAGAGGGTAAATTTAAGCAACCACAAAAGATTAAACCCAAACCAAACAGCGCCCTCCTGTTGTGTCTACCATTATTACATGTACTAGTATTCATGATTCCATGTAATCTATGGGTGAATATGTATCTGATTTGTTTTCAGGCATCTCGCCAAGCGCTACGTAACCGTCGATGGAGCTGGGGTGGATCCAAATGTGTTCTGGCCTGGCCACCTACTGGACAAGCTTCATTTGTGCATGCCTGGCACAGACAGGCCTGACACAGATAGCATCTTCACCTCCACGCGATCGACGACGCAAAGGGCCTACCCAGGCTACAACAATGACCTCAGGTGGTGGCCAGTCAGCGAACATGGTTACATGATGCCGGCCGATTACGAGCAGAACAAAGTGTACAGTATCGACCCGAAGTGAAAAGTTAGCCAAGAGAAACTAGTTTTACCCTTCAAGTACAGATTTATACCATGACGACATCAGTCAGGATTCATCATAAAGTGCCTGGATCCCTAGCCAAGGGTGTCTATATGTTGCTTTTAACCTCAGCCTGAAGAGCGCCCTCCTTCCTTTAATTTTTCATTTTTTAATCATCAGCTGAGATTCTGGCAGTGTAGTTGCTTTTATTTAAACCCTTGCCATTGCCCTTTTTGTGTTTCACTGAACCTTATTAGACATTTTGGTATTTCAACTGGTATTTTGGTGCCTTTTCGGTTTTTATGCAAATGTAAATTTCTGTATGCATTAACTAAATGGTGATGTCACGTCATTCCAAGGACTAAACCTCAATGGAATGTTGGTATTTCGTCGTAAATTACATGGCAGTGAGTCTTTCCTCAGAAATGTTTCCAATTAATAGCAAAATTTTCGGTTTGTGTTTGTGATTTGAATAGAAAGAATAAAAAATGCTGCAGTGTCTTCCTGAATAGCATCACAGCAACAGCGCCCTCTGTTATCTGGAAAGGGAAAGTTTGATGTATACAAATTTGTACTTCTTCAGTATTCTTGACCCAAAAAGTATGTCAAATACTTTTTATATAGACACTGGATACCTAATTGTCACCGTGATATCAGTAGACAGTACCCTTGCTGATGTGTATACATGAGTAAACATTTAAAGGTTGTTCAATTACCACCAGATTTCTAGCTGGGTGGGTAGACCACTGGATAGTGAGTCTATCTTGGGAGCTCTCATGAAATGCTTGAGCTGGGTTCGATTCCAAGCTGCCAGAGTTGTTTGTCCCAAACATAAAAAATATTATTCTTTTGTTATTTCTGAATGGACTCCAACATTTAATGACAGAGTATTACATTATCATTTTCTGATTCTTGATTCTGGGGGATTTTTTTAATGGGAAAAAAGTCCCAATTTGTGAAATCGTGTGATTCCCACCTCATGAATTCAAATTCACGACTATGTAGGCGTATTTGTCACTGTAAGAATTTCTAAGTCTCCAAAAACAGTTACCGCGGATGAATCCAGCTATTAGATATTATTTAGTTACATTGAGCCATTGATGACTAAATATCCACAACCTTAGTGCAATAAGCCATTTGCGAGTTAAATTTGATAAAATCTAGTGCTCTGAGTTATCTGACTGCACATAAACGTAACGATTTGAATTCCCCAGACTAAAGACACTGTTGCTATACCTCGTGATTCGGAGCAAGCTTTCGCATAGTGACCACCATCTCTGGAATGGATTGTTTCCATTGTGCCCCTCTTATCCATTGAGAACAGTGTATTGTTGCAAGGTGTCTCTTATGTAACTAAGCAAAAGCTTGCCCCGAATCACAAGGTATAGCAACAGTGGTTTTAGTAAGGAGAATTCAAGTTATGTTCATGTGAATTTAAAGAACTTGGTGTACCAGATTTGGGTCAAAGTTAACTCGCAAAAGGCTTATTCATATTGTGAAAAGAGGATAAAGATGCATACAGTGCATTTATCGGCCTCAAGCAGAGGCACCCCCTCATCGGTTGAAAAGAGCTGCACTGGTTGGGAGTGGTCAATTTTTTGGTAGTGATGGGACCACGATGCTTGCATTTCATAGTCGGTGGTGAACCAGCGGAGTTCAGTTCATGGAAGTTCACCAAAGGAGCCTCTGTTGCAAAGAAATTCTAAGATATTAGTGCCTTCTCTTGGTCCAGCTCGAGGCCTATTAAGTAGCATTCACTGCTTGGACCCTTATAATTTGACTACTATCAAATTCAACATTGCCTCATGTGGCTTGCTAGACTTATTTCAACATCAGAAGTAAATAGTGATCATGTGAAATGCTTTCAAGGCAAACGGTAGAAATACCTTTGTCATAATGGTGCACAGGACATTTTCAAGGACTTCAAAAGATAATAATAATGACGTGCTACATGATTTGATGATTCAGTATTCCTATGATGATCAAGCTTCTATGGAAACTTAGTTTTTTTAAAATAATGATTCTTTTTTTTTAGAAATAAATATTTGTACAGAAATGAGACTGAACAACAGCTAAACTGAGTTTCAGTGTCAATGTTATTTTCTTGCAAAATAATAATCAGCATGAAAAAGAAGCAATGATTATTCTGACGGGAATTCTGATTGCCAGACGCCATGTGTTCAGGGAATTTAACATTAATTAAAAATCTAGGTATACAGCTAATGACACAATCTTGCAACATGCCCAGTCACATTAAGTGTGACGACAATCTATTGGCTGTCTTGTGCTTGAGTTCTTTGTCAGAACTAAGATGATTTAAGTTTGGACTTTTCAAAAGGAATCAACCATGATTATAAACACATGCTGTTGAATTAAGCACTTGCATATTAAATATACAAGTCAAGCCAGAACATGAAGTGTGACCTGCTCCAGCTCTGCAAAAAGGTGTATTAAAGATGTGCAATGCAAAAATGCTTAACTGCATATTCCATGTGCCGAGAGTGAAAATATTGGGAAATATTTTGAGGCCAATTGCTTGACCAGAAAGCCTCTGTTACTAAGGAAAACCAAGTATTTATTGTAAGTTTAATGTTTCTGTTTAAGTTTAAAGGGCATTATCTTACAAAGCATGTGTGATAAAATGAAATTATATGAATATACAAATGGCAAATAACTCCAAAATGCAAAATGCCAATGGAATGAATTATAAATCAAATGAAAGCTTAGGATGCGAGCAATTTGATTATATATATAACTCAAATGCAGAAAAAGTCACAAAATACACCTTTTCGCAGAGCTGGTCACAAATAAAATGTTCCAAACTCATACTCAGTGCTGAATGGTGCATCATACAAAAACTACCCAGCTTGTGCTGTCTGATTGAGCAAAGTTTGTATTCACACTGCCCATGCAAAGGTCAAGACTTTCAGTAACCACTCTGTATTCATTAAACACTCTGCATATGGCATAAAACATTTTAAAAGGGGACCAGTCAGTTACTGTCAAGACAACAGAAAGTACCCTGTTCTTCATTTGTATCACCGTAGAGGTTTCAGAGACCACTGAGTGATTTTGATGTTACAATGACAGGTAAATTTTGTTCTGTCCATTTTTGACTGCAAAAGGGAAAATCAATTTTCTGAAAACAACTTATTCCCTGTATAACATGTTTTTAGGTGTTGAAATGCATGCAGAAATTGACACTGAATGAGGAGAAACTGCTTCGACTAGCCTCCTCTACTGTATTTTGGACTAGGAATATGTGACTGCACAGCATGTAATGAGCTGGGTACTTTGGACAGTACAAGATTGACCCCAAAAAATTCAAATAGGGGAGACAAAGACTACTGTTAGCCGGTATCCTTGCTTTTGTCTTTCTTCTCCTTGAGCTCATTGGACCGTTCCTCAGCCCTTGCTGCGGCATCACGTGCTTTCTTGCGGCTACGTTTGGATTTCTCCCCTGGTCGGTGCTCGCTGCCCCCTTTGCCCCTGGCAGTTCCCCCCGTGCCGTTCTCGTTCTTGCCTTGACCTCTGTCTTTTTCTTCCAGACGGGATGTGTCACTGGGCTTCCTGTCCTTGGCCATGACTACTGCCTTGGAGTCTAGGTTCTCTTGAATCCTGTCGGATTTCTCGTCCTCCTTCTCGGAGCTCTTGATCTCTTTCATTACTGCTTTCCTCTGTTGAAGCAAAGACAACAGAAAGTTAAAGTGTCAAGTCCGTGAAACACTACAACTCCCACATTGAAACAATAGAAATGGAACACTTATTAACTTCAAGCAACTTCAACTGTCTTGAACAAAAAACTTTCCATGCAAAAGGTACAAATACATATTTGACACAATGCAAGCCGCAATCCATTTTACTGTCATTCCATGGTAGACATTTCTGCAATTATTTGAAGGCTGAAAACGTAAGACACAAGTCTTTCTTGTGACTTTTTTCAGTGATTGGTGGGGAATGCTGACCAAGAATCTTGTGACAGAGAGAGGCAACTGGTTATATTAGGAGCTTGGTTATAAAGAAAACCGAAATCATCAGTCCAGATTGAACTTCTATACAGAAATGCTCGCTTCACATGAAAACTGAGGATACAAAGTTTACCATTTTTTACTTGTGACCCAGTTAAATGGAAAATCATTATTTACAACTCATTTACAGTGAACGCCCCCTTTTGTAAATGTTAGAAAAACAACAGAAATGTAGAGATAGTAGGTGAACAAGCAACAATATTGGCCGATTGGTGATCCTCTGACAGTAGGCATTTTGGAACAAAAAGGAGCAAGTCAACTTTTGTTAAAGATTTACTTCCAACTATGGCTAATTCACAATATAGTGCACAACTAAGAAGTTGCCACAGAGAGGCCATTTTTCATTTTTATGGATGACAAAAGCATGGCTGCTTTGAGGCACTTTGCATTTGAGCGTACGTCAGTCGACAACTAGGCAAAATTTTTGATAGATTGGGATATTCAAGAAACAGAAAGAAGAGGATTAATTAAAACTCTTTCTTGAAATACACTTTAATACAAATCTTCTTCCCCGCAAACAAACATTTGGAATAGTTTAAGTTCCCCAATACATCGTAAAAAATGGCCTCTCTGAAGCAACCTCTTGGTGGTGCACTATATTGTGAATTGCCCATTTTGCGTAACATGCAAAGCAAAATCAAAGCAAAATTTCTCCACACTGACCACATGCTACGACACCATGGTCTATTGCTTGGACAATGGCTGACCCTGTAGTGTACAATAAGTGTGCAGTTGGCTAGCTGGACAACAACTTTGGGAGTACAGTAAAATCTCGATAAGTCGAAGCCTGTTAAGTCGAAACTCTGTTTACCTCGACGTCTTTCTGTATTCCCGACAAAAGAATAGGCCTTTATGTACAATAAACTATCCGTAACTCAAAACGTCAATACCACTAAAGCTGCTTTTCTCGAAGTTTTGGTAGGCAAATTAAAAAAAAACACTGAAGAATGATGAATAAAAAGTGATGAAAGAACGCTTGCCTTCATTATGAGGCATTACTGTCACGCGTACGAATTTTCTTTGATGAGCCGCGCATGTTCACACGGGCTGCCATTGTCACGTCAACAAGCACTGGGTGGGCATCAACCGCAACCGTAAAATACATCAGGCATGAATGATGCGCCCTCGAGCGCTTTGTACATGTATCACATGACCCAGCACGGAAACCCTGACCGACAGGCCCGCGCGCTGCATTATGCGGTAACAGCCCGATCAAGCAAAGCAAATGAATGAGTTCTCAAGACATAGACACAGGTACCGGTACATAACTTCATTGGTTTATTGTTTATTAATGTACCACATACATGTAAACACATGTTTAATGATGACGTTTGAGGAAAACTTGCACAGTAGGGATAGCCTAAAATCCACTTCATGTTCGACTCGGCTTGCAGGCCAACTGCCGTAAGCCAGTAACATTGCGTAAGCACTGAAGCGAGTAACTTTCAATAACTCGAACGTCAGATAACTCAAACTTTTCGTCCATTCCCCTGAGCTTCGACTTATCGAGATTTTACTGTAGTTACCTGTAGGCTTGGGATGTGACTCAGGTCTCTCTTCATTGCATATGCATCCTCCCCGTCAGCATAGTACTTGGGCTCAATCTCACTGATTCTGAATTATAGCAACAATATAATGACAAGAAATGTGTCACATGTACAGTGGTGTGACAAGGGCTAAGTGTTCAGCAGGGGCATCCGGGGGTGCACACAAGTTTTTCAAGGGAGGCACTGCCAGAAAATAAGCTGCAGCTACATTTCAACTGAGATTATTTGCAGATTTCAAAAGAGGGGTGTGGGCATGGGCATCCACTGCACATGTACCTCTAGCAAACTGGCTTTAAAAAAAGAAAAGCATGAAATAACGGGTGCTCCAGACCTGCGGGTTGTCTTTTAGCTGTCCTTTGAGTTCCATGAATTTAGTCCACTTAGACTTGAGTTGCCAGAAACACAAAAATGGCACTTCCAACTGATTACCAATTAACAGCAAGCAATGAAATCTTTACACCTGGAATGCTGTCTCTCCAGAATGAATTTTCCAATGACGGTATTTTTCATACAGTTTGGTTTCAACTATCACAACCATGAATACTGCTTCAATTATTCATGTTCACACGGAACTGTCTTTAAGTCTACGTATATGCAGCAGCACAGGATCTGACAGAAATGGGCCATGAATCTTTGACCTTAAATATATACATGTGGGAACAATTATCTATCAACTGAAGTAGCCAGCCCATGTGTATGTTGGCAGCTCCCAGTTTCCCATGGCATTTGTTCGTCAGAAGCCACTGAATCATACATCTACATGTATGTCCCATGTGGTCAGGGATCGCAGTGAAAGTCACAATGCTTGAAACATTTTGCAATGCTGCTAGACGGGGAGGCAGCCTTATTTTCATCATTAAAAATCATTTATCACATCAGGATTCTTGGTGTTCCCCAAACCCCACAGAGTCTCAATAGAGCACCTACTTATTAAGCATGTTTACTGCTTCATGACTTTACTGCATCATTTGAATCACGTTCCAGCATTTTGTGTCCTCGCCAAAGCTTTCTATATCCAACTAACAATGGCTCGCAGTGAAATATCTTATTGTACTCACGAGAATTTCAGAGTATGCTGGTACAGCTGCAGGGCAGCCCGATTGCTGAAAATAAGGAAAAAAGAACAATTACAATTTATTCAGTGAATTTCATGCAGCCACTGGCTGGCGGCTTCCATAAGTGCATGTGTTATTTCATGCCATAGCCAAGTAATTCGGAAAGAGTCTATTTGTCTGTACCTGGCTTCCAGAATACAATGTCGGAAACACAGTGGCTGTGCCAACCTTGCCATATTTGTGTGGACTTGAGAACAAAACAGGTCCACATAATGTACAGTAGGTTGTGCGAACCTTGTGTGGACACAGCCAGGTCATTGCAAGGTTCCCCCCCTCAGAAAGACAAAGATGCGTTTAAAGGCATTTTAGGATCGGGGTAAGCTGTTCAAGAAAAATGAGTAAATTTCGGAAGTTCTCTTAAGTGCAAGAGAAGAAAGGGATGTCCACACCACATATGCATCATAAATGTGTGTGAGTGTGTGTGACTCTTAATGCTTGCCAGCGCAGGAAATTGTTGAGTGCGCATTGCTCTCAGAGCACATCATGTGAAGGGGCTCTTTCTGCCCAACTGAAATAAACACATAATATTATACTCCCAGTCTGGTAGAAAGTATTTTTTTATATTCCTGCAGGCCATACTCCTAGCATTCCTGTGTTTAACATGAAGAGCACACTCAAATCTTGGATCTACCTATTTTTTCCATTATTCTTACCTCATCCGGACGTGGAGAGACACGTATTTGGCATTGAAGCATTCCACCATGGCCCGTGAGGCTTGATCCATAAGTTTCTGGGCTAGACCAAGGCGTCGATGTGACCGCTTAACAGCCTGCAAAATACAATAGAAAGGTGCTGTTACAAGGCGCTTTGTATTCTCTCAAATCACATATACAGTAGTCCACAATCATGAAGTATGACATAGCGCAGTGGTCCATGTCACTCATTCTATGGTATGGTGTAGTATGGGACCCTCCAACGTTGTCAACATTTTCACAGTGGTACACAGTGGTACTATTTTTCAAGACCCCCTCCCCCCAAACTAGTACTTATCGACATTTTTCCCCGGTACAAAATAAAATTATGTTGTTAAACGTTGATGCCGTGTGTGGGAATGATGTGTCACAATGTCAAAGGATATATAGTGGGCCGTTTTGCAATACTCTGCTTCGTCCCCATTTGAGGCTTCGTCTCTGAAATCAAGCCCCAATTGTGGGCTTGAAGTGTTAAAATAACATCAAAGTAATGTAATGTTTGACTCTTTTGAACTCTATTTGCTATTGTGTGGCACTATCATACTTATTAATGCTCTTACAATTCCAAGTCATGTAGGAAAAATAGATGAAGCCTCATTCGGTTCCGGAGTCGAGTATTTGAAAACGGCCTGTGCTGCTGGCGTGTCACGCTGTATGTACTGAGCTGAGAGACGTGATCGCGCTGATCAGCTGGGCTCGTGTATGTACACTGCATGTATGTACATTGTGCGTTGAACTCCATGGTTGAACCACTGGGCCGCGGCGGGCCAGGTAGTCTTGGCCAAGACGTTGTTGTGTTGTTGATACATGAGAGGGCGCCCATAAGACGAAATGGAATGCATGAACCACAACTAGCCATGCCAGAAGTTGTAGTTCGTGCTTTCCAGCTCTTTGTCTTGTAGGCGCCCTCTCATGAATCAACAAGACAACAACGTCTTGACCAAAACTATGGGCCGGGCTGCGCTACAAGGGCAAGGGAAGCCGTGGGCACAACGTATGCGAACCTTCCGGATTTACTCTCCATCGGAGCCAGCTTTCAGCATGCAACCAGTGATTACATAAATGCTTGCTTTTTCTTGAATTTTCATATTTTACATTTGAATGAGAACACTTCTGAAAAATCAACATTTTACAGGATCCCAAAACAGCCCACGACCCCCTCCCCTTTGTATGCTTTGTACAAACGTGAAAATGTATTTCCACTGATAACGGTAGGTTTATATATTCTGAGTTTAAAAGCAATTCTTGAGGAAGTGGTTCTTAGCTGCCTTGGAATGATTCTGGTTGTTTGATGAAAGACCGTTTTAAGGCTGGAAGTGACGAGACAATTTTAGACTTTTTAAATTGTCAGGTTGATTTGAAAACAAATTTCAATTCTTAGTTTATTCATGTCGTAATTGCAACTAATTCTTGAGACTCTTATGGCATTGTTACAACTATTGTTGAGTTATTCTTGGTCCAGAATCATGCCAAATCATTATGAATGCATCAAGAACTGTATGAATATTGTGAGAATAACTTGCAAATTTTCAGATTTTCAAAGCGGCATAATGCTGTGCCATTCTGGAGGATTCTGGAGTTATTTGTGTGATATTACTGACAAAATTGCAACTATTCAGTTTAATTCTGCACTAAATCACAATCAGTCAACTGGATTTGGTCTGATTCAGCTTCTAGATCATACCTGGTTCTTCATTATTCTTGATGATACCTACTGACAGCAAATCAGGGCTAATTCCCCCTGATGCCATCAAGCATTTGAAATTCAGGAAAGATTAGGGTATTTGTGGCAATTGATTCAGAAATGTGTGAACCCAACTTTAATGACTGGGATGCCTTGAACAATGCTTACCAATGATGTAATGTGACCATGAGGCAACTCGTCTGGGTCTTCTTCCCTGCAAGAAAAATTGAGCCACACAGGAAAAAATGAGTTACATCACAAGTACATGTAACTCTTCTGTATAAGACACATTTGATTTAAGGTCTGGACATTAAAAGCTCTTGTGTAAACTAATGATGTGCATCAGTTGAACACGCCAAACTAGCCTGAAATATTACAGATTAAACTGAAAAATTTGACTCTACTTGACCCGACACAAAAGTAAGGTTAAAACTGGACCAAACTCACCCTCAAAACTCCCATGAATATGATGGCTTGGACAAATCATCCTATAATATGTCTGCTCTTTGTGCCTGAATTATTTTTGTTGCCTAATTCTTTTGGAAAATTATCTCGAGAACCATCAACCACTGCAATATCTCTAAGAGTTTTGCAAAACTGAAAACCAACTCGACCTGACTGAAATGGTGGAAAAGCAGACCCAACCCTAAGAATCTGGTTGCTACTACATGTGCGTTCTGCAGGTTTAAAGGCAGGAATAAGCCAATAGTATCTGACACATTGGTGAATTTTGGAAATGTTGGGAAGCTCCTTTTAAAACTTCATTGGGAATTACAGTAGAGAGATGTAAACTGACTTGCAACACTCATATTGACATTGGCTGCAGATGTATCCATCGCATATACATGACCTCAATACTGCCCGCTTACATCTTAGCGAGGACGTAGCCCACAATCTTGCCATTCTCATCTTCAGCCACATAGGACAACTGTGGCCAAGAGAGGCCATGGTAGAAGTAATATTTCATCTGGTAGTTCTCAGGGAGACACAGCAAGTTACAGTGCTGCATGTTAAGCAGATCCTCCGGCTGCAAACAAAAACAACTTGTGCAGAAAAATTTTTGTTTTTCATTGTAAAATTTTTCCCTGGGTGGGGGAAGTTGGCATGATGGTTGATGGGTTTGGGGGTTGGGGGAAAAAACAACCTTTTTGCGATCTATGTAAATTTTGATTAAGCTGCATATACGTGACCTGTCACCACAAAATGAGCGGAAAGTCCGAATTTTCAAAAATTGAGATGTTGGTATTTCTGAGTTCAACAGAAAAAGAGCTCTGCAATGGCATGTACATGGAACACTTAGGGTAGAAGTATAAGGTGACAATGTGACATTATTCTGGCAGCTTTGCGTCTTTGTTCCTGACATTCTTTCAACATTTCAGACCAGGCATGCATAATGCTATTGTCAAAACTGCTGTGACAATGACATGTTTAACTATATGATCCTGCAAAATATTTGGAATTAAACAGGAGACGGGTTAGTCTTTCCAAATATTACAAAATCCCCAAATTAACCTTCACTTCAATATGACTTTGAACCTTCAAAATAGGAAAGACCGGAATGCGGCTTTACCCTCATTTTGTCGTGACGGGTCACATATGGCAATGTACATCATGCACATGGCTATCATTCTCATGGTTGGAAAAGCATCACATCTGCCTGAGTAACGCACAGCTGTGTGGCAAGAGGGCAACAGGTCACCCTTTGTGCCGCGCTGTTGTATGCTACATATGCTATGTGGCCCAAACTGGACACCAGCCTTCATTACATTACAGGGAAAATTTTTAAAATGAGCTTCTAGTGTGAAGACTTACAACTTAGGCTGGTTCCATGCCATACAAAAGATTGTTCAAAATAACAGTTGGGTTGTAATCAACAAGTGAAAATTGGAGATGTCGTCAAACCTGGTTTACATGCTATTAAGAAGTACAAGTTCCTGGAAATCTGATTGCAAAAACTGGCACTGGTCAAGAGCTAGAAACCACAAATATTTTAATTATTTGAATAATTCACGTTTTAACTGAAGTGACACTTGGCATGCCTACAACGTCTGGTACACACTACGTGTACGTTTCTTCAAGGGACATGCAAAGATTTACTCCAACATGTTTAATGTAAAAATCCTAAACCTGGCCTGAAATTGGTCCAATATTCAACCATTTCCTGTGCAAAATCTGCTGAAAGACAGGGTTTTTACAAAATGTGCTACTCGCATAAGTCCATACTGTTGCTTTTCTGACATGACACAGCATAACTTCGGGAAAACTTATTAAAGGTACATGTAGTTTTTACAAACTGTGCTTAAATCAAGAAATGCATGTAACTTTATCCAGCTTAATTACAGTCCCAAATTCTCCGATTTCAATATGATTTTACACACACCCTAAAAAACAGAGTAGGCCCTAATTGCAAATTAATTCACCTTTTCCAACAATGAAAATATGAAAAGGCTTCAAGTTCAATTGGTATAGGGCATTGAGTAGTTATTCATTAAGAGGGAAAATCTTTTTGCTTTCCTTTAATGCTCAATACTTGAGAAAGTAAAACACGTTTTTTTTGTTGTGAAAGTCACAAAGCCCATCCCTGGCCCTTCACTGCCAAAAACACGTGCATGCATTGAGCCTAAATGGATGGGCCAGGTGAACATGTTGTAGGGGCCTTCTAGCCTAGGTTGGATTTTGTCTTCATTTACACTACGACTGAACGATTTGATTTGATTCAATTCAAGAAAACGCTTATTCCATACTCTTTTGAAAACATTACATTAATTTAATAAAGAGAAGTTGGTACATAGATATTGACAAAATAAATAAGCTTAAGAAAACGATGTAACATCTTCAAGGCTAGGGGCCTACATAATCGTATGTAAATGATAGGCCTAGCCCTACATGGAGCATGATTGATGATAGAGCAACATATATGAGCAGATGAGCAAGCAACAGATAGGCCCATGGGCCTGTTTGTATATTAATATTATTGGTTCCCTGGCATCTGAATCCACCCACTGGCACGACTAGAGCAAACGAGCTCTGGGATCAGTGATCGAGATCAAGATCTGTGTACAGCAACGGGCTCAACTAGCTCCACGAGTATGGAACGGAGTCTCACTCCCAGTCCATCCTACATGTAATCATGGAGGTAGAATCACATGATGTAATGGAGCGGGCCCCGCGGCGTGGAGCCGATTCAAGTGTCCGGAAACTGGGCTGGCACGGCTAGCAAAAGTATTAAGTTAGTATAGTACTCATAGTAGGTAGGCATAGGTGGTTTACTCAAGATTTCGAGACATTTACCAGCAAATGTAAATCGAATTCAATTAGAAAGATAATCTATCGTATTAAATTGTTACCCTTGCACATCGGACATTCATTTTGAAGATTTGGGTCTTCGGCAGTAAAGCAAATTCCGATTCACAGGCGGCACATTCGTTACGTTTACTATTAAGTAAATGCCAGAATGTTATCAGCACTAAACTGCATGGAAAGAAATGATATTTGTCGACGGAATTATTACGGTGGCTTATTTCCGCCAAGAACAATTTTTTGGTGCGACGTTGTTGCATGTACCACGTTACGACGCCGCAATTTAGGTTTTTCACGTGACGTCACATGACCGGCAAAGGCATTCAGGAAACGTTTTGTCATATCCGCGGAGGCGCGTTCAGTTTCGAATCTGTGGCAAATGCCCGGAATTTCATGTAGGCGCCAGAATGTTGAGTTCGAAGGCGCGCGCGTTTCCGAGCACATCTATGAACGCTGATCGTCATAAATCACGTGATTCAAGCGATTGAAAATCCTCGGACGGAGAGCCAAAGAAAAAAAAAGTCTTTTTTCATTTTGCACAAAACGATTTCCAAAAGCAGCCAAACTTACTTACTCGGCAGGAATACGGGCGATTCACAATAATGCGCCACCAAGAGTTTGCAACGCATTGGCCAATCATAACGCGCGAAATTTGTCGACCCTTTCCAAAAGCCCATTGGGTCGACAAATTTCGTGCATGGTGATTTGCCTACCCGTTGCAAACTCTTGGTGGCGCACTGTTGTGAAACGGCCGTATTATGCTACAGTGTAATTTTAATGTGTTTTTGACGGGTGGGGTTGAATAATGATGTAGGCCTACGGTGAAGGAATCCCCCAGGCCTCCTTAATTTCCAGTCGGGCACTCTTTATCTTATCATTCATGTATCTTTATACACGAAGGCCGTGTCCGAATCAGTTGGCTGCGGCTTGATATAATGCATGATTCTATGGGACCTGGCCGTGGATGCTTGCAAATACTCGGTGTAATTGCCGGCCATAGCCAATCGATTCGGACCTGGGTCCACGTCTGTGAACCTGATAAACGAAGTGGTCTTACGTCCTGCTTAGATATACAAATTGAAAACACTTTTAAGCAACAAACCGTGAGGGGTCAGTCTATTTCAGTGTCGGTGCATGCAGTGGCGATGGACATCGCATTATGACAAATACATGTAACAACTCATGCATCGTCACGTACTTGCCAAGAACAAAGGTGGATTCGAGTGATATTTCATTTCCTGAGCTGAAATTTTCCCCAATATTTTATGTGCAGCTTGTTTGTTATAGGTTAAAACAGAAAACAATGTACAGTATATCATTTACCTCATGAGAATTTTATTTTCATTTTGACTCTGGAGCTGAACTGTTTTCATTAATTTTTTCATAGGCTATTTGATATGCAACTTATTTCCTCTAAGCTAAAGCAGAAAACAATGTGCGCAGTATCTACCTCATGATAATTTCATTTAAAACCAGAAACTGGAGCTGAACATTTATTTTTCACATTGTATTTTTCCATGGTTGTCACTGTATTTGAACAAGTTCAATCTTGCCAAGAATAGAAGCCTCTTTTAGAAGCCTGAGACTTTTTTGGTATTAATTCATAGTTGTTAATTCACACTTCTCATAGTAACAAGGCCATGCGCTATAAAGTATATGTGCATGTACAAGTACATGTACATCACTTCTAAGGGGGAAAAAAGAGAGAGAAAAAAATGGTGTCGCTTTACAGCAAAATGTCGTGGCCCTGAAGGGAAATCGTCAATATTGCCGTCAATATTCATGACCAAATTCACGACTCGCTCTCTGGTCGCTAATATTGCCGTTAATATTTGCGACCAAATTCACGACTTGCTCTTCAGTCGCAAATATTGACGCCAATAATTTGCGACCAAAGAGCGGGTCGCAAATTGCGAATACTGACGTCGATATTTACGATGTCCCTCCAGGGCCACCACAGCAGACACTTAATTACAGTCACACAGCGCAAAACATGGCCCAATTAACCATTCATTCAGGATTGTCTTTTTTTTCCTGCAACACCCTGAAGATTACATACGGCTTCCAAAGCGATATATGGTAATAAGAATTCGGTCACCTCTAATCGTCAACACAAATTTCTGATGGCAGAATAAAATTGACTGCTGTTTTTTCGTCACCTCTAAAGCTATAGCTAGCTAGGGGAAATGGTTGCTTCCAATTGTTGAACGATTCAAGTAAGCATTAACACTAACGATTTTATGGCTTGCAAACTGTTTGCTACGGGCAATTTTTCTCCGCTTTATTCTTGGGTAATCCCTTACCGGACATTTAGCAGGTTTTTAAATATAAATTTATGATAAGTTTGCAGGTGAATTATCGACACAATACTGCAAAGTCATCGGCAGATGTTGATGTACCAACAATGTCAAAGTAACAGTGGGATTAAGGATCTTTGAACATTTGCTCCCTGGACGTATGAAGTTCATTATAATTTGCTTGTATATCCCGTTGCCAAGAAATGCGTCACCAGTGAAGATATGAAGGTAACTATGGAATGAATTGAATTGCTCATGATGTCCTTGAACATTGGTTGAAATGTACGTTGTGCACGCGTGGCCCAAAGCCAAAACCTGAGCCATAATACTTCGAGGAATCAATTCCAAGCACACTTTTTCGAGGACGGCCTACGGCCAGGAATCATTGCTCACGCGTCGTAGGGATCAGTATTACGCCTACATGCCCCTACCCTGGATGACAAGCACCTTAATATAAAGGGTCTTAACAACCCTTATTGGTTCATATCTTGCCTGACCTGCTGTAAGCATCATACCAGAAGACGTCATTCGAGTTAGAATTCTGGGGAACTACATGTACTTTCTTCTACCTTCAACAATGGCTTTCGCTCGTGGCTCTCAAGCTACACTGGCGTTGACGGCTACGCTTAATTTTATTGCATCTTTACGTACGTATAAACGATTTCGTTAATAAGTGATTCAAGAACTGGCTTTTCATGTAAATTGGCTTTTTCGTGAGTAAAAATTATTTAACAGCTCCAAAGCCGAGTGCTTATGACATGAACTAAAACTTTAATTTCTAATGAATGATGTAACTTCATTCTCTGGATCATCGTTTAATAAACATAACAAGTGATTGTGTTAAAAAAACCTCCTGTTCTTTATCGAAATGTTGGTATAAGATCAGTGTTTTCTGAAGGTGCTCTCCCGAAATAGTTGACTCTATTTAATTTATGACCAACTAATGAAAAAATTTAGGTGCTCAGCTGTATATTAAGCCTTCTCCCGTATTAGTTCCATTTTTAAAAGCAACCGTTTGCATCTGCCATGCAAAACGTAATGAAAAGAACGCATGCATGTTGTCGTGTTGTCTGAGTAATTTTGAGGCTAATCAGTCCAACAGGTCATTGTTACATGTCACTTTGTACATACCATGTCACTTTGTACTTTCCTGTCTATGCGTAGTAGGCCGCGTTTAATGGCCTAAGGCCTATAAAAATTTCAGGAGCTTTCGAAAAATCTGAGGAGCCACGATAAATACCACAGTTTGCCACAAAACACATACCCATCTATATTCCGAAGTATTAAATTATTTTTGAACGTTTTGGGGTCTTTCTAAGAACTTTCGATTTCAAGAAAATTTCAAAGTAGCTAATAAATACCCCAGTTGCTAATATTTAGCAGCAACGAGGGATGCAGAGTTCTAGAGTTAACCAGCTCCATAAAATTTGTAATGGTATCCAGACCAAGGGTCCCTGAACACTGGTGCTGTGCTGCTGCAAAACGCGTGAACCCGCCCTGGTGCAAGGCGTCGCCAGGAAGGATGAACAATCTTGGGGGGGGGCCTCACAGTAACACAGTGATGAAAGACCAATGACAAAGAGGTGTTTCAAGGAAACCAGCAATTTTTCCCCTGTCTCCTTTTCCTTTTTTGTTCTGTGCCCTCTTCTCAGTGCACACTTAATGTTTTGACATCCTGACTTCACTATAAGTATACTTATCCCTATTAGGGAAAATACAATTTTGCCTATATCTTGGACAAACCTTGGGAAGACAATGAAATGTATTTGTATATCTGATATCTGGGTTAATAAATTAGTGTAAAGAACTTCCCTTGCCCCTAAGGGTGTGTTTAAATAGAACATCCCGAAAAAGAAGCTCCTTACCTTTTATTACAATTTCGACGCTTGATTAAACCGCGATTATTGTTTATTTGTTATATTGCCATATTGTTTATTTACTAGATTAGAATGTGCTCAGCCAATTTGCATGAGATTCTGGGGCATGTTTCTTTCTTGTGTTTTCAAAGATGTATATGTATATAACGATGACGGATGGGTAAACAGTAGTGTCATGCTGATTAACATTAATTTTAGAATGCTGCTGGGCCCATCCTGTCAGGGAAGCCGTGACGTCACAAGACTACTCGAGGACATCACACATATCCGGTAAAAGACGCACCCTTAAACCGTTAGCAATAAGTTAACTTCAATGAGTGTGTCTTCCGTTTCCAAACTTGTTAGCGAGGATTGGTTGAGGGAAGGATACTGTTGCCACAGCGACGTCCTATATACAACTCAGACTTTCCACTATTCTCCCAATGCTAAAAGATCCATGGGGGGGGGGCTACTTGTTAACACCAGCAAAACCTCTCATCCAGGAGTTTCCCAAGGAAGATTTTTCAGCAAACTACAACACAAGAAATCACCTGACATAGGAAGTGCTTAAAAGAAAAAGGCAAATTGTGCGTATGCACTTGTTGGGTAATCTTTATTTGGGTTCATTGTTTTATGACTGGCTGATCTATAAGGTTGAACTAGCCGCTTTATGCCGAAATGGCAGCGTCGAGCTGCATACTCCTCAGGGAGCTGAGATAGTATTTGGAATGTTTTATTGGCCAAGTGAATAGGGGTAATAATCTTAGTTAAAAGCGTTATATAAGAACCCCGTTATTATAATAGCCTGGCTTATACTTTTTTATGTCGCAAAATAAAATTTTCTTCCCGCTTAGGTTCAAGTACAAAATTAGACTTTAAAAACATTTGGTAAATACAAGTGGATTTAGGGATACTTTTGTAATTCAATATTAGGCCAAGCTACGGTCAAACATGTTCACCATCCCGATTTAACCACCCTGCAATCCATTAATTATGCGTCTGTTTAGTTGTATGTGTGTAGGCCTACATTTTGTATAAAAGGTTTTGTAGCCACCAACGTTTCTTCTTTGTTGGAAACAAAATCAAGGTCAAATGTAATCACATTCAAGTGAGACCAATTCTTTTTCATTGTTCTCATGTATCTTTTCAGGCATTTCGTGCTTCAGTGGACCTTTAGGGATGGCCAGTGGGGCTATTCCCGATAGCAGTCTGACGGCGTCAGGCTCATATAGCTCAAGATTTCTCCCGAGCAATGCCAGACTGAATGGTAGGCTCATCGACTGGTTTCCAAATGATTGTCCATATAGATTAAACTTTTCCGGACCCTTAAAACTGAACTGCATTGATACAGATTGCTTTTTTATGGTTAACTGAATATATTCCTAAGAATAGAAAAAAACGATATATTATGCTTATCATTATGCGAGTGCAAGTGGTACCTGATAAGAGTCACGCTATAACCATTCGTCTGAAGATGGTTCAGGTCACGGAATGTAGTGACTTCTTCATACACGTGCACGTAACGCATTATAACCTTTTGTTATACACCCTAAAGGTTCTACTTGGTGGGCATGTCCCAAAGGAAAGGTCGACAGTCAGTGGATTCAGGTTGATCTTGGCCACTATACGGCTGTCACGGGGGTCATCCTACATGGACACGGTTCCCATCATATCCACACCTTTGCTATAAACTTTAGCAGCACAGTTAACGCTGGTGATTGGCATGAACTTACTGATAAAGGACGGACATTACAGGTAAATCGGTTAATTTTTCAAGTCGCAGCATTGTTTCTGTCTTCGTCTTCAGGCTTCGCTTTCATCATGTATTAACCTGCCCAGAATGGGACCTCCAGGCTCATCTTTAAAGTACTTGTACTTTTTTTTTTTTAATTTGGCTTCAACGAAAAATGGCTCTTTATTAAACTGACATGAAGTCGAAGCTGGAGACATAATCCAAATGGGCCGGGTCATAGACCTCTTGTAGATTTTCCTCCTCTATAGCTAGCTCTCCGTGCTAACTTGAAGTGAGCTCACGCACTGGGTGCCGTCTGAAATACTTCGGGTCTAAATTTCTGCTTTGTCTCTTTTTCCAGCTTTGCAAGGTTTTTACTTCCCATATGTTGGAGTTTTAGCTCACTGGTCGATTGTATGCTATCTACCCCAAAGATGAATATTTTCACTTCAGTTCGAATGTTATTGTATTAACACGCGGATATTATAGCGCGGTTTGGACCTCACAAAAAGTTGAGATTTGGATGCCTGACCCTGCCAAAATACGGATTTTCACATTGCGGGGAGATTGCGCATAATGATCATAATCAAACAAGCGAACGAACAAACGAACGAACGAAGGAAGGGACGAAGGAAGGAAGGAACGAACGAACTTTCTTTTGGTGGGTATTATGTAAAAGGGGGTACGGTATTTAGTCACTTGTTCCCCCTTTTACAGGACTTCCTGTAAAAGGGGGGATTGGTAATATCGTAGTCTGATTCTGTAAAAGGGGGATTCGCAGGCTCTTTCAATAATTTTAAATTTATATTGATAAAGTCCAGTCGATCCAAGCCACTTTTCAAGATGGCCGCCCGCACTAGACGAACGGTGAAAAGATACCTAAAATGTTAATCACTCTCATCTTAAAGATAATTCGAATTCATCCGATTTTTCCTCCCCCCAAAAAACGTCAGCGTAACTTCAAATCATATACTTTGCTCGAAAAAAAACATGGTTTCAAGCAGAGAAGGGTCCATGCTTGGTTGTTCCATTGAAGTAGCCAAAAAATGTGATTTTCCTATTCATTGAGAGAGATTTTTCATACATTTATCATGAAGTGGCAAACAAAAAACGGACTTTGACTAAAAGCTTGTTTATTTCTTAACAATTAGATTGGAATGTGATTGCTCCCGAATTTTGCAACATATGACATTTATGGAAACCTTAGCCTAAATCTCTTCAAACCGAGACATTCGCTGCAGAAACCTATGGGAATGTCCAATGTTCCATATCAAACTCGGTTTACTGTCATCAGTAATAAAGGCGTTTAAAAAACTGTATTTTGTTTCAGTTGAATGCGATTAATGGTGCTGGACAACCTGTGATGAATGTCAAGTTCCCCGTGGTGTTATTGGCAAGATTCCTTCGCATAATTCCACTCACATGGACTCAATACGATCATTATTATCTCAAGTTTGAAGTGCTCGGTTGTCGAGGTAATATCGAATATACAATCACTTAATATTACAAATTTCTTTACTGAAGATATACGACAGAGATCTTGGTCAATTATTTGATTGAGCACTTGAAGTTATTTAAGAGGACGGTTTCAAATAGTTAGCGTCATTACAGTGGTAATGTAATAATGATCCATGGCAGATCCAGGAGGGGGCGGAGAAAAAAGGAGGGAAAGAGGGAGACACAGCGCCATAAATGTGACAAGGGCGTTAAAGATAAGAGTTCTACTTCCGGTTACCTAACCTCCCTAATTTTACGGCTGCGACCCTAAAATCTTTAGTTCACGATCTCCCCCTTTGGAAAATCCTGGATCCGCTCCTGGGATGAAACGCTGGCATTTGCTGCTTATTTGATCATACCTTGTGGTTGACCGAAATGGGGCTTCTTTTATGTCAGTTCTCTGATACCACAAAGAGAGCGTCAGGAAATTGGGATTGGAGTTTATGTTGCTGGAGCACATTGTAAGCAACGCAGAAATTGTTGTTTATATTGGTCCTTTTATTATCAACAACGAGGGGGCACAAGGCGTCTAAATAAACGCTTTAGGGGTGGCAAACGACGAAGAACTTTCTTTTGTTATCTATTTTTACCCACTATAGACGGTGATTAATTGCAAGGAAAAAACTTCAGCATGAAGTCAGGAGTCTGAAGCAAAAAGTGATTAAAAATATTTGTTCTACTTTTAGTATATAAAAGGAAAAGAAAACTTTAAAAAGTAGGAAAAGGGCATTTTTGTCGCCGGTTCCGGTTTTATACGGGCAATAGAAAAGAAGCAGTAAGGCCAAGACTAAACACCGTACACAGCCGTGCCAAGCTTAATTCGAGTGTGGCAATAGTGCAGTAACAACGCGGCAGTTGCGCTAAACGCCGACCTTTAATAGAGCAGCGTCGTGCCACTCACTTCGATGACGATAGCGCGGCTCAAAGGGTATTAACCCTTTGAGCTAAAGGGCTTGCCGTGCCGAATTCAATTTGCCGAGCCCAATTGCGCTAAACGCCGTGATATTGCCGTGCCGAAAAAATTGAATCATTTGATTTCCGCACGGCAGTAGCACGACGTACAGCCTAGACCTAAGACAAGTGTGCCAGGTCCGATTTAAACAAAGTCATCTCCAAAGATTGCATTCCCAACAGTATCCAACGGAACGATTCGATTGGTGGGTAGTGACGACAAGTGGAGCGGCCAAGTGGAAATCTACCGGCATGGTGCCTGGGGTGCAGTTTGTGATACCAGTTGGGACATGAAGGACGCCACCACCGTTTGCAATCAGCTCGGCTTCATCGGGGTTCTTGAGGCTAAAACGGGGCTGTCCAGCCGAGAGAGTGATCGGCCGATTGTGATGAATCGAGTCACCTGTAATGGAACGGAAAGACAGCCGTCTTTCCGTTCCGTTCCGTTTGGCTGACTGTCCATTTGTCTGTACCGGCTCTCAGCAATGCGGTAGCTCCACTGTAGCAGGCGTCGTGTGCAAACCAAGACCTGGTAAGAAGTACTTCAAGTCAGTGTCCATATCATTCTTATCTGACTTCATTCCCTTTACACAATTTCGAATGGAGCCAATCATCCTTAGTTCTTGCTCCTCTTCAGTCCATTTATATCGGTTAAAATTATGTGTGGGTTTTCCCTACAGGGGCTGTCTTTTAAGTTTGAATTTCCCGCATGACCATAGGGCTGGGATACCCACCGTAGGCCCTAACGGAGAATAAGATATTTTTGCCCTAGACATAAGGCTAGAGGTAAGTGTAAAACCATCAAGGGCGTGACCACACCTAACGTTGCCTCAAATATTTCACTCTATAACTGAAAGTTGTGTATTTTAACACTAATGACTAGATGAAGTTCGACTCGTCGGTGGTTCTAGTCACACAAGTGGTCGAGTTGAGGTCTATCGTGACGACAGCTGGGGTACTATCTGCGACACCAATTGGAATATCACAGACGCAGGGGTGTTATGCCGCCAACTCGGGTTCTCTGAGGCAGAAGAAGCCAAGTCTGGTGCCCACTTCGGACAAGGAAGTGGCCCTGTTCACATGGACGGTGTAGCGTGTGAGGGTTCAGAGAGCAAGGTGACTGACTGCCCATCATTCTGCTGGGAGGAGACAAGATGTAGCCACACCCACGATGCTGTAGTGATTTGTCGTGACGGTAAGCGCATGAGAGACTATCATCCCATCATAGATAATAACCTTTCCACTCATTAGGACTTAAGAATGGAATTATTTTCAGAATATCTGAGAACGCAACCTCTCACCTGACTATCGACAATTTTATTGCGCTATGTTAGTTAAATAGATTTTTTCTGACCCAATTTCATTCTTGAATTGTAATCGCTCAACCATCAGATTAAGAACGCGTTTAAGAGATTTGTAATTAAAATTTTACGATTTACCCTTTATTTGCTATATGTTTAACTATAATATTATGCTTTTTAAAGATATTTCACTTCGAACAAAAGCTGCTCTTTTGGATCCAAATATATTTACTCTTCAACGTGTAGTAGTTATACAGATGTTGTTCTTTTGCATTTAACTACAGGAAATATCGCGGCGTCCAGCAACTGACAGAAATCGTCTGGGTCAACTTACTCTTTACGATAAAAACAAGCACACCAGTCACCAACTGTGTTTGAAGGGACAACGCGCTTAATTGGGCTCTTTAGGTAACAAAAGAGCTAGTGTGCATAGGCAGATGCTTGTGCTCTGCGCTATGAACACGTTCTGTCACTTAAAACATTTGAAATGTTAAATTGATTGTTATATTTGATGGGGTAAGAAGACGATATTATGTGATGGAAGGGATAAATGATCAAATGCGAACTGATGTAAAGAGAAGGATAATTTATTTTTTTTCCCTATGGAAACGTTTTCGCACACGAGAAACTCCCTACCATTGGCAGGAAACAAAAAAACAATAACAAAAGTGAAAAGTAAACGAGAGGAGGCGGAAGAAAGTGGCATAACTGTCAGTAATCCCTTTGAGTTTTTTGAAAATGAAGCATCTTTTTACATGATTCAACTATAAAGAAATAAAAGGCCATTAATTTTGGTATTACTCTTTACTGTAAAATGGTAAATATTTCGTTGAGGTAAAAAGGTTGTTATACTAACTGTGTATCCTGTGCCTGTAAGTCCAATAAAATTGTTCAGCTTCAGAGGTCTTAAAGTGTTTTCCCAAATTAGCTTTAATACTTAGACAGAGGCATTCTTTTTTTTTGAAAAGATTCCAGTTCTCGTTTTTTATCAAAAAGGATATGTCAGTGTTGTCATAGCAACAGATCCCGCATTGCTTCAGTAAATAATTGTGCTATGCAGGCGTGGTATACATAGTGTTGACGTCAGCACAAAGTCCAAATAATGTAAGGTATGATGGAGTTGGGCGTATATGTTGTGCGTATTCGTTGTATACCCAGATTGCATGTGTACAGTAAGAACTAATAAATAATGCATGATTATGGATAAATATTTATATCGCCATGGTCTGGTCTTTTATATCATTTAGGCGTTCTAAGGATCGTCTTCTGAACCGTGAAGTCATGTGATCTCAGCCCGATTTTTTTTAATAAAAAATATATACGCTACTCTAACATCGATCGCCAGCGGAAGCTTTGCAAATTATGGTTTTGCAAGCTTGTAGAGATTAAAAAATCCCGATACCAGGTTTTGGGCTGGTGGTAGGCTCCAGGAGCAATAACCGATATCTTTGCCAGCAGACAGTAAGTTTGAGCTTACTGTTATTTTTTTCTTGTACAGTTCGTGCCACTTTGAACACAGTTATATTTTTATCTAAAGATCCTTACTCGTCTTAATGAAGCATTATGATGGTACTTGGACATTTCAAATTGACTGTTTAATTTCATTGTGCGTCTTCTATAGCCTTAATTAAGCTATGAGCAGACTTGATTATTATATAATATTGATGACATCTTGTAACGATGGCAGGCGATAAAATCTCTTTCTTCATTTATGAAAAGAAGTGGCTATATATAGGGTCTATATATCCTTATTGTTTTCTGCGAAAATTGCAGATGGCAACTTTGCTTAGATATAGAGGAAATTCTCTGATTGTCCGTGCTGAGCGAGGCAGACGGGCCGCGCCCGCGACCACCCGAGTCGTCCCTACCTTGTGAAAGCACCGTCCGTTTTACGAGGCAGACAGGCCCATGAAGAGCAACAGCCTAGACAAAAACTTCTGGTTGTTGGGTGACGGTTGCCCTAATTCCAGCCTACTTATCTGGAAGTAGCGTTATAGGGCCATCTGAACAGCCAACAGGGAGGCCCTCATCACAAGCACGGAAACGGAAAGGAAACTGACTTTAACACCGACAACGGTGGGTCCATTTATATCTTTTGCCGGCTAGATTAGGATTATTTATCGTATATCTATTATTAATATCTATTGATTGCTATAGTAATCATTCATTAATTTCTCATAGGTTAGGATTACTTTCTTATACATTCGATTAAAAGACCTTTATATTATTTTTCTAAAGTTTCTAAACGATTAAATAGCTGGAATAGTGACTCGGCCGATTTGAATGTAATTTATAGACTGTAATAGATTCCTTAAATCAGCCATTGAAACTTAACCCACTTCGAAGTAATTCATTCTGAATTAAAGTTGATCATTGTGTAAATAATTGTCAATAATCTTGTAAATAATAAACAATATTTGTAATTATTCAAGAAAAAATTGTTTATATTTAATAACATGTAAATAGCTTGAGAAGGACTCTGAACATAAAATATTGAAGTGTCCACGAAGTTGCAGGTGGAATAACTAATTCCCAACATTTTGTACTTGAACACTGTGGAAGTTGTGACAGGATATAGGCTGTTTTTTATCCTTCTTTTCCAAGGTAGAAATCACTTAACAAGTTGTCAAATTAGAACTTTAGGACTGAAACTTGTTTACACCATGTTCCTGGCGGCCACGGTAATCACGTAATGCTCCGTGGGATTTTGGCAATTTTTTTCTCCGTAGTCAAGTTTTGTTAGGTTGCTAAGTTTTTCTCATGGTCTATTGTACTGCCCGTACAAATTATGTTCGGGTTACGTAATAAGTCACTGTAAAGTCCGCACATTCCTAAAGATGATAGGGCTATTGAAGTTGCCTTCAGTTGATTTCTCGAAAGTAGTTTTTATAATGTTGCATGAAGTTGCCCTGCCTGGTCTGGCTTTTATACTCCTTTCTAAGACCGCGCTCGCCGGATCAAACCGTAGTGGAACGCAACGTTTTCCGTCCCACTACGGACCGTCTCCAAGTTTTGTTACGGCACATCACGTTCTGTCACGTTTTGTTGCGTTCACGCCGTTTTATTACGGCCTACTAGGTTTCTCATCCGCACCGTGGCAAAATTTTTGACAGTTTAAACATCCCGCCCTTCCACGTTGTCTCACGTCCATACCGTTTTGTCCACTTTGGCCAGAAACGTGATTGCCGTGGCCGCCGGCAAAATAGTGTAAACTTAGTTTAAAACATGCCCCAAGAAATGAAACAACTGTGATAAATGTTGAAGCAAAATAATTAATTCATAATAATAAGATTATGTACCGGTACGTGGGTGTTGACACCTTCCTAAATAGGTTGCGTTACGAATCACTGCACATGAAAGGTAAGCTTAGGTCCTATCAGTCTTGTAATGAAGATCGACTATCTTCGTCATACAGTTTTTAAATGCACCCTTAAAGTGCATCTTTGTGTCCCAATTAACCTTGCTTTGAAACCAAATTTGAAAAGTGGGCTTCTGGCTTGTTTCATTTTGTCAAACTTAGCCATAATCTCCAGAACTGTATTTGTCTCAAGTATGGCCAACATTTTCTCCTGTTCCCTGACCATCTCAACTCTGTTATGTTCAGCACAGCTTTTGCCAACAGCAGCTTTAGAATCACACATTACCACAGTCTAAGCCCTTCATGACCTTTATGTAGAAGAATTTTTTTTAAAGAGCATCCCCACCTTAAGGGTCCATGTGTCAATTCGTCAGAACTTGTTGACAAAAGCTGTGCTGACAAAAGCTTCTACCGTCTACATATAAAAGCAAGTTGATGTCTGTACTTGTAGCATTTCCCAAGCAAACTGAGACTGCGTATGGTCTGCAACCTGACAGCATCACAACTGATGGTTGTCCACTGCCATCCAAGAGGGTGTCTGTCATCGACGGCATAGCTGTTGTACAGGCAATGAGAAAACCAGCATGGCTTACGACTTGTGCTGAACGGGCCGACCACTTCCTCATCACACTGGACGCCAAGACAAAAGTTTTCTAGATCTATAGTAAAGATTGCGGTAACACCATGTATTTATCTCTTCTTTGAGTATGTGTGAGAAGAACAGGGGAATACCTCGACGTTTCGAACAGTGTACTCTGTCCGTCTTCAGGAGACTGCAGGATTCTAACTGGGAGTGGAGCTTATATGGTGTAGAGAGGGATCCAGATGTAGGGATTAGCTA
>NW_019091485.1:354920-365478 GCF_001949145.1 Acanthaster planci | reverse complement strand
ATGACATTTGTAAACAAATACAGGCAATGTAAGTGCATTGTGCATAATGCGCACTGAACGCGCTGCCATCCGTCGTTTTGCCCATCGTTTGCTGTTAGTGTATCGTCAGCTCAAATAAATCGGCACGGAAACTTTTCTATATAAAGTCTACCTATTTACAATTCATTTGTTATTAAAGAATTTACACTGCAATTTACACAACACCGGTGACGACCAATTCTCGTCTCTTAAAAAACAAATATCATCGACAGCTTATTCCTAGTAACACAAAGTTATATGATACTTCTTCTGGATCCCTTTTTTTAACGATACACTGCACTTTTCCACCACTTGTGAACAACGTAATTGTATCATGCTTTTAAATAACCCTTATTTCAAGAACTACCCTTGTGCACCACTCGGTTATGAATGACAATTGTGCACCACAGATTCCGATAATTTACACTTGTGCACCACTCGGTTATGAATGACAATTGTGCACCACAGATTCCGATAATTTACACGTGTGCACCACTCGGTTATGAATGACAATTGTGCACCACAGATTCCGATAATTTACACTTGTGCACCACTCGGTTATGAATAACAATTGTGCACCACTTAATTTTAAGTATTATACTCGTGCACCTCCGATTGTAATAATTTAGATTGTACACAATTGTAGGGACTATACTTGGCCGTAGAGCTCAATGTTCTTGGTTCTGGTTTAGGCCATCTGACTGGGATTCAGGGATCCAAGTCCACCGGTCATCCAGTTCAAGGACCAGTTCCAGTTCTTGACCGTGGAAGCACCTCCTCTGGATTCCCTCCTCGGACAGCCACTCGGAAAGAAACTCTTAATGGCGAAAGCCCAGAAATACTATCTGAAGTTTCAAATACAACATGATATATCCACTGATAACACCCTGGTTGAAAATTTAGCCGAACATTGCAACAATACTATATGTGAATACATGTACAAGAATACGTCCACTCGACGGTTATACGCGCAAGACTGGGCGTCTATGCGTTTATCCGGTTCGTAAGTGCAACGTCACTTCGTTTAAACCACGCCCACTGCACATGAACTGCACATAGAGTTACATGCATTGATGGCCGTTTACATGGAATTATAGAACCGGAAGTTAACGCGCAACTTCAGCGATTGTCCAATGGGAGCCTGCAAAACGTGGCGCGTCCGCCTTTGTGACGAAGTCACTGCGGTTCGGACGATCGCAGAAGTTGTGCGTTCACTTCCGGTTCCATGGTTCCACATAAACGGCGATCAATGCATGTAACCCTATGTGCAGTGCACGTGTGCAGTGGACGTGGTTTAAACTGAAGTGATGTCATACTTACGAACCGGATATGTCCTTGATCTACCTGAGTGGACGTGCTCCGTCACCGACGCAAGAAAGACAGATATGTACGAAATTTTCCAAACCAGTTTTTTCACGCTTTTTCGGCGTACACGTGTTCCGTGTTAAACGCGCATAAACTTGAGCGCTTATGCAGTGAGTTCGCACCAAAGGTCTGTCAATTTTTTCAAAAACATGCCATCTTTTGTTCCCGCTCGGAGCGGATACAGATCAATGCTAGAATGTATGGCCTTCACGTGTTGCCATGTGCACGCGTTCGCACAGTGGCCTGTCTCTCCGTTGCCGGTGAGGGTGCATTTCACATCGGGCGGATAATTTTGTTTAAAAAAAACCTGTTGGTCAGAATACATACATTTTCCCCGTCGATTTCCTCCGAATCTTCATCGTTTATTCCATTCTTTGTATGGTGTTTTTCAATTTTACAACTAGTAACTCATGGAATAGCGTGTTCAAAATTTCTTGAAGTTATTTTCATCAATATTTGTTTTTTTGTTTATGTAGTGTCAAAAATAATCTTTCGCATGCCCTGAGTTCTTGTCCGAATATCATTAAGTGACCCAAGGCGTGCCTGACGTGAGGAAAACATATTTTTCTGGCGCAAATATTAATTTTCACGAACCGTCTGTGTAGCTGTAAGAAAATATTGACATTCAAAACTTATCGCCGGTAAGAACTTATACTGCAAGACTCCACGTGAATGGCATCTCATTGGAATCCATCGTGTACAAAATTAGACATTTTGTTTAACCTGATGACAGGGTGTAGATCGCATGCGAAGGGGAAATATTCCCAGTTCTTCAACAGGGGGTGGGCCATAGGACCCCCCCCTCATTTTTTTTCAGAAGAGAGGAAGAATTAACGAAATTTCAGGAGTCAATATAGAAAATATTTACGTCAGATCCTCGAGAGAAATGGGAGACTTTGAGGCACTGGTGGCAGCAGACATACCGGTCCTTCTTCACAATATTGCGCGTGCTCAGAACTATGCACGCCCGCTCAGAACAACACCCACAGCTCAGAATTAATTAAAAAGTCCGGTATGTTTGCGTCTCAAAGACTCTCATTGCTGGACAGACGAGGAACCTGAGTGCCGCTACGCATTGCACGTGTCAACAGTAATGATAAATGCCTCCCCCTTGTGTTAGAAAACGTCAAGCCCTGATTTTTGTCATAATGATCAGTGGGTTCTGAAAATCGAATCCACCATCATATTCGAGTGGCATATTCTGCAGGGGGAAGGATCACATGTTTCCCCTACTCTTAGAAAGTGCTTTTTTTTTAGGAAATGAAACTGCCGGGGTATTATTTTTTCGGATATAAAAATTGGACCGTGGTTTTGCCTGATATGAATCATTTAGGAAGACAGAGATTATTATGCAACCCTACTTGGTGGTGCCCATAGCGGTAATGACAAAAGCTTTACGGAGAGAGGCGTCGTCTGATGAATGCCAAATTACAATTGTTAGAGTTAAGCTAATCCTGGATTTGGAAACTCTAAATAATTGTCGTACAAATAGTTCTTTTCTGGAAAAAAGCAGGGCACCAGCTGTAATCTGTGGAATGTTGATAAGAAACAAACAGAAAAACCTCCAACACACCAACCAACAAACACCACAAACAAACAAAAACAATGCCACAAAATGGAAAATCGTATTTTAAGTGATAAAAGACGGTGATGAGTGTGTGCCCTCAAGCCACACGAGGAGGTCAAAATTATAACATGTTACAACTATATTGTTGTGATATGAATACAATTTTAGGCAACCGTGCCCATCAGAGCGGTAAATTGGAAAACATGAAACCAACACTGCATTATCTGTATGCTTTGTATACACAAGGTATATGCACACAATGTTCCATTGTGGTTAATCTCCAACAGTTGCGAGTTCAATGTAGCGTTGGTCACTGCAAGCACGTGGTGGAAAGATATAAGACTTCAGAGTTGTCGGCGCCTGCATTCGTAGTGACGTTAGAAAGTCTCACAACACCTCCCCTCCCGGTCAAGAGACTGAAAGCCGTGCCTCGGGGTTGGGAACGAAACCGGAGCTGGCAAACGGCTTGTGCTCGCGAGTCGGGCATCAGCGAGCAAAGCCGAGCAGGTGTTGTTGCACGTAGGGAGTCTTATCTTTCGCACATGGAGCACCCTTCCTGAACTGGGTTATTAGAGGCCGCTGTTAAAAACAGAATGAACATTAAGTGGGCAGAGTCTAGTTACTTGGATATTTCAAGAGATGATTATAATCGATGTGGAAAGCGGGGGTAGGGAAATGCAAGAGTGTCTTTTAACATCATCGAGTGTCGGTGATTTTTGAAGTCCGAGTGGTTAAGATTTCACTGCGCCGGTCTGTCGTGCAATGGTTAGGGTGACTGTCCAATGTTGTAGATGAGTTCGTGAGGATCGCTTATGCAGCTACGGGTTTGAGGATGTTACCTAAGGCTTGGCTACTACCCATGGCCAACCTGTTAGTGACAGTGTTGTTATCTGCCGTCGTGATATCGCGGGTGATGACATCTGGGCCACCTGCGGGCCTCAGCCAGCTCGGCGGTGAGGCAGGGGGTAAGGAGCTAGTGAGTTTGTGCGGTCTCTTCTCCATCCACTACCGCATCGCGGTGGACGACGCCAGCCTGACCAAGGGACCAATTCGTGAGCGGTGCTCCAGCTATCACATCTTGTCCTACCTACGGGCCAGGGCCATGATGTTCGCTGTAGAAGAGATCAACAACCGCTCTGTTCTCCTTCGCAATATCTCTCTGACTTACGAGATTCGTGACATATGTAATCGGAAGAGCATCGGCCTGAAAGCCTGCATGAACTGCCTCCGCCTGGTCAACACTAATGGGTCCCAGACCTACACCCCTGTTGACCTCCCTCACACGGACAATCCCTCCCTTGTCTTTATCGGACCCGACACCTCCGAGTCGGCCATCACCATGGCGGATTTCCTGCAGATCTTCGGGGTGCCCCTGATCAGCTACTCGGCCACCAGCACCCTGCTCAGCAACCGGGAGAAGTACCGGACCTTTTTCAGGACTATCCCGGACGACGGATACCAAACCGTGGTCATAGCCGACATCATCAAGCACTACAGCTGGAACTGGGTTGGAATCTTGGCGGTGGACAACAGCTACGGCCGGTCGGCCATGAGCGACTTCTTGTTCCACGCGTCCAAGCGGGGCATCTGCGTGGCCTTCCAGCTTGTGGTTGGGGAAACGATGGGATATGGGGACATGCAGAGGTTTTCACGGGAGTTGGAGAGTTTCCCAGAACTGGAAGTGATCGTTGCTTTCACTTTCACCAAAACATTAATGCCATTTCTGGAAAGGACGGAGAAGAACTCGACACCGATTAACGGTGAGTCTATCATGTCAAATTTTCATTGTCCCTGTATACAGAGTAAAAAAATAGACGGATAATCATAACATTGTTTTTAAAGCAACTGTTTTCACAAACCTACATTAGCTATGAAGTAAAGAAGTGTGTTCAGAAATATGAATTTTAAGTCAGTGGAGTTCAAACATATTTTCACCTTGATCTAGTTTATACTGCGACTGTTTCTAAGCTCATTTTTCTAAGTGCGCTCAAATCCATCTTCTATGTACTATTTTCTTTTGGCACATGTCAAACACCGAATCCCGAAATCATACATTGGCAAACGCCAAGGAGAGGTTGAAAGTTGGGCTTGCTTACATTTTCAAAATCTGAAAGAACATAGCACCCTTAGTCATCGGTGTTCATTCATCGGCACAACATGAGTTTCGGCTCCCTACCTTTTCAGTTGACAATGGGAATAGTAATGCCATTACTGTTCATCGTTATGGTGCTTACAATTTTGCGGAGTTGTGCTCAAAATATTCCCACACAAGTATTTATTTATGTTTCTTTATACGTTTTATACTCAGTTTATGTGGAAAGGGGAATTAGACTTTTCAAAACTTCGGTAATTAATGCAGAACTGTGGATACGAAGTCTTCTGGTATAATTGCACACCGTCTTCTTTCCTTTCAGCTTTGAGTACAGATGGAAAGGGCATTCTCTTTTGTCTTTATATCAATTCGTTTCAAAAACGAAAGAACGGGACAAAGTTTCACATTTTATTGTTTGTACCTTACGATTGTCGTGATGTTAGCAGAAGATTTTCCATTTTCAGGCTAGACTCAACTGACACCAGCCCCGGCCCTGAAATACATTCACTGTCGGGTAATACGGTACCCTGGAAGATTTAATGGTCATGATGACCTCTGAACAGTTAGATTTGGGCTTTTAGCTTGGAACAGCCCACGTGGGAGTGGTCTAAGTTTGCTCACAACGACTTATAGCTATCGGGCAAAAATCAAGTAGGAAAGATCAGTAATACCTTCGAAGCGTTAACTCGAAATCGTTTAGAGGAAATTGAAACCGATCACAGTATCCCTGGGCTCCCGTGGCTTGCTAAATCTCTTCGACAAACCCCACTTCCCCGCCCGGTTAGTAAATAATAGCAATTGTAGTATAGATATCCATAAAGCACATAAATCCACCAGTGCTTAATACATTACATTATTAATACACTACATTCCTTTTTGCTCGTGACAAAGTGATTGTCAGAGAGCTTGGTGGCGGCTCCAGGTTGGGGTTTGGAAAGAAAAACCACCGATTTGTTTCATATTGTAAATCATTTAAAATGGGATGCCATTGGGCTAAATACTGGCAAGTTCTAGAGCTTGCAATGAAAAAAAATTGAATGAATAAAACTTGGGCGAATTTGACAGGGGAACGTACGTGTACCCCCCTTCTTTCTTCCTGCCACTATCCAAGACGGAAAGGCATTACAAATTACCTAGTTCTCGAGGGCGGGGATGTTGGTTTGGGTGAAAATGTGTGCCATTATGGTACGCACCGGAATTTTCCAAGACCCCCAAACTTCCCGAAGGCCCTGGGCACAGTGCCTACTAAAGCCTATTTGATAATCCTGTCCCAATCATTTCAATTATTATTTCGAACATCGAATAAAAATTTATTAAAATATGTGTATAATATACACTCAAATTACTATCACAATTACAAACATAACGGACGTGCAGTTAAAAACAGGATTCCCAAACATTAAATGTGATGTAAAAAATGACTGTTTCCAAATACGGGACAAAACAAAAATGCAAGCTACAGCAGGATTGTTGTAAAGCAAGCTAAATCACTAAATCTAAAACCTCTTCTACGGCGTCACCCACATACAAAACACGCTACAAGTGAACACAGGGAAAACACAGTAATATCCAACCCCAAAACACTCATACACGACACAACCGTATCTGTTTCACATTCCTTTATCTTCCTGTTGTAAAGAAAACGGGAAACGCTTCTTTTTCTCCTACTGTTATAGCTCTTTCAAACTGGATTTTGATAACGATTTCCTGAGTCGTTCTTCTTCATTTTGCCACAACAAACCTTGACCCAAAAATTCACCTAAAACTGTTTTTAAGAGGTTGCATGTGTGCGTAGACGTGTGCGAGTCCACACAACGTCATCTATGCCTGCATTATGTGCACCTCTTTTGTAGACAGGCTTTGCTTTACCGTGGAGGACAGAACACAAAGGGTGTTTCCCTGTCCTCGACGATAAATCTATTGTCCTCGGTGGTAAATACCAGTAGTTAGTCCATAGGATAGTGTTGTATTGTGGAAGCAAAGGCAAACGCAATGTCCTCTAAAAGCAAGACTGCGTGTGGGCTCTATGTATGCCGCGCTGGCACATACGACCTCCATTATATTGCACCACGATCAGAATTCGCATACACACAAATTAGTTTTGATAAAAATAAAACGAGTGACAAAAGCATGTAGAACATACAAACCACAACAAAAATAAAATCTAAATTCACATTGACCTTGATTCCTACACGGGGCGGATGATGTTTCATGGCAAAACTGCGAACGGTTTGCAATTTCATACGATTAAACTGATCCCGATATGGATCTTTCGGCCGATGGGGTTCGATTCTTTCAGGAGCCCCCCCCCGAGCTAGTTAAGCATTGTAAGGAGAATGAAGTCGGAAGTTTCGCCCGAACAAAGTATATCAAGATCTATACAAGGTTTTCGAAGATCTGTTAGCTTTAGGCGGCTCGCACAAATCGATTTAATTCTGGATAAGATGAAGAGAAAATGCGAAGATGACAAAGATGTACCGTATGATTTACCGGAAGAACGCGGAGGCACCATACTTATATACTGTATCCTTTTTGTATATCCTTATACACATAATGCCGAGAGTTAAAATAAATAAGAGATTAATTCTCTTCTGTAAATGTCATTCGGACACAGACTAGGCTTATATTAAGCTAAAAATCGAGTTGTGCGAGCCTTTAATACTGAGACAACAATACTGTGATGCAAAATTTGTTGCCGTCCCCTTTTGATAAAGTGGATCTAATATCTAATTGTCTGGACGAGGCTCTGGTCGCGGTGTAGCAGCATTTTGTACTTAACTGCAGATTCCCAGGGATTTATCCGGTTTGATACCGGACATATCGCGTTCGTCAATTAGACTTCAGTTCTGAGAGGACGACAGCATCTCTCAGGAGACGATCTTCGTGCAGGCTTGAAACCACTCCATCACTCGGGCCTCCACTTTATGATACATATCTGCCCAGAAATTGCGGAAGATAAATGAGCTTGGACAAACCATAAACACGCGAAGAGCGGGGCTCTATGACAGAAAAGACGATCCGCATAAACAGAGTGGTATTAACGATAAACTGGTATCTCAGGACAAAGCGAGCTGACTGATGTTAGAGAATGAACTATAAAGAACTGAAGCTTGTACATTTGGCCATTTATCATTTACATGCCATTAACGACTCTTTCGTCTGTTTGTTTGTAGTGAGTTCCTCCAAAAAATTGCGTTGTCTTTAGGTTTTTTATTCACATATTTATATGCCTAAAGCTTGTGGTCGAAGAAGGAGCTTGTAATATGGCAGACCCGTACACGTTAATGACTACAAAATCAAATGAAACGAATTTGGAAAATAACAAAAGTGTGAGGTGCTAAGATGAGTTCCAACAGCTGGAAGATGATTTTGTAATAAAGATTTCCGAATCTTGCTAACAACGCACCTATTTGGTCGGGTCCCGATGTAGCTTCTGATGTTGCTAATGCTTTATGGTACTGTTGTGTTGTAGCAGTTGCTAGTGCCACTAGAATTCTTGGTACTGTTGAGGGCGCAGAAACAGCTGTCTGATTTATACTTGTCATGTTCTTTCTGGTGAGAGCACTGTTTGTGCTGCTGGCTATCGGTGCTAATTATGCTAGTAGTCTTGATGCAGTTTTCTGCTGTGATGTCCGAGTTACACCTGACATAGTTTCTTTTATGATGCCACTGAAGCCGCCAGTGGTGATGGTGTTAAAGGTAGTGTACACCATTGTTTTTCTTTGTCGTGATTTCACAATATTGGCTGATTACGGTGTATAATATTCATTGCAACTTACATTCCACTCACTTGTTTCATGTTTGAGTCAACTGCTTTGTGAAAAATCGGGAAAGACAGCGCGGTCTTTTCAACGCTTAAATCGAAGGTCTTGTAGTTTATCTTGCGTAAAATCTATGGATTATAGGGCGTTCGTAGTACAAGCGAACATCATCCACGTGGCCAAAGTGGGAAACAAGCATGACAGGTTCTCATTCCCTGAAGAAAGGAACAGTTTTCAACGGCTAGGAGTAATCAGTGAATTTACCTTAGAGTATTGTGTCTCCTCGACAATGTAGCATTGCAGATTCGTGGACAAATTTCACCCAGGAACACAGCAGTCGACTCGTGTCCGTGACATCGAAACGAGTAGGCCTATATCATGATAATGCACGTGCGTGCACTTTCAGGTCAGTTCACACGCGTCGATGAAAGTCTAAAACTCCATTCATAGTTGAGTCATTAATAATTATACGTAAAAAAGAATTAACGATTAAGGATTAACGTGTGGAAATCGTACTTTTGTAGACGAAAATCATTATGCTCGGATACAGCCGCCATATTTGATCATACCATTATTATCGAGGGGTGGTTTTCCCGTAAAAAAACTTTCCTTAAATAAAATTCAACTTCACACTAACCCAGTTTATTTTATACTTTACGCCTAACACTCGGGTTTCAATAATTTCAGTTCACAGTGCTTTTGGTGAAATAATGTCTGTATACTTTTAGCTACTTTTAGGTTTATCCACTCATTAATGGAAATTCCCACAACATCTGCAAACACTACATAAGAAAATTGGCGCCTGTTAAAGGATGTGATATGCGAAGTGAAATTACCTCTATTATGATGGTCGGCTGACCATCGTAAAAAGAGAACAAAATTTTTGTTTTATCGAAAACTACAGCATTCTGGGTAGAAATATTTTACAGACTGATTGAGACTGTCATGGCCTTTCTTTCAAGTAAGATATTTCAGGATTATTTGGTAGATATAAGATATATATATAAGATCCCAGCCCTGGTGCTATGAGATCAGGCTGTTTTGCCCATCTGAAATTCTAATGCAGCTGGATGTGTTCTGTTGTACAAGACGATGTTTTCAACTGGATTCTCACCGGGAAATCGTGCATGTTAATGGTTACTGCAGAAGTACGGACCCAAAGGTAAATTCAATTGATCTTCTGGCCGTTGCCCTCGAGCAGAGGCTATTGTAACTGCATACAATCTATTATCGCGAGGATAGCTCAGGAGAGTCCCAGATCTGTGCCGTCAGAATTCTCGTCGGGAAGTCTGCTTCTTTCGTTCACGGAAGTTATTAGAGAGCTTAGCAAGATTATGAGTGCACAAGCCAGCAGTAGTGGGAACTTGAGTTCCTTAAAGTTTGGCTGGTTGAACTTTGGGGCAAAGTATTCTCGTAATCAGAAAGTCTCAACTTCTTTCGGGCAAGGAAAGGGGTGGGGTGCCGTGCGCTTCGAGACCTGTGTATTCACATCGAAAATTCCTTCGCAGAGCTAGCGATGTGCGAAGCGACTCCGCGATAAACCAATCATGAAGATCTCTTTAGTTATAGGTTTTCTTTCATCTTTCATTAATAGTTGTAATATTAATCAATGCCAGTTTTGTACCAAAACCAAGTTTATGTAATATACGTAGATACCATTACAGCATTTTAAACGATACATCGACATAATGCAGGCAACAGAGAAGCCTAAACTTGCTGGATCGGTATGAATCGTAGCAATTAATGGCAAATCCG
>NW_019091485.1:271484-354895 GCF_001949145.1 Acanthaster planci | reverse complement strand
TGGACCCAAAGGTAAATTCAATTGATCTTCTGGCCGTTGCCCTCGAGCAGAGGCTATTGTAACTGCATACAATCTATTATCGCGAGGATAGCTCAGGAGAGTCCCAGATCTGTGCCGTCAGAGTTCTCGTCGGGAAGTCTGCTTCTTTCGTTCACGGAAGTTATTAGAGAGCTTAGCAAGATTATGAGTGCACAAGCCAGCAGTAGTGGGAACTTGAGTTCCTTAAAGTTTGGCTGGTTGAACTTTGGGGCAAAGTATTCTCGTAATCAGAAAGTCTCAACTTCTTTTGGGCCAGGAAAGGGGTGGGGTGCCGTGCGCTTCGAGACCTGTGTATTCACATCGAAAATTCCTTCGCAGAGCTAGCGATGTGCGAAGCGACTCCGCGATAAACCAATCATGAAGATCTCTTTAGTTATAGGTTTTCTTTCATCTTTCATTAATAGTGGTAATATTAATCAATGCCAGTTTTGTACCAAAACCAAGTTTATGTAATATACGTACAGCATTTTAAACAATACATCGACATAATGCAGGCAACAGAGAAGCCTAAACTTGCTGGATCGGTATGAATCGTAGCAATTAATGGCAAATCCGAAATCCTGGAGGGCTCGACGTTTAGATCTTTCTCGAAGGTACAAATTAATCCAATTAAAAGCAGAGTGCAATGTATAACGAAAGCCCCTCTCGAGTGTTTTTGAGATTGTCAGCTCTTAATAAATTTTCAAAAACACAGCCGTGAATATTCTGAAGTATGATACTTTCAAATAAAACTGGAGGTAGAGGTCAAGATGAAAGAATACTTTTTATGTACTTTAGAGAGAGACAGAGAGGGAGAGTGCCCCTGACGACCTGAATCATCTGGAGTAGTCTTCACAGTGATATCCAATATCGTTGCATGCAGACGGGTCATCAAAAAAAAATAAAAATAGCCAAACAAAGAAGGGGGAAAAAGCGAAATTAACAAACCAGAAACCCAGCAGTCAGGAACAGTCGCTGAAAACTTAATGTAATCAGAAACAAAATTCTACATAGTGTTGGCATTTTACCTCACATTTCGAACCTAACCTTTTCTTCAGTGGGTCAGTTAATCTTAGAAGCACTAAAACCCACTTCGTGGTGTCATATTTACCGTACGTTCGCACCCATAGTAGTTATTTTCGTGTTTTTTCAAATAAGCCCCTGACATTGGTTGATAAGTGAAACGGCCTCTTGGGATTCAGATTTCTAGTTTAAGTTGTTTGACCTCTACTCCCAAGCCCTTTATTTGTACTTCAAGAGTAAGTTCTATTCTGGAAAGGTGAAGCATCACCTAGAAATCTACTGGTGTAATATTGACGTCCTTAGGAACATTACGTTGTCATGTAGAATGACATACCTTTGGCAGGCGCGGGGGGGGGGGGGTTAAACAGGACTGGCAAACATGTGCCTGCATGCAAGGCACAAAATGTTCGCGGCTATCGAAGGAAACACACAAAGACAAGACGTTCCATATTAAGGCAAACAGGGAAGGAGAAATAGACTCTTTACATCATGAAAGCCATATAAAATGGCAAAGACAGAATAGCCATGCAGTGCAATGACGGTGAAACTTATTTGAGGAACCGATGTAAAAACAGGTCTACATTAAACAGTCCACGCACGGTTTCGGTCTTGAAAAAGAAAGCATAATATGAGCAATTCAACTGCAAGAATACTATAGAAACTGTACTGTGTTCTCGTGAATGATGAAATACGAATAGACAAAATTTTAACATAATTACGCAAGAAACCGAAGAAGAAAAAGGCACTTAAGAAGTGGAGGCCGTATGCTTTAGACTTGTAAAAACTATGGGCTAGAGGGCGTTCCCGAGTGAGCGAACAGCACACGCCAGGTTCGTCTGTCGAAAAAAAAATGAGCAATTGCTCTCCCCTCACCAAAAGTGGAGTTTTCCACGACCAAGAGTAGTCCGTAAACTTACCTCTGAGTACGAGTGCAGTGATGTGCCTCTTCCAAACATAAAACGCTGTGGATTCATCCACGGACCATTTACCCAAGGTCCGTGATTCATCTAACTGAGCAGTTTATAAGTGTAGCTCCATGGTCGCTGCAAGTCGACTCGTGCACGCGACCACCATGAGAGTGTGGTTCCCGGACATAAAAATTCTCAGTTAACAAATGTAGGACCTTTATACCAATAATCATGGGCAAAGAGGAGGTTATGGTTGTATAAATGGGTTTTATAACATCGGGAAATTGCAGTTTTGTTGGTGAAAATAGGCCTTCCGCCTTGCAGCTCAGAAAGGGCAGCCATGTTTGCCAGGCATACACGTCCAGCACTTTGTACTATACCTTCCCCAGAGGTGTTAGTGAGATGTCAACATTGTTCCTACGAAGAAAATTCCTTTTTGCATGAATAAAATTTAACTTTATTTTAATTTACTTTTAATCGTTATCTTTCAGTTCATTGTGCGTTTGGAGAATGGTGAGGGCGTGTTTTTGATAGCTTAAAGTACATAGGTAGCATTTTAGTTGATTCCTACACTCAGCTACACGCACCACACTAGAAAGAAACATACGCCTGTTAACAGATATGACGTGTCAATCAAAACAAATTTTCCAACGATGTTGCACAATTTTTTTTATTTCTTTTGAAGACAACAGCAGTTTCGGCTGAGGCTATTATTTTCTCTCAAGTATGATATTTAGGATTTACCGACCGTCCCATTTTGGTGATCTAATGGTTAACATGTTCGACGTCCATAGGTAGGAGCAGTTGAACAAGTGCCACTACCTGGCAGGTGAATGAATAATGCAGCACATGAACATAAACGTACCACACCTACGCAGAAGCGCATGACCATCAAACCCCCTGCGATAAATGACAGATTATATCGTAATGTGCGATGGATTATGATATTTTTAGAGAAAAAATAAAAAATGACAATATTATCGATAGTGAAAATTTCAATTACAACCTGTCTTGATTTTTCTGTTCAAGGAAAACATTGTTGGAATCCCAGTAATCAGGTACATTTTTTCTTCAAGCTAAAAATCATCCCCACAAACGCGGTGACTTTGATGGTCGTGCAGGCTTCTAACTTTCGTATTTGTTTGGTATCATTTGCTCTATATGGGCGACGCACATAGTCAGCGCTCTGATGAAAAGCGGTAGTGATACAATACATTGGTTCTTTGAAATTGTAAATAAACCTCATGCCAGACCTTTAATTAAGTTGCGGCATGCTTTCATTTGAATGTATAAATCCCTCTTTTTTTAAGTAATACTGCAGAAAAGAGCGTAGAAGCCAATGTACACCGCAAAACTTTTTGTGCTACTCGAAAGGTACGACACTTCTCTGTCACGTTGGTGGTAATCAACATGAAACCAGCTGGTGTACGCATAAACACACGCATTGTGTATCTACGTTATGCTGAGACCTTGTACTTCATTGTAGTTGTAAACGACTGTTCAAAATCATTGTCGATGGCTTTCCTTTACACCAGTCTGAATTACTAAACATCCAAAGATGTGTTTTGTGGTTGGGACTTGTCATGTGTCCTTAAGGCTTTCAAACACTTTAAGAAAATAAAGGTGAACATTCAGAGTTGCTAAAATAAAAGGTACATTTTGGCTATTTGTTTATAGCGTAAAACGTTGCCCGATTCTTTCCCTTTGAAAAAAATGCAAGGTTGTATTTCACTTCAGGGGCTTTTTCATGAAATGGAGGTCATTTTCATATTCACGTACATAACAGACTTGCCAGACGAGATATAGAAACGAGCATTGTTGGGATGCACACTTTATAGGTGTATTTATTGAAGTAAAATGCTTATATAAATATATTGTTTATACGGTACAAATGGTCGAACCATCCAAATAATTTATAAACATTATAACATAAATATATCTAAACACAATATTGCACAAATAGTCCGTGCTTCTCAATTAATTCACGCGTTAATTTGGTAAAGGAAGGTTTTATAAAAGTTCCAATGAAAGGGACAAATGTTTGACAGGAAACGATAATAGGATTTATCTGCATAATTTAAAACGACGAGGCTTTGATGTGTTCAGTTCGTGTTTTTGATTCTAATGCCTTGAAACAGGGGCTCTCTCGCGTGTCCTATGTACATTTTGGAGTTTCGTATTACAGGCCACCGCTGTCATTAAATGAGCTTGGGCTCCTTCTTCATTTCCATGATCATTTTTGCATTCAGACGTCGTGAATGTTTTGTTTTCCGCAGGCGCTGACCTCATAAAAAAAGTTCATGATCAGGTTTCTGGTGATGGACTTACATTAAAATTCTGAGGTTGGAGCCTGCCAAGAATCCCCAGCGAAGCTCAGATTTATTTTCCCTTCTCCACACCCAGATCAATATTGTCATGATAACTTTACATTCTTGAGTCTGTCATCAGAGTAATTCAATGCATGAAGAATGGCGGAAAGCTCCAACACGTTTTAAAACTACAATGTTTGGGGCCTTGGGATTTGGAGCAATAACACTGATGTGGGGCAGGGCGACAATTGCAACCACGCGTCACTCGAGACGGCAGCTGCTGCCATATGAAGAGTTTGCGGTAAACGCTAGAAATCAGTTTCAGGATGAATTGCCGCCAAAAAAACGCGGCAACAGAAGCGGTGACTTGAACCTTCTCACAGTGGACAGTTGTCTTTACCCGTAAAGGCGCAAAATTAGATTGCAAACTATTTGCAGTGCCTCATATCACGTAGAGTCTGTGGAATACACATTTGTGAGTTGAACGGCCGTAACATGAGAGTGCAGATTCGAAAATTAATTTTGCAAGACCTCAGACTTTTTTGACCTTTCTTTTGAGACCAATCAGTGGGTTATTACCATCTTTACACCTTACAAACCGACTAATTATTCTAAAAATTCATGCGGCATCAACGTTATGCAATTAGATCAAACGCGGAAACGGCAAGCTGAGAGAATGGTAGGCTAGGCAATTTGCAACAGAACGGAACTTACTGTGGTCTCCGATACTCAAGTTCATGTGTTCCAAAAGTATAGCCTTTTGGAGATCACAATACATTATGAAAGTCTTCTAACAATGTCATTTCTCAACTAGACGCAATCATAATAATGGGTTAACTGACAGCTAACAACAAATCGACGGCCCAGTATCGTTTCTAATGCACACTCTACATCATGATGTTTTTTGAATACGCTGACTCAGCGATTTCATAGCGAGAGCTCACATATCATGTCAGACGTTCATTAGGAGTGGCTACCTCGAAAAATTGATGAATTCTAGACTACTTGCCGTATCGTGGTGGGAAAGTTTACGTACTTCAATGACCCTGAGAGCTATGCTGGCGGGCCGGGAGTTATCATTCTCCAAGTAAGGCCAACCAAGCAAAAGGGGTCAAGGGTAGAGATCAGAAAAAGCTAGTCTACTTCTGTCAGCTCGGCAGCAGGGGCTGGCAACTACACTTGTGGCAAATCCTTCTGTTTTGGACACTAGTATAGTGTGGCCGACCGGCAAGCGCACAATCTCATTTGGAGCCAACGGTTGCTGGTCATCAGAAATTCTCACTGTACTGTATGTCAGGCTCCATCATCCCTAAACACATTTGATTCACAAACCTCAGTTGGGCTGCTCAGACATTCAGACGGCATTTCTATATTCAAGGACGTCTGAAGCCTGTTTGACATTCCGGTTATGTCTAGATTGGACTATAGTGACAGCAGTGTAAAATGAATACCCAACAGAGTGGGCCTTAATATAGGTCTCTTTCATATGAAACTTTCTAGAGATTTCCGCATGCACACGCATTTTTGCCGTACTTTTCGTGACACGCATCGGCTGCGCTGTATTTCAAAGATCACTGGATCAATACATCGCTCAAGGATAGAACATTTGCACACCGCACACACAAGCACCTGTTGGCGTTGTATTCGCAGCTGTAAATTTACTACAAAGATGGCGTCCAGTGAGATAGATCTACTGTAAACAACAAAATTATTATTGATTGTTTCACTTTTCTTGCGCCAAACGAAGGAGACATCCCTGTGGCCAAACAGCTCCATTTTCGTCTCGTCTGACCATAGAACGGGTGACTGGAAACTATCCTTGTCTCGGTGCCCTCTGACAAATGCGAGCGGAGCTTTTCGATGCCTGTGAGTAAGGAGAGGGGTCTTGAGGAGAGGGGTCTATCTTGGACGACGCCCATGTTGCCCTTCCTTGTGCAGTGAACGGCAGATTGTCTGCGTTAAAACCTCGGTTCCCATCTCACCCAAGTTGTGCTTAAGTGCCTTGACTGTTGTTCTGGAGTTGTAAAGGGCCTCGCCAGACGAGGAGACACCTTCGGCTTCTGTCCATGCTTGTCGATGTTTTTCACAGCACTGATCTTCTTGTACTTCTGGACGATGCACTGTACAGTGGAAAATTGGTACTCTGAAGAGCTTAGCCTTTCTCATCTTTGTGGGCATTCACAATGCTTGTGCAGAGATCCTTGCTGAGCTCCATAGTTTTCGCCATGTTCACAGCAACTGAGGCAGACTCCACGATTGCACTTTAATTTATACCCTAGAAGCAGAGTGCTGACAATGACATTCCACAAATTAATTGCAAAAGATGACATTCTGAGCAGATTCTTAGAGGATGTGTCCATTGTTGCATATATTCAAAAACAACATGCAGAATCTAGGAACGTCTGGAGCATGTGCATTTCGGAGAAATGTGGCCAAATACCATGACATGCAGAAGGTATGAATAATTCTGAACGTGTCAGAATTTAAACAATGTAGCATTCTCTTTGTTATGCAAATGAGGTAAAACCAAGGCATACGTCATTTATACCTGACAGCTAAAAGTATTAAACTATTTCTCAATATTATGCGCCCACCTTTCATTCTTTAGAAAAACACAAAAAACCTAAAATTTATAAGAGGTATGAATAATTTTGTTCTTAACTGTATACCCGCTTAACCTTGTTGACTCCTGAGTACAGGAAAATGATGCGTGCGCATTACTCTCAGACTAAGAGTATACTCATGCAATGACTGAGAGTACAATACCCTGGCTGACCAGCAGGTCGTATTCCTGCCCCTTGTGCTCTCAGGAGTATTCTTGAGTTAACACGAGTGGCAGGCTCGAAAGCACCTTCAAATGATGCCACTTTTCTACAGTTTGCCAAGTGCATCTGCAGTGACTTCAAATCATCTGAGTTTACTCAAATTTCCCTGATGCATTGTATTTCGAAGATATTTGGATCAACGCGTGTTCATATATTTTGCACACTGCGCACACGCCCTGGTGGGACTGAGTACGCACTCATTTTTCATACGAAGATGGCGTCCTTTGAGAATTATCTATTTCGTAGTGTAGCTACTCCTTGCACAAACGTTGCGTACATTTTTGGGATTTTTTTTGCTGAATTCTACTAAAAGACATCTATTAATGGGAATAAATGATAATAAATGAAATAAAATAAGGGCATCACTGGACTTCTGGTGGGAGTGGGGAGCCTGCCCTGCCCCTTCGAAATGCACTTCATCATCTGCCTAGACTCTAGGAGTGTAGTGCACACCTAGACCATAGTCCTCACCTGCTGGTTTTATAAAAACATATAGGTGGAAATAGACGCAACCAAAGCAGTTGCTTTGGCAGGCGAGCCAAACCGGGCGAGGGTAGCCAGTAAGTCCCTGAACCATTGATGAGTCTGGGATTTGTCTATCTGTCCCCGGCTCCGGCGGAATGTGCGGATGAAATTATGGTTACTATCATAATATCTCTCTGACTTTGTTTATCTTAAAAAGGGATTCCAAAAAGAAAAAAATAGCCTCGATTTGGTTTCTCATTATGATGAATGACGCTGTGCATGATTCTCATGCAAATTACATTGGAAGTACGTACCGGTAGATGATTTGACATTTGAAGCGAACTCAACAACAGACTGTTCACATTAACATATTGGACTTAATGCAAGTTTTCCCCTGCCCCCGGAAACGCCACTCATTACTGGTCTCGAGGTGTAGGTCAGCTTGCCGACCTCTCTCCAGAAATAGACCATGCTGTATTTGTTTTGCTACACCTCATAGATATCCAGATCATTAAGTGATGGAAATCTAGTGGCGTACTCAAGGAGATGAGTTCCGTGTGTCATGGACTACAATAAGATTTGTTGCCACACAAATTGTGTTTTCGAGGCGGGATCCAGAGGGAATTTTTGGTGCTATCAGAAAAAAACCCGCAGTGCAGCGGGAGGAGATGGATACTCACCAGGATGACGTCACTAACTGGATGAGCGGTGGAATCGGCCAATGACCAGTGGCGTAGCTAGGAGTTTACGGGGGGGGGGCACAAGGGGCACCAGCATATTATTGGGGGCACCAGCTTTCACTTGTGTGTTTTTGGGGGGCAAGCTTTTAGCCTTGTTCAGTATCCATTCATCCGTTTATTTAGTGGGCGAAACCTGGGGGCACCGGGATTTGGTTTTTTTTTTGGGGGGGGGGGACGTGCCCCCAGGCCCCCCATGGTTACGCCCCTACAAATGACGCGCTCCATATTGGTCCTGAACATTTATGAGTAAACTAAGATGGAATTATGAACACAATGATATTCTCATAACTCTTGATTTCGAAACATTTGTGAATAGGAGGGAAACCACTGTCGCAACTTTGTGAAAAAGATTCAGTGTAACTCATTTTATTGACCTTTTTAAATCTAAACTAGGCTTACCAGATTATTCAACAAATGCCTGCAACAGAGGATTTATTCGGTGTATAATTATATACTTATGTATGCTGTAAATAATTTTGACTTAGTTATGTGTTCAATGTAAAATTGTGCAATTAACCATTAGGCTGCGAGACATTGTACTGATAAACCAGACAGTAAGATAATAATAACCAATTGTTCCTCAGGCCCTACTCAGTCATGCACCAGTACGATTTTTTTCAGTTTTTCATCTGAATGCTGACCTTTACATAAGAGATATGTATGGGTATGAAGCTTTTCCAATCTTCTTAAATCCTCAAATTTTTTCGCAGGCCCCTCTCTTCAGCCGCCTTGACTTCTGCCACTCGATTAAAATGGGTCAAAATAAAATTTACGAGCCTCGTCAAGGATGGTCTAGGTCACAGAGATAGGAGCTATACACATAGCAGAGCAGTGGAGCGACGCGAATCTCGGGTTGGAGAGCTCGCTCTCCTCCCTGAGGGACTAACTGACCGACTCGTGACACTACGTTTTCCCCGGGTAGGCAAGGGGCTCATCGTTACCAGACTTCGACTCGTATCTGTTGAGTAGAACCTCCGTATAGATCTTGAGAAAAAAAAACCCCGATAACCACCACCTAGCGGCTACCAATGTGAAGATGACTAGACGGACATCTAGTCAACCGAATAGCTCCAGGGTACGCAAAACCAGTAGTGATTCAACAAGAACTACGCTCACTCTTTTGAACGAGAAAAAGGTCTTCATAAAGCCTGCAAAAATGAAAGCTCGTCACAAAAAAACGTTGCCTATCTTTGCCCATCGTGAATTCTAGACTAAGCTGAAGGAGTTACAAGACTCAGAAGTTTAAGAATGCCCTGATACTAAAAGAAGGGCGACCGTAAGTTCTGTGATCATTCCGACATACTGCTCCTCTCAGTCGCCGGAAGATCCTCACTGGAGTTCTGCTGAGCCGTTTGCTTGTATATCTTGGACAAGCACTGCTCTCAGAGAGCTAGTGCTGCTTCAAAGAGGGCCACAGCACTGTCGAAATGATTATTGCAGCAGGACATTTCCAGGAGAAGTGTTAAGAGCGTCATTGTGAACTCTTCAGAACCTTTGCTGGCCTTATCAAGACATTTGACACAATGCGCCGAGGACGGTCTGGAAGATTGTAATAATTTATTTTCTCCAAGGGCCCTCAGGAGAAGACAATGAAGATTATTTGATTTTTACCCACTGCTCGATCATTCCATGACGTAATGCGACCAGAAGGGTTAGTTGAGTAAAAGGCTTGCGGTAGCACCATGTAACAATATCTCCTTTGTAAGTATGTGTGGTTCTGCAAAGAACTGGAGGGTACTCAACCTTTAGAGCGGACAATATGCTCTGTCTGTAGTCAAATGAAGCAGCTTATGGTGTCTACAGGCAGTAGGGTGTGGAAAGGATGCTAACTCAGGGTCCCATCAAGGGTACTCAAGCAGAACACGGGATGCCAGGTGATCAGTGAGGTGTGTCAATCTGATGGAGGGGAATGCGGGGGGGAGGTTGCCGAGGGTATGTGAGCGGCTTTTAACATGTCCTGAGGTATAGGAGACTCATTTGGTTTGATGTCAGGGTGGGGCGCCACACCACACGAGACATACTCACAAAAGAGATACCTTTGCATGGTCCTACTGCAAACCTTTTACTTAAATTGCCACTTCACCATGAAAAGCTTCAAAGCTCACGATATGGTTAGTTAAGAGTGTTTTCAGGTCACACAAGTGTCAATCTTTGCACGGCTGATCTGTTATGCTGCTATTTGCCTTGACGTAATAGCCCCGTATGACAATGGACATGCTAAAAAGCTGAACCTGGTTTCACCCGTATATAATTTAGCAGTAAAACATGTGCAGGTTTACTGGATGTCCACGCACTAGAGCGGATGCGGAGATGCTCTGGCCATGTTGTCAGAATGGTTCATGAGCGCCCCCCCAAGCACTTTCCCCACGATGCACTTGTGTCGGCTGAACACTTGGACCACGTCACTTCTATGGTTTGACTTTCAGATCTACTGACAATAGACTCTTTGTGAACAGGTAACTCGAACGACAGCTTAAAGACCGAATTCTATACTGCAGAATACCACGGGGCTGCCAATGCATCATCACCTTGTGCTGAATATATCTCCCAAACAAGCCACAGAACCTTTTGCACCCAAATCAGTCTCTTCAGCTGTGCTATTTTACATGACACATAAACAATCTGATCTGTGATGCCAGGTTCATCATCCGTCTGGATCACCGCGTCGCCGGCAAATAGAACATTCCTGACACATTTTAAAGTAAGGCCACAGTAATTTTTGGATAGCAAACTGCATATCAAAGCAAACACCGAAACTGACGTTAATGTACAGTGTGCAAAATGTTTGCCAAAATATTGTTTAATGCTATTTTACGCCAGGCGTTCATTAACACAGACGAGCGGTAACGGATTTCCATGGTGGTAAAACTATAGTACACAATGGTTCCTTAAATATGGAACAGTGCACCCCGAGACGCGTGTTAGAGTGACAAACTGCTGCGTTAAGAAACCTGAGCGATTTTCAGTCGTTTCGAAAGGCATGACCTGATGGACTGACTGGCTTGTGGGAGAACTTCCTTTTATCTTGGCTGTGTTTCTTCCTGAGCGGCGTCATTGTATTTTGGAAAGCCATAAACATTAAGTTTTGCGTACCAAACATGTTTCTGCCTAATGTGTAAATGTACAACATGACGGAACGTACCACTTCCCGGGATATCACATTCAGTAATCGCTCACGGACATTAGCGAAGATGCACAGCTGTCAGATCAGACATTTACAAGATTTAGTCACCCTTATAGAGACAAAGTACTTATGTTCTGTTTAAGAAAAATATGACAAACGTGCCGAGTGAAGTGACGTTGCATGAATTTGTTAACACTAGGCGTCTTAATGTTAGTGTCGACGCAGTGAACCATAGGCCTAACGGCCCTATACTGATGACCAGAGCTGTGTATACTTTACACTTTGGAACCGAAACAGTTGTTCATTAAAAAGCATGCAGCTAATGTGCCCTAACTGCCATTGTGCACTGACGCATAATCCACCATTTTGGTTCCAACAAATGAGACACTGATGTCGCAACTCTCCCTCTGAACAGCTCTGCTGGTGGTATGTCAGTCTTTATCGCAGTGCATTGGCGGAATAGAATTGGGTCATCGACGTACACACTGCTATCATAAACGTGTCTACGAGTATGACTGTTTAAAAAGCCCGCTGTTTTGCGTAACCATCGTTTTGAATCGTCCAAGGAAATATAAAGTCTCGACACATGGAAATTGCCCCCTTTCACTTTCTTGTAAGCAAAAGTAACTTTTACGCGTGCTACTTCTCCTACTCGAGACATACGACGAACCCCATTCTCAGTCCCAACATGCACTGCGGTAAACACAGTGGTACGTCATCAGTACAGTTCTGTTATGCCTCGATACTTGTGCAAAGGTCTTGTGCTTTTAAACGCTATCATCTGACTTTATCGTTTTCTAAATGTTGGCACTTTCATCCGGTCCATTCTGCGGAAATATCTGGTAATGACTGTAATTTTTATCAGAGTATTTGATCAAGACCTCCGTAATCAAACGTTTGGGACAGTTTTAAATTAACGTGTGATTAATATTTTCAGATACCAAAAATGCCTACGTTACGGCACGAATGAAGCGCGGTGGGATTGAAGTAAACAATAATTCTACTTGAATATAAATGATTGATATTTGCAATATAAAATACACATTTTTAATATGCTGGTTTGGAACGGAGATGATCGTCCATGTCGTAAAATCACCATATCATTTTGTAATAATTCTGTCGATATTACTTATAATACTTCAGCTTCCCTTAATACAGCAATGAAATTGTTATCGTTGTCACGGTGGAACTGAAGGCTTTAAAGGGTAGCTGCTATCAAATTTGTGATCACAAACCTCCAAAATGCACCTTTTTGTCTCAGTTAATCTTATTTCAACTTTTGTTTCATTATTCCAAAGGGTATTTTAACACCCTTTTGGTTTTTATGCTAATGAGATTTCCATATTCATGAGCAAAACTGTGATGTCATCTCAGGAAGAAGCCTCAATGTTGCATTGGTTTGTACACAAAAAAGTCCTGCACTTCTGTAGATTTTCCTGAAAATGTCAATCCCTCTCTTTTAGAAATGTTTTCAGTAGGTATATTCTGGGTTCACATTTTGAACAGAAACACCTATGCATTGAACTATGTCCCCCTAGATGATTTCACAGCAACAGCGCCCTCAGTTGCATGGATAATTTAACTTGTTTTAAAACATGCACTTTTCACTGCATTTAACCAAATGGGAGTGTAAAAGAGATTTCATGCAACGAAGAAGAGTACAAAGATGCAGAAAAAATTGTGTAAAATAAATATTCATTGCAGCTACACTTTAACAAGTTAACATTCTTGCGAAATGAGAATACATGGTTTGCACCCGTATATTTGAGTATGAGCATATAATGACACTACTGTGACCAGACAGAAACAAGTTGGATCCGATGGAATAACTGTATGGAATTGCCCACTCAGTACTGCTCCATATTTATGTACTAATCAGTTTATATCAGCCAAACCGATGAGGCATCACGGGGCAAGTGGCTGGAATTTCCGTGTCATTTTCTGAAGTTGCCAACGCCACGTAAAGACATCAGCAGGGGCTAAACTGTTGCTGTTGAATTTGCGGACTACGGAACCTTTGAGGCAAAAAAACCTTGCACTTTTTATTTAATAGTTGTGGTTCCGATAAATCCACTCTTCGCTGGTTCACGAACAGCTATGAAATGTACGTGTTAGGCTCGCTACCAACAAATGAACACTCCCCACCAAATTTTCAAATGATGAGGCGGTGCTTCTGCTCAAGATGAACCGAGGAATGTATTACCCTCAGTTTAAGTACTAATCTGAAACTTTTAACATTCTGTTAATTGTTCGTTCGGTTTGGACTCAGGGCTGGCCATAGTTTTATCAATATTATTTTCGGTGCAACCAAGGAAAGCTATAGGGTTCCGTGCGCATTCTTCAACATGACTTGCAGGTGCACTTCGGCTATTCTAACAACCACCCAGCTTTATTATGTACATGTAGCTCCATGGTCACAGCTGGTACACTAAGTCGGTTAATAATGGAATAAAAGTGTGGTGGAATGTGTATGCAGCGGGAGCCATTATCAGCAACCAGGCCCCTCAGCGTTATAAATCACAAGGTTATACATAATCCACCACACTTTTATTCTCATACATAAATACCTTTTGTCGAGAAAAAAGTAAAAGATATCGTTAAAACTCACAAAAATAAAAACAATTTCATTTAGCAATTTTGCTTCATAATTTGCTATCAATAGGGTCAATTCATCAAAAAGCAAAATGGCACATTTGATGTTCATTTTCCGTGTTCTCATGATAAGTCTTCTGTTGAAAGTACAGCCTGCAAAGAGCGGCTGCGCGGCGCGTGTAGAGGCATGCGTGCAGGCGTGGCATACATAGTGTGGACCTCTGAAATAAAAGAAATCCAAATAATGTAGGGGGTATGATGGCGTTGTGTGGACTCGCACATGTCCACACAATGTATTCCAGTCTCCGAAAAACAATTTCAGTGGCATTTTGGGTTCAAGGTTATATGTGGCAAAATGAAGAGGAACAGTCCAGGAAATCATCATCAAAAATGCAGCTCGAAGAAGTCATCCTTGCGGGAGAAAAAGGAGCATTTACCTTAAGAACAGCAGAACAAATGAGTGTCCACACTTCGTATGTAAAACAAGTGAGTTTGTGGTGCCAGTGTGATCGCTGTACGTTTTGACTGTTCACGCGCGAGCGCTCGTTAGAATGCCGACAGGTAGCTGGCATTGAGTCGATAATTGCAAATATGTCTTTGATATATTCTTGTTTGCTTGTAAGGCGCATTTTTTCAGTACAGACGACAGTGATGTTTGATTGAGAACTCGTTATATAATAGCCAGATAGCGACATGACTCTAATGTCATGCCATTAAAGCAAAGGATATTCATTGCAACTTTCAACCTTTCTCGTCACGACGAATAAATTTATTAACCCACATGGAACAGTTTTAAACATAAGTCAGTTCATAATTGGTCTTAAATAAATGGTAAAGATTTGCTTCAAATTTTCCTCAATTTTAAACCCACCCACTGTCGGGAGACACTGTATTTTTGGATATTTATGCTTACTTCAGAAACTTGAAGCATTTAAAATTAGGCCAAAGTGAACATTCTATTATCCAGGCTCCGCAGGCCCCCTTTTCACGAAGCAGGCATTACAAAATCGCAGCGGGCATTATAAAATACAAATATGTACTCACGTGACGCGTTGTCTACAAACGGGAATTGTGAAATTCTCCCAGGTGTTTATGAATTGCTTCTAATTCTGGTTGCCAGATTATTTATGCAGATTGTAACGATGCATGAATACGAATTGCACTTTTGAACGCATAGAAATCTTCTCACTTGCACCGGATGCCTATTGATGAAGTGATGTCCCAGGAATTGACGGCTCTCTTCGTCTTTGAGGTGGTGCTTGAGCAAGGAATGCAAAAATACTTGATACAGCGCCTCATGGCTACGTTTTTGGACGCAGTCATTTACCCTTCACTGGAAGAATGCAAAAACGTTACTGGGGTACATTTTTGCGGGATAAGTACTCGGGGCCTCTCATTTACACAAGGGGGCACTTAGGCCTAGGCTATACGCCGTCTAACTGCTGTGCTGGATTTGTTTGATTTTAATTTCGGCAGGGCATTAGGACGGTTTTTAGCGCCAATTCGGCTTGGCAAATTAAATTTGCGCTGCACTGTCGGTGTTCTGAATGGATGTGGCACGACGTTGTTCTATTAAATTTGGCGTTGAGCTAAACTGCCCCGCTATTGCCGTGCTAATGCCAACGTCATTTTAATCAAGTTCGGCGCAGCAGTAGCGCAGCGTAGGCCTATAGCTTAGACCTTAATGAGTTAAGTCATAGTTAGACACTAATCAAGGCGGAGTATCACCAGATGTTTTTTCTATAACATCTTGAGCCGTGGTCGTCCCAACTTATCCCCTCCCCCGGAAGAAATTGTTTCCCAAAAAGTTGAATGCGTGGAGTAGGTTGAACATATGCAAAGGAAAGTTAATTGAGCCCTGGAACATGGTATTTCAAACTTTAAACTCATCATCACGATCGTTTTGAAATATGTTGCGCACATTCCATGCATTACTGAGATGTTGATTCGGGCATAGGGCCTTTGCACATGCAGTAACACGTTTATACTCAATGCCGGTTCATACTCCATGCGAGTGCGAAACGTTTGCAACAAAATTCACTCGAGTTGAAGAGTTCAACTGTCGCGAATTCGCATTTGAACTTGTAATTTTTGATATGGCATCCGAAAATCATAGGCTTTTGTTTTTGCTTTCGCACTAAGTACGAACCGGCCTTTACGTTGACGAAAAAAGATATATCAATCATATTTGCCTTTCTTGCGTATCGACTGAGATGAAAAACCCTGCAGTTAAAACACAAGAAGTCTTTCCAGAAACAACGCGTAACCCAAAGGAGCGTTTCTAATATGACTGGACAAATTGGCTGCTTATGGCAACAACCAATAGTGAAAAAAGAAAATGGACTTTTCCCCCTATTTGTGGACACCTCTTACTGTCTGAATACTGGTCCGAAAGGACAGTTTTGTGCAACATCGGAGTCTTTAAGGAGGTTGTCCACGCTACGCCAAACATCACAGAACGGGTTTTGGGGGATCGGATCCAACAAAACAGGACATGCAATCGACGTCGAAGAGAAAAATCACTTTGGGGTATATTCGATACTCCTGCAACTGACCTCTTATCGTCGAGAGGGGTTATACAAATTCCAGCTGGTTTGAGGGGAAGACGCACAAACTACTTCCCTGTTAGAACAAGCATGGCGAGAAGTATTGTTCAAAGCCATCCAATATCACAAGCAACAAACCTAGCGGCAAAGCTTCCTGCGCTGTCTCTCTGTGTCATATCGACACTTTGTGATATCATTAAGGAAAACAGACACGCGCCTGCCGAGGATGAAGCGCTTGGCAAACGCGTGTGTGTTTGACGTTATCTTCTGTTAGCTTATCCTCTCCCAAACAAGACTCAAATGCTCAAGGGATAAGAGCACGCCAACAATGTTGGTTTGGTTATTTAAAAATGACATTATTAGGAAAGCCGCAAATCAAACTGATACTTGGCTGGAAATACGTGCATGACTTGTTTCCAACAATATCATACCTTAATAATACCTGAAGCCGCGAAAAAGTCATCTGACAAGTAAGAAAAAAAACTTTTCGCACAGTTTGAGATGAAAAGACAAGCAGTTTTTAATTGCGATCTTCAGTATTATTGTGTATAGAAACTGCACTGGGGTATGGGTTCTTTCCTATAGCTGTCACGGGTAAACAAACACTGTACGAACTTGTGGACATACGTAAAGCTACATCGTCTAAAATGTGTCATAACTGCAAAGTTCAACTCGAGTGTGAATGAGTGAGCGGAACATCTTTCATTATTAACAGATTCTAAATGGTTAATTATGCCTCTAAACTGCTGGAACAAGATTGGCATTAGCTGCCTAATGGACAGATAAAGACCTTCAATGAACAGCAACACCTACCTTAAACTTCTGTCTACAGACTGCACGACACCTTGATTCCCTCTGTGTAAATATTAGTTCGTATTTTTGAGCTTGCTATCCTTTGGCTGTCTTCCACACTGAATGGTTCAGAAACAGGATGAAGCGCCAACGCTTCCTTTAAAATGTTTGTCATCAGCAAACACTGTCAGCGAAGTAAAGCCATGAATCAGCACCTGAGTGACTTGCAGTGCAATGACAACAGTACTGTACTGTATGCTAATTTTACTGGAAACTGTCAGCCGTTTTCACAGTCTCTGGCTAGCAAGCCGAGTTAAAGAAAACGTTACACCAGAACATAACCTTTTTACTACAATCTACTTTTTATTGCTTAGGGTAAAGGTCTTTTTCTTAATCTAAAGTAATTTTACTTACATATATATTTTGTATTTTTAAAAATGGTTAATTAGTGTTGTTTCATTTTCTTCTACACCCTGCATGCGTTTCTGTTTCAAAACTGTGCCCTGGGTTCTGTGTACATTCTTAATTTTGTGAAATAAAGAATGAATTTAATAAAATCAAACTTCACAGTTAATCATGAAAGCACTGAAGCTTGATTCATCGTTGTTGATTCACAGGTTATTGTATAAACATAATAGAAGGCAATATTCACCAACTCAATTTTCAAGTTGTAATGTTGCCCATGGCCACCCCATTTGCTTTTGAAACGGACCCGAAGCCGTGAGAAATCTGACACCTTTAATGTGCACCATGGTACATATTTTATCTTGATTACATTGGGCAGGTCATCTTCGCCAATTTTTTCTTTGCTGTCATTCACTGGTTTAAGCACCTCGGTTTCTTCATAGTTTTTTTTTATTATTTGAGATTAACATAAATATCTCCACTAAAGGGGCGAAGATTTCCACAAAAGGGAAATAAATGTCTTTGCATATGCATGCTCTTGCTGACTTACGGACTTTTTTTGCTCTTGCGCTGTCTCCTATTCTCTGCCTGTGAGGTAAACGGTTGCAGTATTCGGTTGCCAAGCTGACAGGCAAAGGTTTGATAATTTGATCATCGGAGAATCAATGGAATAATAATGAAATTTGAGCTAGTCACGGTCATCATACTTAGTCGTGCGTGAACGAACGACAGAATTGATTTACCATTACGACCTAGAACATCTCAGATCGATTTTCGGAGTAGTAATCATGGCAGCCATTTATTGTTTGTTTCGCAAAACTGTTTCTTGAAGTTTAAAAGGCAATCCTGCCACAATACAAAACGTAATACAACTGGATGCTATTTACATATCATATGTAACCAATCTGTATTCTTGTAAATATAACTGAAAGCCTAAATGTTTGTTTTTAGTATAACAAACAAATCAAAAACATGCAAAACGGTTGAACTGAACGTTGTGATCAAAACGAGCAAAGGTGGATGGACTGTCAACTTAAAAATAAAATAACATGCTGCAGAAGGCATTATTTGGATGTTGTGCACAGCAAAACAGCACATCAATGGAATGGACAAACATGTAAGACAAGTCGAATTACAACAGACAAAGGACCATCTGACAATAAGCAAGTAAACAAATAGGTACGACCCACGATTTTACAAATGTTAAACAAACAAACAAACAAACAAAGAAACAACCAAACCCCAACAACCCAACAAACAAACAAACACCAGAGGCTCACAAGCTCAAACTACTTCTTCTTCTTGATTGTTTTTCTCATCATATCTTTCATATGTCTAGAATTACCGGAAAGGACGTATGTAGCGAAGCCGCTTTCACATTGTCAATGACTCTTGGCCTTTTTAAACTTCGCCTTCTTGACTGTTTTACCACGACCTTCCCTTCGTGCAGTTATCTCAGGAATAGAAGTGTATTTGTGTCAAAAAATGTATTGTGTGCACAGTGCATGCACTCAGAATGCATTATCTCAGGCTAGGCGGCTTTAGAGGAGGAGTAGATAATTTCCTGGCGACGTGGGGTGATATTAAAAAACGTGATTTAAATACAAACGGGTTCCTTGACGTCTGACGAAATGCAGACTACATGCGCTGATGAGACGGTTTGGAGTTAGATGACATTGCTACCTCTTTGGACTGGGGACAGTTTTCGCCACAATATCTTTAGAGTACGGTAGCAAGAAGGCGGCTGTTGTCTCAGTACACAGTGAAGTCATATGCATAGACGTCCAACCACATATTGTTAAGCATTGTGTAATAAAATCTCCATGGTTGAAGTTACCATTTGGTTATGAACTCGCAACATTGCATTTGTGGAACTTGACCCAAGTCGAATGAATTAAGTCTAGCCTACAATATAAGTGACCTATGTTCATCACAGTGATCACACGCCTGCCAGCGGTCTCTGTTGTTACACACACACACGTGTGTATTTGCCTGCAACTGGGGACCCCTATTGTTCCTCTTTTATTTATACGTTAACTTTTTTTAGAAGACCACGCATATGTTATGTACACAGTTGTCAATCGGGGACCCTCTGTCAATCGGGGACCTCATTGTCCTCTATTGTTCAGGGTCCCCAAATGAAAGCAGAAACAAACTCATCCACACCCACACACACCTTTGGCTGACTGGGTCAGTAAAAAAAGGTCGGGACTAGTTCTTTTCATGGTGATCTTAACGAGACTCATAAGATATTTACATGTAATTGGCCAATTTAAATACGAAAGGCGTTTAACGGCAGTCAAACGTAGCGAGTTTGCTGGAGAGTGTCAGACGTTTCACTGACTCACTCATCAAAGATGCAGGAGATGCAAGGTTAGACTTCTGTGCGAATGCATTACTGACAGAAATGAATCCATGAATAATTCCGTTTCCTCTCCTCCGTTATTTTTAACGGCAAGTCTTGATAGCCCACAGCGTCCCTTGAATCCACGGTCTTCTGAAAACGCTAAGCCTAAATCATGGTGTTGATAGGTGGTCAGTCAACTCCCTGTCGGCAACAACTTGGCGGCAAGGCAGATGTCTTCTAATGTTGGGCACGATGGGAGTCATCATCACGAATGGAGTTATCATCAGCCTTGATAACACAGTGGCCCGCTTGGCAATTATTGATTCGGAATAAGTTGCTCAGGATATTTTTTTTTTTACCGCTGTAATTATCTTCGCATCGACTGGCGGAAAGTTATCTAATTGGGCTTGCCTTGGGGATTGCGATTATTGGTAAAGTTCGGTAATATATGAGGGCTAAGCTATAGCAGCTGTTCACGAAGCTTGAAGAAGAGTGGGGTTCGAGATTTGACCTTGATGTTAGGCCTACTGGTCTCGGAAATGTGGCACTCATCGACTTAACCCTTGGAACTTTAACATTTCTTAAAATGAAGTATCCATTACGGAACTTGCCTGTGTTGGTTGTAGACAACTATCACTTGCTATTCTCGGAAAAAAATCATTTTTAGAAAGTTGGGGTTTACTTGTGCGTTTTCTAGTTTATATTAAATATAAAGCACAAATTTTGAGTAGAGTCTGTCATCTTGTTGAATAGGCGGAATTTGGCACCTTTGACCGCCCTGTATTAAGATAATAAAGGGAATGGAAAGGTCCCAATTTTTATCTGCATCTGTGCATTTGACTCGAAAAAGACATGTTTTCGTTCCTCCCTAATTAGGGGCAACAGAACACAGGAGAGGTCTATTGTTAACCATTACAGGATCTCTGAAATGCTATCCAGTCTTATTGCATGCAGGCTTGTTATACCCAAAGGCTAATTTGTTCCAGATTCATAATCGCTCAGGCTTCAGCCTGTCAGTTGGGATCGGGATCGCTGGTTCAGATCTAGATAATTGCCCAAACTCAGCAAATTGCATCAGCAATTCAAATGATGGCAAAAAAAATCCACTGAAGAAAGCGTCAAGAGAAGGTTATTTCAACAGTTCACACGTTCTACTCTTGCGGGTACACATCCATTATCTGTCCAACTGCCACTGACACAGGAAAAGTCTTAAAACCTGAAAGCACTACAGGATGCAATCTCGTGACTATTTCTGTCAGCCGCGGAAAAGCGACAGTGACCAAGAACTGGTTGCAGAATGGCATGTTTAAAATTACTTTAAACGTGCGGGTGAGACGTGCTTTTCCGGGGTTCTGCTGTTTCTGAACTGCTCATTAGTGCTTTCACAGAGAGAAATCACAGCCAATCAGTTTCGACAGCTACTTCTCCGCTTGTTTGCCCGTCGTTTGTCGTAATATAAAAGCCGTCCGTATTCATACGCGGGTCATGTACGAATACTTCCTCGTTGTTACATTGTTAAGTAACAATTAAGTTGTTCTACAATGGGTTTTCTGTAAAATGTATCTGTAAATAACAGCAGATCTTCGTGAATTTACAGTGATTTTTTGTATTCCAGCTGAACCCCGTAACAAGCTTTAGAAACGTACAGTTTTCCTCTGTAACATGAAAAGACATAACTTTGCATATTGACTTTTGAGCGCAAAGCCAATTCCATAAAGATGGTTTTAAATTTTTCTCGTGTTGCCCGTTTATATTGCGAGTAACAGGTAATGTTTTAGATAAAGAGAATTTTGTTTAAGTCGTCTTGCGTGCCCCCCCAAAAGAACTGCAAATTTGCATACATTTTTTACCTGCCATCCTCTCAATCGCGACTAACTTTGAAAGAAAACTCGATGCACATATAAGCTATACGTTCCATTATAAATGAGCCTAGTTGCAGTTGTGATCAAACATTGCGTCTATCAGGTGAGAGGTAAGTCTTAAATGAAAATCAAACATGTTGATGTCATCACGCAATGAAAAGCGTAAGAAGCCTCCCGCGACTTTATGAGCAGCCCCCCTTAACCGCGTTACTTTGCTTTGTTTTCCACTAACATAATTGTTCTGGTCGGAAAACTAAGTCTTTGTGAATCCATAAATAAAGACCTGTTCATGCAAAAAATGAACATCTGTACATTAACACATTTGTAATGAGCATTGACATAAGATTCTTTGTAAATGTACAGAATTTCTAACAGTGCATTGCAGAGACAGTTTAAATCCGAGTAATCGACCAAACTACCGTGCACAATTAAGCACTCAGAGAAAATAAATAATTGTTGTTTTCAGTCACTCAACGCTAACCAATCACTTCCTTTTTTCATTCTACGGTACCCATGCATTTTTCAAATCCACATTAAAATGCCAATTCTGTCACAAACTAATCTCCTGTTAAATGCAATTAAAGCGCTACCTTAAAGGCGACTTTCACACGACATGTTTTTTCGGGGTGTGTGTGTCGGCGTGTGCCACACTGGTCATTTTCTCCAGTGTAAAGCATGCATGTAGATCATACTGTATATCAGCGTTAAATCCTCTTTAGATTGAAAGAGGAGAGGCCAAGGTACAGGCCTATCAACTGCACACTGTGAAAAAAAATTTCTGTAAATTTACAGAAAAAACATGTCAACTGAGTTGCCATGTCCCTGTTCTGTTTTTTAATTTTGCAGCCTCATCTGCAAAGCCAATTGCAGGTACGTGTACTTTGTTTTTGCATTTTACAAACATGATCGATTCGTGTAATTTACCAAGACAAATGTAATCCTGAAAATATTTTCCTATGCCAAATTACAATGTGTCTGTGTTACTATTTCTATGTGATGTTGAGCATTTCATGAACAGACAGTGTTTGTTCAATAAAATGCAATTCAGCATGTTTTCTATAAAAACATTAATGTTAAATAATTGCCTTGCCTGTATTAATGCATGTTTTCCCATCAGCCACATAAATTCTCGAAAATTGACTGTCTAATAACAGCTGTGTAGGTATTGCTGTTTACATTCCAGGCCAGTTATTTCTTTAACAGCGATTTTCTTTTTGGTTTTTTAAATAACTGGTAGTGATTTCATCAATCTTTGTCGGTCATTTGCTTGACGGAGTTTAGATATTTTAACATAACGTCAGTAAAAGTAAACGACACCAACACTGAATAACAGAATATTTAATCTTTGTTCTCTACAACAAGGCAATTTACAGGAGTGAAACTATTTTTATAAAACCGTCCAATCCAAAAGCATATGTCAGACACCAACTGGCTATTTAAAGCTGAAAACTGAACTATAAAATAAAACTGTATATGCACCTTCTTCCATGTGTGCTATTGAAAGCCTACAACCGGGAAGTTCTGTGTTTTTTATAAAAAACAAAACAAAAGAAAACCTGCAAATCCTCTGCTCATGTATTCGAGATATAAAGGTTTTTTTCTGACATATACTGCCTTAAACTAAAACAAAATAAAAATCTGACACGTACACCTATATTTGCTTAAATTTATGACTGAAAAATTAATATCATGGCATACACTTGGTGTCTTAAAAAATAAATCTTACGCGTACAATTGCTCATGTTTACTAAATAAAAATAAATTATTCAACACACTTTGCGACTTACAGTATAAGATCAGGGTCCATCCCTTCTACGAATAATTCAAACTAGTGTGCCGCTAAAACTTTGCAAAGCAGTGGCCGACATAATGCACGTATGTGTCAACCTTTTCTTAAGTGCCGGTCAACAAGTCCCCAACCTTGTAAATGTGTATTATATACAGTGTAAAATGGCTTCCACACTGCAAACATGGCATGGTGACACTGTTATGAATCACACATTATTAGCACTAAAAAGTAAATTATTCGTACCGCTGTACAAGCTCACAAGAGCAGCTTCCATTTCGGTTTGGTACTGCTCACTGAAATTAAAGAAAGCCGCAATGAGTATACAGGTTTTCGACAGACGAAAGTTCACTCTTGTTCCTGAAGTTGTCACCTGTAACTTGTAAACTGTGTACACATACACACGGCTTGTTATGTACGGAGGATCTAGAAGACACGTACACGGCCGCCCCTTTACTTCGCGCGCTCTCTGCATGCACGCGAAAAAATACCAATGCTTTCCCCTTAGAACTTGCATGACTAGATACAAACCTTTATTTGTGCTCAATTTCGATTTCAGCTCATCTTTAAGGAGAATACTAATATTCTTCCTGCCGTTATCATCTGTCACATTTTCTCTTTTCTTGTTTTTCTTAACGACGCATTAATGTCATTAGAGAATTCACCTTTGTCGTCACTCTGACGTCTGAGCAGCCCACCTGCAGTTCGCAAAAATGGCACTGACCCAGTCAAAAGAAACGCAATTGCATCAGCCCAGGACATCACAGTCGTGTCAACATTAATCAGCGTCTGCAGCAGGAACACAACATGTGGGCGTTACGTGGTTTATAGAGCGTATATCGTGTGACAGAAAAACGGAATGAGCAGGGGCCAGAGTCTTGTTTTTCTGTCGAGTGGCCTTAAACTTTAAGGCAGGAATAAGCCGAGCTGAATTAAAGACTTCGAGGGATGCGCGCTGGCGATTGAAGATGGTTGAATTTCGGGGCTGCGGGTGCAAATAAAGATTGGATCTAATTTCTAGAACAGTGTCGTTGAGGGCCATCGACACGTTCTTTGAAAATATCACAGACGAGACGGGTTTTTTTTTCGAAGTTGGATTAATGTGTAACATCAGCTTGGCCCAAAAAGCGCACTGAAACACTGAGTGACATCAGCAGCATCTCAAAAGGCTCACCTCAGGCAGCATAAAGAGTACAAATGAGGAACAACAACTTGAGACGTTTTAACGAACATTTTTGACATGCGCTCTGGACGCCCTCTTTACTTGCAGCTTGCGAAATTAGTGTATTGTCTCAAAGGGCACAGCTGATATTCAGACCACGTATGCTGGTTCTCAAAGTGGTTGTTGAAGGGTGTATTGTTTATAAATAAGTAAAATTTTGCTCAGGTCTTAAGTATCAAAATCCGATTTAGTCAGCGTGTATCCTTTTACCGGCTGCAACGGCTCTGAGACACAGCCAGCCAGGACCTTAATTGATTCTTGCCTCGAAACTGTGTCTGTTTGGTGGTCAGAAGTGAACCGGCCCGTTTGGGTGATGCCCAGGTGGCAGAAAATGGGGCATCTTGTTGGGCTAATGTGCGTGGTACATTTTCTTTGTGCTGTTCCCACTTCTGTTTTTATAAAATCTCAATGGCGTCTGTAAGTTTTGATGAAACGTACAAAGCGTTTTGAAGTTGAACAAATTGTTTAAAATAATGCAGTATGAAATCGAATAACAAACTCGTTTAAATTTGTAGGCATGTGTGCTCCCTTTTGTTTGCACTTTTGTTTTTGTAAAGTGAAATTAAGTACATGTCACATCTTGGACTGCTCAGCTTAGACTTGATTTTTGGGGTGCATTGGTAATGCAAAGGGCTTGATGTATTAACACTTTTTCAGTTTATCCGGACCCTGATAAAATCCATCACTGTGCAGGTACTTTAATACTAGAGCAGTAGGTCGGTAACCTGCCGTTCATTTCCATCGTTTGAGACTCTCTTTGCAGTAAACTTAAGTCAAACGTACGAAGAGATAGTTATCATTTGGTACGTGCTTGAGTTACCCCAGCCGGCATGAGCCACTTGCGCGAGGTCTTGAGATCGCTGCGGGGAATTTGCGGGCCATGCAGGAGTCTGTCTATACAGGATTTCTGTCATTTGTCAGAATGGCCTTGGACCAAGCGCTTACACTTGGTTGATACAGTTCCATCGACGGCCGGCTTGCATCTCGCTTCTATCTCAATCTCCCGGTGTTGGCTCTACAATTTGATGAGTGTCAAGTTAAAGGCCAAGGGAAAATTGCTTGCCTTTTCCGCAATACTTATCAGCCATCCTCATTTCAGAGAGAGGAGCAAGTGCTGACTGGCAGCAATGGACGCGTGATCCCTTGACTTATTTTTGTTCAAAAAAAGGTGTTTTCTTCAAGAATAAATGGGAGGGAATAAGCTTCTCAATGACGAATGTGAATTTCAACTCCAAGATTTTGGCTGTCCCATGATTTTCAAACTCAGTATGCTTATTCATGTTACACGAGCGCATGTAGCGATAAAATTGCTAACTTCCGCTGGAAAATGCCAGTGTAAGAAACAAATATCATCCGGATACCGATCTTAACTATGCATGTACGAGAATATGTCTCCGTGACCTTATTTCGGTATCTTTCATGGAGCTTCATAGGTTCCGTTTTCGCAGATCAATCCTATAGACTCTTAATGTCTTAGGTTGTGTCTACCTTTCCTAGAATTCCATAGAGACGTCACAGTAGACGGGACAATCATGCAAATGTTACGAGAAACTTTGCATGTGGGTTTGGAGAGACATCATAATTCTGCAAATTTATGGGACTTCTGACATACGCAGCGGACAATTCACGAACGTTGGAGACATTACTGACAACGAGGAAAGTCCCACATCGTCACATTCGCATCCTTTTAAAATCATATAACGGCCGAAAACTTCATGTGAACTGAGAATCCTGGCTGCCATTTTTCAGTTATGTCTCCCCAATGAAGTCAATTTCCTAAAGACGCAAACTATATATGACAATATTTGCCGTCTTCACTCAGTCCTTCACAACATACGGGAACTACTTTTCTTGCTTGCAGTTTGCCTTCGGGAATGATAAACCTCGCATCTAATGAGCAGTGAATTTTCTTACTCTTGAAAATGGGTCACTCAAGATTTGACTTAATGAGACTTGATAAGTGGGTGGCAACAGGATCATTCATGAAACTGAATAATATAAGCCTTACAAAACATTATTTTGGAATCATTGAAGTAGCCGTAGTTTAGAGAACGTCATTTACGTTCTACCAATAAAAAACCTTTTCTTGTCATGCTCCACCCACAGTTACCGCCTATTTTGACCGTCGTCTGCCTTACTCTTGTTATTCAAATTGTTCGCTTCTTTAAAGAAGCGTATAAGAACGGGAGCGTATAAGGGCCACTTGCAAAACAATTTTTTTTCGAGTTAGTATTTCGCCTCAGAGAGTCATTTTCTCGCTGCAGAAACATTTTGTAAGTGGCCCTTAATTATATGCTTACATATTTATTGGATTTTCCGCGATAGCAAACGATTCCAAACAGTCAGCATGGACGGTCAGAGTGGTTGATAAAGCATCGACTTGCGGGAAGCATCAACTGAAAATTGGCCTAATGGTTAGAGGGGTACGTGAAGAATCCAGCAAATTGCCTTAAAATCATTGAGATTGAAATTCATACTTTTATATTAATCGGGCTTCGAACTGAACTCGACAGGTTTTCATCTGTGCTTAAACATCTAAAACTGACACAAAAGAGTGGGAGAAAGGGCGCTAATGATGTGTCTCTCCTTTGGCTGAGAACATTACCAGCGTCCATTCTTGTAAACCAGTCCTGGAGGAACAGCCCTGGTGCATTTTGTACGCACCGAGAACTTCCGTAGTCTTTTAAGTAACTCTTTTCTGGCATTTTGTCACCAAATTTGATGTGGTGCTCTCGCGTAGCGACTAGTTTTCCGAGACAGGTCAGTCAAATATGTAAATTTTATTTACTGACATGCTCAATGCACGCGTTTGGTCTTAAACTTCCAATGGCCGTAACAACAAAACTATGACTAAGTTGAATTCTTAAGGGGCGAATTATCCCATCAGCTCTGAGTAATGGCGTCAATCCCAGAGGAAGTATATATCCCCACTTGTTGTAGTGGGGATGGGCTATTGATCCATCCCCAACCACTTTTTCGTTGTGAGGAAAAAAATTGAAGGCGGATTGTTAAGATTTTTTCGCACTTACAAACGACTAAATTATTTTTGATATTACTCCAAAAAGTGAAAGAAATGTTTAAAAAGCCATAAATATCTATTTTAATGTAAGATTCGGAACGATTGTAGATGTTCACCTGTATCATGGACATCGCCCCTAGTGTGCCACTATATGGTGACACCCCCCCTGCTTTTCAAACTTCTGAATGCCAAGTGATCACCGCACCACCTTTCGCCAGCCCCATCCCCAATTTGCAGCACAAGTTCACGCCACTGGCTTGAAACTAAAACCTTGGCGTTTGAGTGTTAAACATCAGCTCATTTGTTTTCCCTTATTAATTAAATAACGTCACATGTGCGTGAAACTTTGAATGCGAGGAAGTAATCAGCTTAAAACGGTACGGATACTTCTTAGCAGTACAATAAAGCAGAGCCGCGAGTAAAGGCTTAGGCCTACGTATGGTACCGATGTAATTACACAAGGAAATATTGAGGTTTATTTGTAGGGTACAATCACTACTTAGCAATGTACAATAAAACAACGTGGGGTTATGGCCTACGTAGGTCACCAGCAGTATTGAGAATAACATTACACTAGGAACGCAAGGAAATAATTAGGTTAAGGCAGGGCACGGCCACGACTTAGGAGGTATATAGAGAAAGAGCGTAAGTTTCCACAGGCTTGCACACGGTACCGTAGTTAAACATTTGACACACAGAGAAAGTTTAGATAGGGTACGGTCACTACTGCTGTGTGTTGGTGGCTTTGCCGCAGGGTGTGCGTGATGTGTCCAGTGCAGTAGTGTTGCTGTAGTTAGTATTGCATTCCCTGCTTTCTACCATCTGCTGCTGCTGCTGGCTAGCCCCATCGGGGCGAAAAGGTAAGCCAAGTGCGTAAGTCTTCCCCTACCAGTACATAGCCCCACCATCAAGACTGCTGCTGTGCCTCTTTGTGTACACAGCGGATCTCAGAAGAGCAGTGGCCCCCAGAGATATGGTGTGCAGGCCCCCAGGCGTGTGGACACGTCCTTGCGCCATGTCAACCACCGCCCCAGCTATGAGTTAAATAGTGAGGCCACGGCAACAAGTGGTGGATTCTCCTCTCTGCCGTCTTCGGACTTCGGCCAGGTGCCATTTACATCTTCGAAGTAGCAGCTGGGCGAGCTTATCAGCATCATGGGTCTAAGACTGCAGTGCAGTCAATTTGCTGGCCAAGTCGTCTGGATCTTCTTCCTGCCACACGATTCTCCAGCCACACGTCCCAGAGGGTAGGAGAGTACCCACACAATGCCCCCTCACCTAATTTGTGTGCAAGCCACTTACGCAAAGCGACAAGGCCTCTTGTGGTGACGGAAGGTTTGAGAAGCTGGAAGCCGGTAGAAAGAACTTGCATTTGTGCCGCCCAGGAGTTATGGTTGCACAGCTTCTGACAGGTGACGGTGCTGAGAGGTCCTTCTTGGGCGACCAGGCGATTTTTTTCAAGGGATGCCCGCCTGCCTCAACCCGAGGACGCCTCTAGAAAACGTTAGGTAAACAAGGCTCCTCTTCAATCAACCTGGCTGGCTGCCCACGGTCAGCGGGTTCTCCTTCTCATAGACGAAACCGCAAATCAAAGCTACAGATCGCATGATGTAACGTGCGAACCCTTCTCGAAAACAACCCCAACCTCCCCAAGAGACGAACTGCTTCGCTTGGCAAGGAGCTCGATGCTTTTAATGTGGACATTGCTTAGCTCTCAGAGATGAGGCTCCCGGACACATGAGAAAGGAAGGAGAACACCCACACCTTCTTCTGGTCCGGCAACCCCAAAGGATCAAGGCCACAGGGTACTTCTGGCACTGGTTTTGCCATTTCTAATCGGCTGTTCCCCCAGCTGACTGAGATGCCTCGCCCGGTGTCTGACTCACTGATGACCTTACGTCTTGCCATCTCCCCCACCACACAAATGACCTTGGTCAGTGTGTATGCTGAGACGATGAGTCACTACCCTGCGCACGTAGCTGCTTTCTACTCTCAACTCAAAGACGTGTGACAGAACACCCCAAGCATAGATACAACTGCGGTGCTTGAATACTTTAACGCCAGAGTCAGACACAAACAAGTTGTATTGCCAGGAGTCCTCGGCAGTTTTGGACGAAGATCTTACAACAGCAACGGAGAGCTCCTACTTCAGCTGTGCAACGCATTTTCACTAACAGTGACCAACACCCTGTTCAATGTGCCTCCTCATCACTCTTCATGGGGACACCGTGACGTGACGTGTGCATCACTAGGGCCATTAGATGCCCAGAATGTGGTACTAATCACTACATGATCAGGTGCCGACTCAAGGTCTCCATCCACTGGCTTAGACAGAGATCAGCCCTTTGACCAATCCAGAAGCTCAACGTCAGTCGACGCAAGGAGTCCAGTGCTAAGGAAGGCCTCTCCAATACCTTCTGTCTGTGCTTCTATCCAACCAACAACTCCACTGTTGCCAATAAGTGGCACAACCTCGGCTCATGTCTTCACAAAGCTGCTAAAGAAGTACTGTGGCAGCCAAAGCACAGGAATCAGGACTAGTTCGATCATTCTGACTTCAATATCTAAGAGTTCCTTAATACAAGTGCAAAGCCTATTAGATCTGTCTCCCCCAGCCAAGCTGTCAAAGATCCAGATCTGAGTTCACCAGAGTGAAGGCAGAACTGCAACGCAAACTCAGAGACATGGAAGTCGAATGGTGGGATCAGAAAGCAGAAGACCGTGGAGTTACTCAGTCCAGCCCTCTACTTGCAACTGATGGCACTACCCTATTGACTGAACAGGGTGATATCCTTGAACGATGGCAGACACACTTTGGCCAGCTCCTTAACCAAAGACCAAACGCTGATATCTCGATTCCTGACAGAATCGCTCAGCGTCCAGTGCTTCTCAGTGCTGATGATCCTTTGCTCATAGATGAAGTACGACAGGCCGTACGAAGCCTTGCCGTCAACATGTCTCCTGGAATGGATGGCATCCAAGCGGAGATCTACTAGAATTGGGAACAGATCATTCGTGCTCTCTGGAATGTGAAGTCTGTGCCAGAGAATTCAAGGACGCCGCCGTCATCCCCATCTTCAAGAAGACAGGCAACAAACAAGATTGTGGCAACTACAGAGGCATCTCACTTCTTTCAACCGCTGCAAATTGCTTTGCAAAGTGATCCTGAAGTGCCTTAAAACCATTCTCGATGCGGTTGTCCCTGAGTCACAGTGTGGCTTCTGAAGCTCCAGATCGACGATCGATATGATCGTCACACTGCGCCAGCTGCAAAAGAGAGCCATCGAACAGAACGTACCCTTGTACGTCGTGTTTATCGACTTTACCAAAGCTTTTGATACAGTGAGTGTCTCTGGTCTCTTCTATGTCGCCATGGCCGTTCTGAAGGCATCGCCAGCCTCATCTCGCAGCTTCACACTGGCATGATGGCCCAAGTCTCCCTGAACGGCGCACTCTCATACCATCTCATTGTGAAACAAGGCGTAAAGCAAGGCTGTGTGTTGGCTCCCTCTATGTTTCCCATCTACCTCAGTGCTGTTCTGGAACTGTGTCCACAGCATCGCGGTGTTTATCTCAGAAAACGCTTAGACCGAAAGCTGTTCAACACCAGCCGTCTTTAATAAGCCAAGACCTTGACCACAACCATCTGTGCTCGGGAGCTGCTCTATGCAGATCCCTCTGCCATGGTGTCACACTCTGAAGCTGAACTTGATCGCTCAAAACCTTGGCCTCACGATCAACACCAGTAAGACTGAGGTTATGCTCCAACCTCCTCGACACAATGTACACTCCGTCCTAGAGCTGTCTCTTGACGGAAACCAACTTCAAGCTGTGCACAGCTTTACCTACCTCGCTAGCACAGTCTCCAGTGACAACAGTCTGGAAAAAGAAGCGGAGAGGCGCATCACTGCAGCCACGACAGCATATGGGAAGCTCCAGTCTAAGGTCTGGAAGAGACATGGCATCCGGCTAACAACCAAGTGCAAGGTGTAGTGTGTTGTGGTCCTCACGTGTCTACTCTACTCTTCAGAAACCTACATCCTGTACCGACGCCACATCAAGAGACATCTCCTCAAGATCCACTGGCAAGATAGTATTAGCGACGTGGACGTAAGAAGAAGAGCAAATATCCCTAGTCTTTAAGCACTACTCACACAGAGCAAACTGCGATGGAGCGGCCATATAGTCCGCATGGAAGATTCGCGGCTTCCCAAGACTGTGTTTTTTGGTGACCTGGTCAAAGGCGCAAGAAGCAGAGGGAGACCAAAGCTTAGATTCAAGGACTGTCTCAAAAGACATCTGAAGGCCTACGCCATCGATGTCGACTCCTGGGAGAACAGAGCACGCGACCGCTCAAGGTGGAGATCTGCTGTCAGAGGTTCCGCTTCCATCATCGATAACCTTTTGGCTGAGGAGACAGCTGATTGCAGTCGAAAGCGTGCTGCTTGGGCTGCCTCAGTCACCAATCCTCAAACCCACACCCTTCTCTTTTGCTGCCACCACTGCAGTGGACGATGCTGCCACCAATTTGGGCTCTACGCTCATGAACGATACTGCCGAAGTCGTCATACTCCTCTGTCTGGAGTGACAGCCAAGAGAGAGAGAGAGAGAGAGAGGGAGAGAGAGACAGAGGCAGGAGGAGACGGTCACCGCTGAGGAGCTCAGCAACACAAAACGTTGGATTAAAAGGAATTACATAGAGTTTCTTCAGTAATGAGATTAGTTATCAGATTACGTATCTGTATACCCGGTATAATAAGGCTAGTTTTGGGAACTCACTCTAGCAGAGAGAAAAAAGCAAGTCAAGAAAAAAAGAAAGTGGGACACATGAATGCCAAAGTGAATATTACCAACGGGGAGAGGACGCTTATTTTGAATGAATATCGCCTTGAAGGACCCCAATGGGCCCTTGTGGTCAACTTTGTCATTGAAAACGCTGATCCACAAGACCCAACTTTCGAAATTTATGATAAGAAATAGTGCCCAAATTAGGAGAAGAGTCTGGGATATGATAAAATAGGATGGATAGATAAATAGAACCAAGACGGTAAGATCATTTAACGCTAAACCTAATGCACTGAATATCATGCCCTTCACTGCTAGCCTTCCGACGATGAGGCGCAGTCCACGTACGTGGCTTTCAGCGAGTCGTTGGCTGAGTAACTCTATCACCGGTGAATGATGGAGGGATGGTGGGAATTACAATTTCGTTTATGTTTTTATCCCACTAGTTTTCAACTTCAGAACAAACACTAAGTGGTTCAAGTCATGATTACATAATGCAGATATATTATTTTTAATCAGTGATGATATTTATGAGGTAAGTCATTCCGGATGTGTTAATCGCTTTACAGAGTATCAGTTAAGTTCAGTTTCAGACATTTATTTCCTCTTCTAATAATAGCAATAGGCATGCATAATACAATATCAAGTAGTCATAGAGTATTAACCAAACAAATGTATTAAATAATCATAAAGAAGACTAGAAGAGGGGGCAAAAAACCTAAAAAGCAAAGGCTTGTGTTAGGCTAGCCCATTTAACAAATTACATACATACATTCAGATACAAACAATAAAAAGAAATTCTACACTGTGTAATCACAAAGTGATAAGCGAATGCAACCACAGACCCTCGATGACATAAGAATTATGAATCAAGATGAAGATTTGTATAGAGAATGGTGCATTATGACAGTAGATAAAATTTCAATGTACTTTTGAAAGTACTGTAAGATTTTGATTCTCTGAGGGAAAGTGGCAAGGTGTTCCAAAGTTTAGGTCCAGCATATTTAATTTTTTTTGAAGGAAGATGTCCTGTGTTGGGGTATATGAAAATGTAGGTCAGAAGACTCAAGTTTTGTAACTGTGAAGGTTTAGGTTTAGTACAAACATATTCATACAGGAATGAGGCAACAGTTTTCTGTAATATTTATACATAAATAAACCTTGTTGATATTTACTGAGATTTAAAACACTTAGATATTTAAAATTTTGCGAAATTGGCTCACAGTAAGCCCTAAATGGTGAGTTTGTTACAATTTGAACAATTTTTTTTGTAGGACAATCAGTTTATCTAAGTTTGTTCGAGCCGTATTTCCCACGACAATATTACTATATGAAAAGTAAGGAATTATTAACGAAGAATAAAGTGCTTTAAGAACTTCAGCAGGAACAATATGTTTAAGTCTACTAATGGCTCTGATACTCCTGGAAAGTTTACTGGCTACTTCATTGATGTGAGGCTTCCATGTTACTTTATCGTCAATTATTACGATCAAAATTTGCGCTTGTTAACTTTTTAGAGATGTTTTATCTAATACTATATTCAAAGTTGACGAGTTACCTTGTCGTTTTCTGTTACTAAATATCATAAAATTGCATTTAGACAAGTTCAAGGAAAGGCAGATAGCTTTGAACCAGTCACATATTTTGGTTAATTCCTTATTAACTATTTCATAGAGGGAGGTGAGGCTTTTATTGCAATAGAAAATACTAGTATCATCTGCATATAAGATAAATGACAGCAAGTTTGATGTTTTTGATATATCATTAACATAAATCAGGAAGAGCAGAGGTCCTAGGAAAGAACCTTGAGGTATCCCACAAGGTATATCTTTGAAGTCGGACAATTATTGAAATATACACACTGCTTTCGATTATTTAGGTTACTTTCAAACCAGTTATACGCAACACCTCGTATACCATGAAAGCTAAGTTTATCGAGAAGAATATCATGCTTAGTAGTGTCAAAAGCTTTTGATAAATCTAAAAATATACCTATGGAATAGGTATCATCTTCAAAACATTTGACTATTTTGTCTCCAAAGTCTACAAGTGCCATAGACGTTGAGTAGTTAGATCTAAACCCATACTGATTGTCTGAAAGAAGGTTATATTTTTCAAGAAGGTCATATTTTTCAAGAAGGTTATATTTTTCAAGTATAGGCTTACCTGCACATGATTGCAATATTTAAAAAACATTATTTCGTGGTTTTTTCCGCTGTTGATAAAAAAATGCAAAAGTTATTTTCACTGCGAAAAATCATCTCCGAACAATCTTTCACTTCAAATGCCAAATGCAATGTTATGCACGAAGCCTGATCCATTGCTAAAAATATGCGGCAAACAGAGTCGTCACTTCGCATACGTATTGCTACCGGTACCAGAATTATTATAAGCGGCGAAATTTTGAAAAATAAGAATAAGTCAGGCGACGGTCAAATGGGCGTTAATTGTGGGTGGAGCATGCTGAGTAAGCTTTTTATTGGCTGGAACGTTAGTGACGTTCTGTATACGTTCAAACACTATCAGGACCATCATCGTATACATGTTTGTCTTTGTGATGTCAGAAGTGAGATTTCTCAAAATAAATGTATATAAATAAAGGATATAAAAACTGTATTAACGTGTCGTTATAGACGCCCTGGTGATTTGTTGTATAACTATTGTACCAGCTAAGCATCAAAATAAGGTACTGTATGCCTAATAAGTGACTTTACATTTTTTGCGCTTTTTAGCGCACCTGGAAGAAAGTGTCGATTCCACATTGGTCGTAATGAACAACTGAAGCCTGCAACATGTGAAAACACAGAGAGTTGCAGAAGAGATGGTGCGTGATGTCATCCCACCCAAAAATAAAACAAAACGGCGTCCAAAAATCCCCAAAGTGTTTCTGTATGACTGTGTATCGTTGGAGACTGATCGGCGATGATGCTTGCGCCTGATACGTCGTCTTGTCACGTCGTCATGTCACAGGTAGTGGCTTTTACCCCATACATGGCGTCGGCCAAGCCGTAAGGCTCGCCTGTTTCGCCATGCATGACTGCTGAGTCGTATAACCCAATTGCAACGGTCCAGTGCAGTGGGACAAACATTATCAACCACAATTCGTTTTTTTATTCATACGATATTTCTAGCTCACTAGTAAAAGTAATATTCCAAAGAATATGTATAATCTAAAGCACCGGCAGTTATTGTGGGCAGGCAGATTAATTGGATTGGAAAGAGTCTCGCGAGATGCGATGAGTGAATTGGCAGTCCAGACACGAACCGAATATTAATGCAACCTCAAGCTGTTAACAGCAAAGAAACGTATGTAAATCAACTGATACGTGTTATTAATATCAACGGCACTGCAATAAAGCGATAACAACCTAATTAATCAAAACGCTGTTTAAAAAGTTGAGTTGCTGCTCCTCTGTCCATGGATTCTTAAAGGAGACAAAATGTAGCATTACCCATTGAGAGAAATGTTCGAACAAAAGTAATCCTAACACATACCAGCGGGGACACTTGGGAAATACCAAGAAGTGCAGGGTTGTAATTTATGTCCCTCGTGAGTACTGTAGTTTCTTTGGCTTGTCGCCAGTGTGAGAATTGCTTTGGACATCAGTCTACTCTAGAGAGGCTTATAGAAGATATCCACGCAGAAGAAGAATCGAACATGAATGAATTTGACGATGGTTCGAAATCTGTTGAGGAGGTTGATGACAAAAACTCGTATGAAGATGTCAATGTCACCTACCAAGATTGGCTGGCTGAAGCCAGAAAAATAAATAGGGAGATGTGGGATGAAAAAATATGACAAGTACGTCAACAAAGGCATAAAAGGCATGGGCGAAGATCAAGTCAGGCAAAAGGCAAACAGAAGTATCCTCTGGGCAGTCAAGCAAGACTTTTTCGACAACCATGATAAAAGCATGGAAGTCAATAAAGCCTTGAATAGCGTTATGCCTAAGCATACCGATAAATTTGACGGACTGTTTCAGCTAAATGACGAAGACGAAAATGACTAAAAGATAGTAATAATTAGAGACATAGGGTTCCAAAAAGAAAGTTGTACATGTAGTGCCTCTAATATGACTTTTGGTAATCACTCTTGTAATAATTCTTAAAATTGATATATGATAATTGTAAAAACCCAATGATGAAAAAGGAGAGAAATAAAAACAGTCTTAATGTGAAGTCTACCGAATTTTTTTCGTGTTCTTCAAGTTACTGACCAATATGACTATCGAGTAAAAACTCTCGGGTCGGATACCAAAACGTCTGCACATTATTCCATGGCACGAAGGGTAAATTTACCCGTTTGCTACCAGTTAAAAATCCGAACTGACGTCATGCTGCCAACAAGAATTCATAGTTTTTATATAATGATGTACCTACATTTTACATTTACCCCACAATAAAGATCTGCTCTGTTTGAATTTGTATACAAGTACAGGGTAACGGAACGTAAAACATTAGTTCAAGGATTAAGAAACTCAGCCAGGGCCAGTTGGGCCTTTTTTCTTGTATCGATCAAATTATCTCCGTAACCAGAGTAAGCCGAACGCAAGACCATTAACATGTGCCCGCCCTGTCTTGTTTAGTGTCCACGGATAAGTCAGACCGATGCTCACCTCCGGAGTGCACACCAGCCACCACACAAATCCGCGTACGGCCCTTTGTCCGAAGGATTATTCCCACTACCCGGCGCCACGCACAGACTTTTTCCCAAAGATTACCCCCCATAACCTGGCGCTGCGTACAGCCCTTTACCCACCTAATGTTATCATCAAATTCCATCATGTTGTGCAATTTATTTTTAGAAAAGGTCAAACTGTGCCACAATTTCTTATACGTCTATTCATCCCTTGCGAAAGGACAATTCGTACAAGACTTTGTACCCTTACTTCTCATTCCTAGTTATATTCACTCTTATAAAAGGTCAACTTGTGCCAAATTTCTCACACTATGATATTCATTCCACTTCCTTACAAAAGGTCAACCTATGCCAGAATATTTACCTTTACACCTCATTAATATTAAGTTTCATTCATACAAAAGGTCAAACTGTGCCATTTTTCACCCTTCCCTCAATCCTATTCATACCATTATGTGACTTTTTTTCTATTTCTAGGTCAAAGGTCACACTGCACCAGACAGACCCCCCACTACTAATGAAAATACCTTTAGACCGCCACCGTACCGACCTCAACCCACCCAATTTAAACCAACCCAATCCAACCCAAAGCAACCTAGCAAAACACAAACACCAATTAATACACAAACCAAAAGATACAAACCAAAACACAGATCCAAGCTACATGTGCATGAATACCAAAAGAACGCAAAACATCCCTATAAAAAATTGCACAGATAAAATGCTAAGCTAAGCCCCCCAAAACCGCAAACACACAAAATAATATGCCAATCTGGAAATAATATTGTATCAAGTTCAATTCATTACATTTAAAGGAATTCATCAGATGTTCGCCTGATTTTCCTAAATCATGAAAAAGGATGATAGGGATTTGGGGAGTGATAGCCGTTGTATAAGCTGTTGTAACGTTTTTTCTATTTTAAGAGAGGAGTACCACATTGTGGCTAAGGTCTGATGCACAATCCACGCGCTTCTCCAGAGGCTGTATCTTTGCATCATGTCAGTTTCATTTTCTCTCTTTTTGGTCAAAACTCCAATTTCCAGTACTGTCATCACAGTCCCTTGCGGACACATCTACCATCAATCCACTCCTTAATTTCTCCACTTGTAACGCTCTCTTCACAACTGTGTGCTCTCGCAAAACAGCTTTTCCTTTTTATTGATCGTGGGTATCACCAACGTTGGTTGATAGCGTGGACAATACTGTATTAATGATGTGGATAGGCGACCACCTGTCCACATGCTGCGGAGTTGAAATAATATAAGTCATCAAACCTTACTTTGTGACAAAACACAGAGAAATGCAACCCTCTCAGCTCTGAGGATAGTCTGTATAAGGTATGGAGTGCTTACAACCCGTCAATGTACTTCCCGGGTAAGCCTCAGATGACAATTTTTGGCCCCTGTTTTGTCGCGTTGCTGAATTGGTCAACACCATACCGTGTGCTGCTTTTGCGAAAAATTAAGGTCCACAACGTCCTCAAATACAGCTGATAAGAGAACTGAGGGAAAACCTAGCAACTTGCAATCAGTTGCAGTGATGTATTGGTGGCATATTTTTGTTTGGACGCAGAAATCACATACAAAGCAAGTAAGCTTTAGTCGGGGAAGGCACTTCTTAAAGTGCAGTATATGTTGTTAAGAACAACAGGTGGCAGTACTATTCATAATGTGTTTTGTTCTGAAGAGACTTCAAATTATCTGCTAGTCTTTGGCACTAAGTTAAATCAGCTATCCGATGACACTGAGGCTGGATGAAGCCGTGAAGGCTGTTAAATCCTGGAATTGGTGAAACTTGCATTCAGTTTGAATACGTTTGGGTCATGATATGAAACAATGGTAATAGACAAGTCTTATGCTGTCTTAATTTCAAACTGTGTTTAGACTTGACGAAATGAGTAAGTACAGGCATTTAAGACCATCCGAAATGAAATGAAATAAGACAGTGAAAGTGCTGAGTGTCTTTCAAACAAAAATATGATGATGAACACAGGTGATGACTGTATGGAAGTTGCTATTTTACTCAAAGTAGGTACAATCCTCCTGAATGTACGAGGGGTTGGTGTACAAGAGTGTGCAGAGACATGGTATACCTCCAGCTGATAGGCACAAATTATACCCCATGTATGGTCACTCAGTGTTTTAATACCCATTGCTGGTATATACCTTGCATTGGTTTATCAAATATTGCATACCATAGTTCAACACCTAGGTTAATTAACACTCTCCCGCGGTCGCGATAAATGGAATGACGTATGTTGGTCTGACCCAGTAGATGGGATATACATGAAATGTTGCTACTTCTAGCGTTGTTACCTACGAACGTGGCGTTATGCTGTATTATTATTGTATTGACAAAGCGCTGCATTCCCAGTTAATATTAAGAATTACAGTTTGTGCTGTAATGCTTAGTCGCCAACCAATGTGCGTATACCAAGGTTTATACACCTTTTTGCTTAAATATCCAATGTTGGTATTTCCATAATTGGTATAGCCAGCGCTAGTATACCAAGTGCTAATACAGTCGACATAGTGATGACACAAATCGTGGGAAATTTAGCTTTTGGGGTCAAAACATGGGCGTCGCCAGAAAAAGATAGCTCATTCTGAGGGGAGGGGGAGGTGGATTACAAACCATCAGCAGTGGAAAGGGGACAAGTATCATTCCACAAATCTGTTCTGTATTATATTTCTCAGTTTTAATTTCCCTTTACCCTCTCAAGACGAGAAAATCTTTGAAAATTGACCTCATAAAATTTCATTTTAACCCAATAAACTTTGTAGCAATTACTGCGACGTCAGATACACTTTTATTCATTATTTGGCTCCAGACGGTCCTCGTACTGATGACGCCATACTTTGCTTACTCATGTGCCTTCCTGTGGTGCTTAGTGCACTGTTGGCCCCCACTGGCTCAGTGGGAAAGTACACACATAAACAAGTGTGACGTCATCAGTACTAGACCTATTTTGATACCAGGTTTGCTGCTGAAGCACAGATAGCATTTAACTGAAAAACGATGCCAATTTCCGCCCGAGATATGAAAGCTGCCATTCAGACGCCAGGAGTAACGCTTTGTCTAGACGAAGTGGCTGCAATTGTTAAAAGGTGTTTTTTCTGTCTGTAACCAAGTAAATGTAATCCCGACGCGGCCAGTCTCACTACATAACACTAAACATGGAAAATCAAGGGATGCATATAACGTCACAAACTGCAGTACAAGAGGAGAATTTCATTGGGAGAAATCTTTCGATCTGAAAGGGAGTTTTAAATTACCACAGGCAAGGTCATCGACGAAGAAGGGTTATACCTGGCGGATTTGCCAAATCGATTCAAGGCAATGCCCGTAGATTGACCAGCGTTTACGATTCTTTCTGAGCAGGGTACATGAGCAACAACGTAGTTGTGTTAACGACTAATTCATGCCTTGCACACATTCAGTGTCCACGCTTCACTTCCTTCAAGGATCCTGGCTTCAAGCCCTGTCCGTGAACCGATCCCTGATTGGCTTGGTTACCCCCAAGAACTGATTATTTTCACAGTTGTAAGTACTAAATTAAACCTTGGCTGGCTCAAGGCCTTGCAGTTAATCTAAACCGTTAAAGTCATCTAATCCGACCCATTTTTTCAACTGCATTAGCCTTGGCATATTTTTGTGCGATTTTAATTATATGACAGATAATTTGTGAAGTTGTTTTGTGTCTTGAGATGAGCTGAGATATTATTCACACTGTTTCCCAAACACTGCAGGGCATTAGGCCCTACTCAAAAAAAGAGAAGACCGGACGAAATCATAGTTCTGGACGGGAGGAGACGACGTCGTCATGGCGACACACAATGTGAAATTCTCCTTTCCCGCGCGAGATATAGCCAGAGATTACAGGGCTTTGCTGTGTCGTTTTCCATCCAAAGGGGGCTTTTTAGTTGGGATAAGTAACAGTCCCCGTAAATAGGATCGAGTAACAAACAACTTGAACAACCAGGCCACTGAGGTATAGACATCAAGTGCAACATTTTTCTTCGAACACCTGCAGTGTATATTAGCCGAGTATGGCAATGTGCCATCATCGATGCCTTCATTCAAGAGCGAGTCTTTTGCTTTGAAATTCTACTCTGATTTTCTATTGAGTGTATGTGCAATAAATTTAGCACTTATTTGAGCTTCTAAATAATAACGTGTTGACAAAATGGACAAGACGTGAATGAAATTGAGAATTTTTCTTTTCGTAAAAAAATCATTTTGGGCCAGTTTTTTCAGTGTTGATATACATCAGTATGTCAGACATTACTTACAAATTAGAAAACTTTTATGCATAAATGTACATACATAGCTTTTCTCTTAAATCAGTATTATCATTCTGTCCACCCGTATGAACACAGCTCTTCCTTCGGCCCCTCAGAAACATTTTCGCTTCTTAGGTAGGCCTATCGTTTCACGTACCCGTGATTGTTGTGGTCAATAACCGGTTCTATAGGCGCATTTTGTTTGGTGTGGTGGCATCTACTTTTTTCTGTACACCAGGCACGAAATGGGGCACAGAGGTACCCCCCCAACAAGTCCAATCTCCATACACACTCCTACCTATTGTCACTGAACACATCCCCGTTTGATATCTGAAAAGAATTCCTGAGATACCAGTGTAACAATGACCAACACAGGGGGAAGGGTCTCTCTGTTCCATAGTTTGCATCATATGATTTTCTCCGTAGTGGTGTGGGTTGCTTGAATCCTAGTCGTGTGCATGTTCCGAATAACCTTTTGGAACGTGTCTGTAAGCCGCTGTCAGTCAAAGTTAAGGATTCTCATAATCCTGACACACACTGGCATTGTAAAACTCAACATTAACACCTGTCTCACACAGCAGGAAACTTTCCCTTTAACTACCAGGAGTGAAACAAAAGGCTGTCACTGCTGCCAAATTAAAAAAAAATATTCCGTGATTCCTGCCTTGATACTCAAATAAGCCTCGAAAAATAAACTGCAAGATGTCTTTGAATTTCCAAGTCAAGTGCCAACAATGTCTGCCTGTTAATGGATTCATTGACCGCATGTTCTTGGCCAAAGGCACATAAATTTGAATGAACTTCGCTGGTAATTTCAAATAATTGCAGTTTTGACTCAGAAAATGTAGCCAATCTTCTGCTCGAAAAAGAGTTCAGTTGAGATCTCTGACTGCCTTTAAATTCGCACTAAAATGACTGACTGCGAAACAAACTTTGGTGGTAGTTTGTTTAAGTTCACGAGAAAACCTATGTTGTTCATTACGCCCGCCTCAGTGACGCATATTTCGTAAGGTTTCCCGCAGTTTTTCAAACAGAAGTACTGAAATGCATATAAGCTATCTTCCCTGGAAACACGCATAGGCCTTTACTACAAGGTGAATTCATTAATATAGAGCAAGCTAGTGATGACGAGCCTTCAAATCACTCTCGCCCGGCCTGACAATTTTCTGCCTGGGGAGAGAAGATTCTCTGAACAGGAAGAGTGGTTGCAAATTAGTCCTCAATTTTGGGTGTCGTCTCAGTGATTCGTGTTTTCTCGTTTAATCAAGTCATTCCATGCGACGACAGAAAGTCAACATATATTCCAGCGTGTGTGGTCCTCAGCCGTTACTCGGGTTTGTATTGATTGAAGGGCTTGTCCACAGGGTAATGAACCTCTTCCTAAGGTCAGGAGAACTCATCAGCCAGGTTTCACTCAACGGCACTTGTCAGCTCGACAAATCCAGTTTATGTTCACTCACAGGCTGGGTGTGTCTGAAAAGGAAGATTTTCAGGTCGAGAGGTTTTTGTCTGTTGATAGGTTTTTCTTGCTCAGTTTAAAACAGTCACCCAAATTAGCTTCGGTTTAGTCCAAATTGATTACAACTTAAGATCGTGGCTGTGTTCATGAGATGGAACATTAAATTTAGCTATTCAAGTGCACCACGAGGAAAATAGGATAACCAATAGGGCACATTCCTTCCAACTGAAAGTCCTTGCAAGCATTTATGTTATAGACAAAACATTTATGTTATAGACAAGAACTTAGCGTCAACTGAATTCATGAATTCTTCAACATTTTGACAACGTCGCATTGGCATTAAATGATACCACTGAATAGCATTCATGAATTTGAACGTTTTGTAAAAATGGTAAGAAATTTATGAACTGGTCAGAGGGAACACATCTCATTGGTGACAGGTACTTTCCTTAGGAAGACAATCAAAATGAAAAGCTAAAACAGAAAAGAAAAAATGCAGCAAAGTGTTTCTTTTCAGAATTACTTTGCGTACTTCTCACTTTAGTGCGGGTTTAATTATTTAAATGCAGAAAATGCCACGCAACACAAAGAAAAGCACCAGTCAAAGACCGAAATCCCATTCACGTGGCCATTGTCGGGGGGGGGTGATCTTTTATTGGTGGCGAAGCACTCATCAGTAATGGACTGACCGACAATCAGCTTGAGGGGGTCAATCCCGAGATAATTCATTTTATGGATATTACTTGCTATTTCATCTTTCCTCTTTGTTTTTTGTTTTTTACTTTGCTTTCCCTTTTTTCTCTAATGTCCCCATGTTATTCGAGGAAAGGACAAGTACCCACCCGTTTCATGACGCCTGAGCTCATTTAATCATTTTTATACCATAAAAGGCACAATTAGATGCCATTTAAATGAATGGCGCAATTTCAAAACTCAAACATGCCAAACAAATTCGAATGTCCTTCGAAATAAACTGAACAGCATGAAACTGCTGCTTCACCCGCTGCTTCACCTGACTCGAACCGGCCAGCCCAGACCGGCCAGCCGACCCCGGCAAGCTCGGTGGTCGAGTGGTTAAGACGTCTGCACTAGTAGGTAAGAGGTCGTGGGTTCGAGTCCTACCCGAGTAAGCTTTCGACCTTTTTCGCAAGCCTTTGGACAAGCACTGAGCATACAGTGCTTATTAATAATATATACGTTGGGTAAGGGCAAAACCCGTTATACAAATTAACATCTCCCCAACGAAAAAATACATCTTGAAAATAGCACTGAAACTGAATGAGAATCGAAAAATGAACAGCATGAGCAAATTGATTAAATACGTGTACGCCCTAAAACGGATTTAAATGCATTGCCGAACCAGTCCTGTCTTTGCTTTTGCATTGTATTCGCAAAGAAATCGCAGTTAACATCACAAGCTAATGCGTAATCCTGGCCCTTTGATCGGTCCCATTCAAGGTAATAAATCTTCACTCTCCTCTTCAACTGTACCATGTAACCGAACAAAAATACCACATATTCATGACGTAAGACAAGATATAACATTTCATATTCTTTGGTCATAATGTGTCAGACTCATCGGTAAAGCTGATGATGAAATTAAAATGATGTTTGGGCACAGGAGACGAACGAATCTACATGTACATGGTGTTCTCCCAAATAAAAGATTCTGCCAATGGTTGCGCTTGAAAGGAGCATTTTTAAAAGTCTTACACTTTCCGGAAGCTTCGTACTTTCCCTTTTTTTGAAACTCCTTAAGATTTTGTAGGCCTAATACCTTCATTCCATCAGTCCATTCATGCTTGGCAACTGGATTATCCATATTTACAGAAAAATATCTGCGCTCACTTTTGAACACTACGTTGTTGGCGCATCAAACACCTCACAGTGGGTTGTTTTACTAATAAGAATGACGATAGGTTTCAGGCAGTTGGTATATATAAACTACAGTTTGTTTCAAACCGCTCAGCTTGTTTTTACGAAATCCAAAGAATCGGATGATAGGCGCGCACAGAAAACGAACAGTGTTATATGTGTAGCTTTGCCCTTAGGCATACAAGGCAAAAATTTGGTTTTCACTGGAGACAAATAATTATGATGAAAGTGCGGGACATTGTAATTTCACGTTTAAATTGAGTAGTGTATAAATCTTAATGAAATATAGAAAACATGCCAATGTATATACATGTAAACTGTACAAGTTAAATGAAAAACCTTCCAAACCCGAAACGTATAAAAAATACATTAACCCCCCCCAAGAAAGTTCACAAATTCTCTCTGCAAACATTCTCTTTATCTACACACACCTCGAGTCAAGTATGGATATAGTCAAGGAATGAAAATAATCAAATGAGAATTTTATTCTGCATCATCTACAAAAATGATGGCAGAGTGGAACGAGAGTTTTGAATCAAATACCACTTCTTTGTCAATAATTAAATATTGCTTGGAGCATGTGGTCTCAAACGGGCATTGCGTTACTGATTCCTAGAAAACAAATTGTACATTAGTTACTCGTGGCATCACGATGGAGTAACTGCTATTAGTGGAGACAACCATGAGCTCGTTTCCTGTGCTACACACGCGGGTCTCAAAATCTGGAGGAGGTCGATCGGTGGACGTATATAACCCCTATGCGTCACTGTATCCCCTTTTGTTACAAAACTGCTTGCGGATAGATTCAGTCTGTCAGCAGATCAATTGATACACGAAAAGTACTCACGATGCTTTTTATTTGTATACACAAAGGATGCTTTTTTGTCCAGGAGGGTTTTCCTTATAACCCAGGGGAGACATCTGAGAAAATACACTCTTTATTTTATACCCACAAAGCTTTTGGAAATGGTCGTGCTGCTTTGTTTATTTAGAAAATGACAACAAACTGGTTGAACGTCGTCTCAAACCCAAAGACATTTTGACTATAAAGATTGACGTAGTAGCCTTGTCAACACTGTCAAAATGGTCATTTCGCGTTAAGATGTCATGTTATGCGGTTGTATAAGGATATTCTGCTGCTTTGGTATGTGATACAATAAAGAATGTTCACCAGGTAAGAGTAATTTCACAAGGTGACGGATCGAGTGTTCTTTGCCGCGAGGCGAAATCTAGTTGCAGAAACCTTCAATTTGTTCCTATGGTGGTCGTATGCGACATGCATTTGTGTATTTCATGTCATGTGTTGTCGTGCCACCAATCAGATAATGGGTATTTATTCGGATGTTGAATTATTCAATTTGCTCTGTCTCTGTCTCAAATATAGTATTTTCATTGGCCATAACAATCAAAATGCTCAATAAAAATGCATATTTCCCTCATTCTTTTGCATGAACCTGTAATAAAGACTAGTTCCCGCCTTATAGTCCAAAACCGTAAGGCAAGGACAGCAAGCCAGACCACTCGCATTCATGGTGCATGTGCTACTTTCTCCTGTACAATTAATAAGAGTAAACTCTAGTGGGAGCAGCGAAGTGACATGATAAGGTCGGCTATTTGTAGAGTATGAGTCTATTTATTTATTTCATCAACGCCTAATTCTTGTCATAGGTGATTCTAAGTTCCATATTAATTTCCCAGTGGGTCTTTTTTAAGCACAAGTTCTTTAACATGATATTTTGTAAGACGTAAAGATATTGCTCTTGAGCAAGATACGTGCCACGAACACATGACACGAAGTCTGTTATCCTAAGTAAGATATGTTCACATAGCGAACTGGGCTAGCACATAGCTGACCTTGCAGACTGAGTGATAGTAAGAGTCTGTGTGCGCATTGTAAACTCTATGCAGCAACAAACCAAGGCGCTCGTCGTTTCGACTTTTTCGAGACTTTTCTGGTTCGAAAATTTTGCAAAACCCTCAAGACAAAGGTATGCTGCTATTGGCATCCGTCAGTGTTGGAAGAGAACGGAGTTTTGGCTGAGTAGGTCGGTCAGGGGTTGACTTGCAGCGCCTGCTCTGGCTTAACAGGCCAATCCTCGAAAGGCAGGCTCTGTTGCAGGTGCTGCAAGCCTAAGCCTGTGTCCAGCTTGCTGGTGTCTGCGTCACCTCTTTTTCTCCCACCTAACTTCTCTCCATGCTCGCCAGCCAGGTGTCTTGCTTTTACAGCTTGTCTCCAGCGGGCTCGAATGGCGGCGAGAGCTTCCCAGTCTTTAGGGTTTATGTTACTAGCCCGAAGGTCTCACTTGCAGATGTCTCTAAAGCACAGATCTGGTCTGCCAGCCGGTCTAGAGTCAGAGGCAAGCTCTCCATACAATACATCCTTTGGAGTTCGACCATCCACCATGCGCCTGACATGGCCAACCAATGAAGGCGACGCTGCGACAGCAGCGAAAATATGCTTGGTACGCCTGTGACCTTCAAGATTTGTCAGTTCGGCACACGGTCCTACTAGGTGATGCTAAGGATCCTTCTGAAGCTGCAGAGGTGGAAGGCGTTGAGCCTGCGCTCTTGCCGGAAGTATAGAGTCCACGCCTCACTGCTGTAAAGAAAGATGCTAATAACGCAAGCCCGATACACCTGCATCTTCGTGTTGATGGTGAGCATGGAGATGTCCCACATCCTTTTGGCTAGGCGAGCCATGGCTGTTAATGCTTTACCTATGCAGAAGTCCAACTGAGAGTCCAGAGACAGGTTGCTGGGGATGATTGAAACAAGGCGGATGAAATCGTTCACGACCCCTCTATAGTGTGAAGTCACCAATGGAGATATTGGAAATGGAGCCATGATGTTGGTCTTTTTTAGACTGATCGTAAGACCGAACTCCTTGCTATCGTATGCGACAGAATTTAAAGTCGTTGTAGCCCCTCCTGTGCGTGTGCAATCAGTGCTGCATTCGTCTACACAAAGCATCTTCTGACTGGGTGAAGGCTAATGATAGCAGCAGAGAGAAGAAGATGCCAAACAGGGTTGGTGCCAAAACACAACCCTGCTTGACTCCGCCCTTGATTGGAAATGAGTTGGAGGTGAAGCCATTACACTGTACGGTGCCTTTCATGTTCTCATGGAAAGACACAATCAAGCTAAGAAGCATGGGAAGGACAACCGATCTTCTCCAGGAGGTTGGAGAGGCCTTTCCTGCTGACTAAATCAAAAGCCTTGGTCAGGTCAACGAAGGCGATGTAGAGCGACTGCCTTTGTTCTCGACATTTCTCCTACAGCTGTCTCAGAGAGAAAATCATGTTCATGGTGGATCTCTCGGCCCTGAATTCGCACTGGGCCTCTGGATAGCCTGGATAGACGTGCAGCCTGCCCAAAACCACTCGAGCACAATAATAGGAGATATATACCCAGGTAGTTCCTGCAATCGCTCCTGAGACCCTTGTTCTTATAGGGTGATGATATTGTCGTCCCGCATGTCCTGAGGTACAGCTTCTTCCTTTCACCACTGAAGCAAGAGCTCATACAGGTGGTTGAAAAGGGCACTCTGTTTACTGGCCAACTTGCTGACGTCTGAAGCAATGCCGTCTCATCCTGGGGTTTTACCGAAAGTTAGGGACTAATTGCTTTGCTCAGTTTTTCCAAAGACGGTAGATCGTCCAGCTCTTCCACGGTGAGGAGAGAAGTGGTGTTCTGAATGGCATCTTCCGTGACTGTGTTTCCCTTGAGCACAGCTGTTGATAATACTCAACCCATCTCTCCATCAGTTTGCTGCGATCCGTGATGACGTCTCCGGATGATGATTTGGGAGGGGGCAATCTTGGACACACTGGGACCAAAAGCTTTCTTCAAGCCTTCATACATAGCTCTGACAATTCTACTATCGGCAACTGGCAGAGGTTCACTCGGTAGTCGTTGGCACATCTCCGAGCAGTGCGCTGTGTTGCGCTCCTAGCTTTCCTGACCACTACAAGAGTCTGCTCTGAAGGATGTCTCTTTTAGTTTAGCGGCGCTACTCTCTTGGTTGCAATCACTGGCTCGAGTACGGGCAGCCCGAGTTCAAACCACTCTGGGTTTTTCCAGTCTTACTTGCCAAAGGTGTCTATAGCTGTTGGATATATAGTGTCGCGGATGTGGTTCCACTATACCTCTGCAGAGCCAATGTGGCAGCTGTCAAGGGCCCCTTCAATGCCACTGACAAAGCGTAGACGCAAATCTGGGATAGAGGTATTTGCAGTGTTGATGCGTGCACGACCTTTCTGCTTAAAACGGTGGATTTGCTTGGGTTGAAGATGCACCTTGCTGGGAGTGGACTGTGTCACAATCCGCCGCTGGGGTAACTGCGTGTACCGAGGATGTAATTCAATGACGCCCTGCGGGTGATGATGAGACCCCACTGATACTAGTGGCAAGATCTAGGATGCCGCCAGGATAACCCGTGGATGGGCTTGGCAGAGAAAAAGATGTAGGTTACGCACAAGTTGTAGTAGGTAGAAATCTCCAAGAGTCTCATGATCAGCCCGTTATCGTTTCGATTTCCTACGCCGAAACGGCCAATGCTGTAGGTTCAAGAGTCGTAGTCTGCTCCGAAGCGAGCGTTAAGTTCCCAAGCAGGCACAAATCCTCAATGGCGGAAATCTCTTTAATAGTGGCCTCAAGTTTTCTCATAAAATACATCCTTGGATTCGGACGGGGAGCTGAGCGTCGGAGCATTCACGCTGGGCCCGAAGATGTTAAAAGGTGAAGAGGGAGGATCCGGGCTGAGCCCTTGGAAGGATGTCCTGTAAATGAAAACAAGGTGTTTCTCACTGCGAAGCCCCCACCGTGCAGCCTTCGCTCCTCTAGCTCCAGCCCTTGCCAGAAGAATGAGTAGCCCTGCTCATGGAGGCCGCCACTTGACGGGAGTCTGGTCTCCTGACTCGCGGCGATATCGATGTTGATTTTCTTTACTTCTTGGTTTATGTTGGCTGTCTTCCCGGAGTCGTCTACCTGTTGAGGATTGTCGGAGAGGCTAGGGCACATTGTCTTAGCGTTCCAGCTTGCCAGTCGCAAGATTGGCCATTTCCTTTCCTTTGTTTGTTTGCGGGGTGATTGCAGTCTGCTCCTCGATCTTAGCCTGAGCCAGCTCTAAGCACCCATTAGAGCAGACAGGCTGGGGTGGGTCAGCACCTCACTGGCCAGGGCTTCCCAGCTTGAGGTGGGCAGTAGCCGACCAGTGGAACTACGACGGTTCCTGCAACCGTCGGAGACAACCCGTAGCGTCAGGGCTTACGCCAATCTGCTCTCGACTCATCACTCGTAACTCCTGCTTCACGTGTTGTGTTGTTGCTGGAACAGTGGCACTAGACTGCAGACCTCTCCAGGGGGCAAGCCTGGGCAGGGCTTGAGATCCTAAGTTGCCAAAGCCTCAAAATACCCCTTTTGGCCTTGCCAGTGGGATCCAAGGGGATTTGAGCTCCACACTAAATTTTGACACTAGGTTGGCTGCAGGAGTTGCCGGGTAGAGATGAGTTACCCAGCTATCTGCATTGAAGGGGCTCTACTCCTTGGTTTTGTGTCAGGGTTTACTCCCTTAGAGATACTACTGACCAAGGCTAAAGGGCTCACTCTGCCCTGCTATTTACCAATAGCTGTCTTTTTAAATCTCGGTTTCGTGACCGTGATCCACAGTGGCTGACATGGCACCAGGGCGTGTCCACGCACCGATTGCCCTACGCACCAATGCCTCTGGGGCCCACTGATCTTTGAGACAGAGATATAACAAAACAATCATTGACCGCAAGGCAAATTACTAATGACTTTTGAGATTTATACCTTTGAATCGCAGCCTTTGTACTTGGATGGGTTGATCGGATTTAAAATATAAGTTTCCTGGTTAATTTCACACTTCTTTCATTTAAAATGACTTGAAAGAAAGTTTAAATTTGTCGAGGAGTGGTAACTGTTTCTGTACACATATTCCAATACTTATAAAAAAATCTATCAATAATGGCTTAACTATAGCGTTTGGGGTCACGTCCTCTCCAGTAGATACCCGTGCCCCTGATGAAAATCTTGAGATGAACGGTGGTATTGTTTTGGTTTGCTTTGCTAAGACCTTTTGCAAACGTAATCTTAATCTTTGTCATGGCCACCACAGTTATCAACAACACCGCACTGTAAAAACCTGTTTTTAACAAAATTGCATTAACATTGTGACGAAATGTCGAAAAGCTAAACTTCTGCATCCAATCCTTAAAAACGTCAAACTTTAATTGCTGAAAATCATCCATTAGTACTCTAAACCATGTTTATTTGTTGAATGTATTGACAAACTGAACAAGGAATTGCTTAGAAAGTGCTGAAGTGCCAAACAACTTTTGCGCTAAATCACGAATTAATTATTATAAAATATTATAAAATATCCAACAAAAGAACTTCAAAATTCGATAACGCCAGCATTACACTAGTTGATGAGAGATCGTCTGTGATATTTTGACTCTCTGTCAATTTCGTACATTCCTCATTCTTTCATTTCAGTACTTGATATCTATCATGGGCGTCATGAAGAGGCATCAACATACGTGAGACATCATTAAGTAAATGATTAATCTATCGATTATGCATTGTAAACCCCAGACCTTGGCAGATTACTCATGGATACTCCCTCCAGCAAGATTGTTACACTGAACAAAGGGGGATAAAAATGACACCCTCTCTGGGATTTGTTACAGCTTTTTAAAACGTCCAAATGCGGTCAAACTGGGAAAGCACGATAATGAGGTTACAAGAAAAGGAGGGATACTCATCTTAATTGTTTACAAAAAGTTACACTGCATTGCTTAGAGTCGATATGAAGGTAGCAATCTCGATTTTTTGTTATACCGGCGTGAGGTTAAAACAGTGCATGAAGTATTTGAGTGCCCTTGGCGAAGAGGATCTCCTTTTCTCATGTATCCCCCTATGTGCAGTTTTTTTCTGTCACGATGCACCTCACAAAGAGTTCCTCTCACGTCTTTAGTCCACTTCCAAAGTGATTTTTTGAACTCTGAACAGCATTTCACATTTAGCATCTTAATGCGGGGGATCCATGGACAGATTGGGGCGTTTCATTGGCAGATGTTTTTGGTTTTAATTTGACAAAGGTTTTAAATTCAATTCATAATTCACATTTCCCTTATACACCACAGTGTTATACGCAGGGCACTGGGATACGATTTCTTTGACCTACGTGAAGTACTCGTTTTGAATAACGTGGGACAACGTTTACCGTGACGTGAGCACACAGTGTATATCCATTGATAAAAGATAGTGACTTGCCCACAATGCTTTGCGACTTCTTATTTTATTTCAAAAAGTTCCCTGAACATAGGCATAATAGGTGCTCAAGATCTACTTTGTGACTGTTAACTACTTTTCCCAAAGTCTTCACCCAAGTTGACAAAAATCTTAACCCAGTTATCCGATTAGAATTTTTGATAGTTAATAGATCATTGAACGTTTGTGTTGGAAAACTAAAGAAAATGTTCCAGGTTCACATGGTCGTTGTTATACATGACTGTGAAGATTAGTATTTTCTTTTAATTAAGCTATCAGACAAATCCAAGTAAAAGACAACTGTCAACATTTCAGTTAATTCCCGTTCTTGAGAATAATGTTTGGGGAGTTTTGTTGGAAACCAGCAGGATATGAAGCTTCCTTTTGCCTCTCCCAAAAAAAATCACTTCTGGCAAACGCAGTAAATTTGTACCACGATCTCAGTGACGCGTCTTTGGCAAATCTCATCTTCTGTTGATGCAAAGTATATCAGAAATAAGCCTAGGCTCAGGTGGTAGAGGATCAACAATGTGTCGTCCTAACCGGGGTAATATACGTTTGATTTTTATTAGCAAAACACCCAGCATTCTCTTGGCGAAATCAGACGGAACCCGTTGATAAGATCTTAAACGATCAAGCAATCTACGTGGGCTTTGTTCTCCTCCCAACTAGGCATATTGGTGAAAGGTTGGTTCGTGATGAACATGCAAGTTCGAGGGTAAATTTGTTAATGTGAAATGCGACTGCCCCAATGACGCCACGACCGTCGACGGCACGCATTGCACGTTTCCATCGCTATGTCTGCAGTTTAAGCCAAACCTGACTCTGCCAATTTGGTTCCCTTGACAGTAATGGAAGAATAGGCTCCAGGCAGGAATGCATCTCCAAGTACATGAATGTTCGTATCGTCCGTGTAGTCCTTGCTACGTGGTTGTAATAAGCTTCGGCCAGCGCTCAGTATCATGTATAATTTGAGACACTTCCCAAATCCTGATAGACTGCTTCTTAGACGTCATTTGGCTACCAGTGCAATATAGCCAACTGGCAACTAAGGACCAGTCAGCAATCTTGTTGTGTTAGTAGGCCGTATCACAATTTCCAAGGCTGGCTCTAATTTACAAGGTCGTACTGATTTTGCGCACTCACTCGTACCAGACACTAGCGAATGGTAATTGAAGACGATGTAAAAATGCTCAATGTGCAATCTACTATACCCCTTGGGATGGCACTCACAGCAAATAGCATTGCGTGCACAGCGTATTCAACACTGACGATTTGCTGGAAGTGTTTTTCTGCAGCAGCCGTCACTTTTATCTTTGCGAAGTGTCGTCGTGTAGCCAATTTACAGTTTGTGGAAGGTGTATGCTTACAAGAGAGGTCTCTCCGAGTCTTCGTTCAAAGAGAAGGCTTTCGTAAAATGATAGGACAGAAAACACTTGTGTAAGGTTAAATCAGAGCTCATGTCCTATTAACGGAAAAATTGGCAAAGCTAATTGGACCCTTCTCTTTATTGGCTGCAACTCTACGTTAAATCCATATTGAAAAAGGTTGGTCTGCGCAAAATCCAATAGGCCTACTGTTCCATAACCGCGGAAGCAAGCATAGCTCCATCCATCACGATCCCTACTCGATTTCTCAAATTCTACTGAGATTAGAAGAAATAATAATAACCTGCAGGGACAATAAATTAGCCTCGGAATTGTCATCTGACCCAGATAAACTTCAGGCCTAATCAGCCATGTCAGATCCCTGGGTCATTGGTATTATGGCGCATATCAACTTCTCCCGAGAGAACCGTGATCGTCGTTGATAGAGGGGGTGAACAGCCCCGAAACGGACTTGCCGTCGGTAACATGATCAACATTTAAAGCCACCGGGGACCTGAGATCAGTTGGGCTTCACCTCTGACAGTTAGTTGGGTGTTGGGGCGTCCAACGAGCAGTGAAAATACGATCCGCAGACTGAGAAAGACTCGACACAAATACTGCACCTCCTGGGCCCTTAATGGCACGAGTGTTTTAATTGAACTCAATTAATCAGCCACAGCCGCCATGTGTTACTCGGGGGCCACCCGTAATTGGATGCCGAAAGAGAGCGTTGTAATATCACGAAAGACTCTTGTGGTTTAGGAGCTGTTTGTCAACGTCTAAGCTGAGACAAACCTAATATGGATGCTTGGAAATGACCCTCACTTTTCCAAAATTTTCGAACATTGGTGGAGAATACTCCTCAGAAAAAACTGAACCAAAACATTTTAAGCAAGATTTGAACACTGATTTCTGGGGGTTTTTTTGCCAGTGCAAGAAAGGGCTGATTTGGTCCTTCGCTTTCAGCATCAAAATACAGCTGATGTGCTTTTTCTTCTGCCTTCAATATGTCCATTTCAATCTTTGAAATTTATTTAGTGGAAACAGTTGAAAGGGTTCCAACAGTTCAGAAAAGGTAACTTGAACTTTGTTAATCTTCTTTTATCATTTGCGTTTCAGCCTTAACATGGATCAGTACGGATGCATGGACGGATATTGCGACCCGAGATTTCCGCATCATGAACAACGTGTTGATGGTAACCGTGGAAAGTATGGAGGTGCCTGGATTCAAGACCTATCTGAGAGGTCTTAACCCCTTCTTGCAGGAGTTTGAAGATGATCCCTGGCTACGAGAGATCTGGGAAGGGGAGTTCGGCTGCGATGTTGGTTCACCGGCAGACGGGGCATCCTCTCCTTGCGCCCACCATACGCTCCTGGAGAACGAAAAGATAGCCAACGCTGCCGCATCCCCCACAATTTACCGTGTCTACCTGGCCGTGTACGCCGTTGCCCAGGCATTAGCGGGTATCGAGCAGTGTGAGGAGCCTCTGGGCTTGCTAGCCAATGGGGGATGCCCGCCTGTGGGCCGTATCGAGCCGTGGCAGCTTATGAAATACCTAATGGCGGTGAACTTCACCATGGGCAGCAACGGCCGGCACGTGTCTTTCGGCAAGGACGGAGGGATCATGGATACATTCAAGGTCATTCAGTGGCAGAGGTGTGAGGAGGACATCGACCCTGACTGCCAGGTTGTCGACTTTGTCGAGATTGGAGTCCATAAGGACGGTGTACTGTACATCAATGAATCGCGGAGTCGTTGGTATGAAGACGATACTAACGTTGACTTGGTAAGTTACTCGCATAACCAAACTCTGTTGACCATTACTTTTTCGTAGGTCAAAAAATAGCCAGTATATCCCAGATTATGCTGTGATCAAGGCAGCTGTAACAAAACTCCCACAAATTAATAAACAGTGTGGGTGTGTGGAGAAGAATTTCGTTTGGAATGTTTAAAAGAGTAACCCATAAAAGAGCTATTGTGCAAATCGAAGAGCCTTACTTTTCAACCGGTTCAACCGCTTTAATAGTCTGTCCGCTTATTCGGAACGGATTCTCGATTTCCCCCGGGGATAGTCAGGCCCGTTGGATTATTTAAAGTCCGATTATTCTGGGCAGTCGGACACATAGATAATGCATTACTTACTGGCGCACTTACCTTTCTACTCGTAGTTGGATTTTTATCCTTTTGAAATTGTTACTATAAATGTTCCTTTATCTTTTCCTTTCTGAGCCGGGGCAACCCCCAAACCCCACGCCATGGATTGTACCTTGATTATGCCACGCACTGTGCAATTTTCCTGTCGCACTTGATCCGATATGTTGAATTTCATTGCTGCTCGTGGGCTCTATGCACTCTTGTGACTCTAGGGAATAATTCAATCTCTTCCTTCGTTAAATATTTCCGCAGGGAATCTCACTCCCTACAAACCAACAGCTTTTAAGGAATACTGATTTATTCATTTGTCCCCCTCCTTTGAAGCAGCAACCCCGTGGCTCAGGACACCGATCCCTTAGATGTCTTGTGGGACTTTTAATAGATAGAACGCGGAGAGCAGCACCAAAAAGGACGAGGATCGCTATACCGGAAGTTCAATCTGTGCAACGATCGCATGCATTAAAAAAAAACCGGCGTGCATGATCGTTCTCTACACTGCCCATTTCTGGGCCCATGGGTTTGCGGGGAATAATTAGGGAATAGCAACGGTAACAAGCTCAGAAAATCTGTTTCAAAATTATTGTAATGACTCAACCTGTTCGCATGGGAAAAATGCATTTGGCGTAGGACTAGAAGCTGACTCATGTCACAGTTTAAAAAAAACCAAATCCTACCACTGAGTCTATTTTAAGGAGTAGATAAAAGGTATTCGACACGACATGAAGTTTAAAAACATTCACAATTACAATTTGGTTGTAACTAAAGTTCTTTTGCTATCAAAGCAAGCACACTTTAACAGTGAAAGGTGACCTTTATCATACTAGTCAACGTAGACAATTCATGCAAAACCAGTCGACAGGCCTTTACAGTAAGCCTATTCCTCAATCAATCAATGCTCTTGATCTCAATTTGACCAAAGGTTTTTACTGGCCGTGGGTCGCGCGTAATTTGCATAAACACCGTGTGGGACTTTTCTTGACGTTCACACTACTCATTCCTAATATGAGACGACTCACACGCTGTTCGGATTAAAACAAACGAGAACAGCAAAATCAACACCAGCCGTTCCAGTTAAACGCTCATTACATTGATCTGTAATGTAACCTTAACAATAAACCAGCACCTTTAGCAATGAATGCTCCAAATGCTCTGTATATTCAACATAAATTCAACGAATTCAGTGGGCAATAATGGAGTTCTCTGCAATATCCTTGGCTAGTTGAATACCATATTCCACAGACTGTTTTAAAGTCCAGTCCTCGTTATTTTTGATGAATTTAGTGATACTGCCATGAAAATAGGTAACGGGGTGTTCGGTGTCAGAAAATAATGAGAAGAAGTCGATTTTTTGGATTAACATGCTTGGAAAATATCCCCAAATTAAGCCTCACCCCTCAGATAGGCCAGAAAAGCTTAGTTTCAGACATTTTAACAACTCTGGCCTAAAGACTTTTCTCTTACAAGTATTTACTCTGAATCTACCCTTGACAGGAACAAAGTCAAGCTTCCTATTGAATTGTTGTTTTTCATCCAGAATATATAAATAGACCATTTGGACTGGTCAATTCAACCTTCAATCCGATTCACATGGGCTGTTAAGGGCAACAAACTTTAACAGCCGGAAGAAAAAGAGTCTTATACCACGTACCGTATCTAATACATCGATTGTGATAATGTGTCAAATGTAGTGACTTATATCAAATCATTATATGGGCCTACTTTGGGGAAAAAGATTCATGTGCCAGGGCGGTGAACTCTTGATAAGTATGAAAAATAAAATATCCCCTAGGTTTGTGCGTTTCCTTTTCTTTTCACGTACATGGGGTTCAAAAGCACTTATTTAAAACAAAGCCAGTATGGACATCACTGAGTCAGACTGACCCTGATCAGTCACATTTAATCCTAGAATCATCTCACTGGTGTCAAATACATTATACACGTGTTAAAATATTCATCACTCCTCCAAAACCCCCCCAATTAAGCATAGTTTAATTCATGCAGCCTCCTCTACAGGTATAGCCTGTGAACAAAGCGTAAAAACCATTGTGTGTCATGCATGATCACAGCCACTCTAGTCCAAACTGCTTCAAAATCATTCTCAGGTCTCTATGATAACGAACTGTATTCTTTTTACCTTTCGATCTGTCGGAGGGAGCGGGGTCGAATTTTTTTCTTTTTCTTCAGTGGTGAGATGTTCTTGGTCCTCACTGGCATGGGGAGGCTTTTAAAAGTCAGATAGATTCTGTAAGGCATGGGCGCCTTCCTGTCAGTTTGTCAATTTTGATAACAGATTTAAAAAGACACAAAACACTATAGCCTTCTGTTTGTATAGTTTACGTGATACATCCACAGAAATTTGTCTGTGGCATTTCAGTCAGTGAATTTCACAAACCTCTCCTAACGCTTGAGCGTTTTCTTGTAAAACTCAGTCAAACCAGAAGATCGGCCAAAGTTAAATACGAGAGAGGAACGTCGGGCAACAAACATTGTCGGGATGGCATGGGCACATAAGGATAACTTCACCTGCCACTGTTAATTTCTGCGAGGGAGCTCTGGCTGAGCGCTTTCCAGTCCTGTTAGTGGCACCACCTCTCGGGCCTTATCATAAGCCCACTCATGTTGCTTCCGTTGGCCCAGAGATTTTCCCGATGAGATGACGAAGATGCAGACTCAGGAAGACTCAAGGATCTTGTGTGGGGTTTCATCTTACCCCCTTGCGGGCTTTCGTCCTGGAACATCGAAATCCTGTCATCTCCTGCAAAATCACAACCTTCAAAAGGCAAAGGAAAAACTCCGCGCGTATTTTTTGATCTAACTTAACAAAGTGGCATCAAGTCACGTAGGCTTGTTGAGAGTTTATTTTGCCGCAACTGACAAGTTATTCGTGACTTCCCTATTTTCAATAGGTCCTGGGAGTAAAATACTTGGGTAATATGAACCAGAATATTGTGTTACATTACAAAGTTATGTCCGTTTAACTAATGACACAAACACTGTTGTCCTGGGGCGCGTGGACGGGTCAATAGGTCTTGAGTAATACGCAGATGGATTTTTTTATCCGTGTCTTCATTTTGGTACAAGGACTGACCAGTCTGTACCAATAATAGACAGACCTCATTTGTGGGTGTATTTTCTTTAGTCTCTGTAGCACTTTGGAGACGGTAGCACCTCCCATGTTCTGAATGGTTACCGTTGTTGCAAGGAATGAACTTGTATTTGGTATTATTTAGACTTAACTTGTACTGCATTATGAACAGTGAGCCCTGGGGAATGGTGTTTTTTTCCTGCATCGTGTAACAAAATCTTGTTCTGACACAGAGAAGAATGATGATATCAACAGCACGTGAAAGGTTGTAGTACAAGAAAGTGTTCGGCCTATTTTGTTTTGGTGTCTGTTTGTTTGCTTGTTTATGTGCCTCCTCCGCGCACACTGGAACAAATCAAGGAGCGAGACACTCATGTCTGGCTCTTGTCCATTAATTGAAACGTGATCACTCAAACATCCCATCTTGGGAGGGGGTCTATACCCTTCGCACGTGACGTCACCTTTTAACTTTCGCTTCTTTTTTTTTTTCATTTTTGCATTGTTTTAAGGGGGGCTAAAGGCCCTTAGCTCCCCGAAGAAACGCGCCTGGTGATCTTTCACTTTATAGTCCTTATTAGTGACGCACGCCTTGTTCGACGAGAGTAATATGGTCTACTGCTATCCAACGCACCGGAGCTGAAGTTCAGCTTCCCGGTGTTATTGAGGCGCACAATCATTTGAAGACAGTCTAACCTTGAAGTGTCAGACCAGCGTTTGCCCAAAATACAGTTCTCACCTTCATTGTCAATTCAAATCAGTCATAAAAGTAACAAAAAAAATTGTGTGAAGAAGATTGCATGGTTCCAGTCACGTGTATGGGAAGAAGCATAAGCGATCAGGCGCTTTGTAAAAGCAGAGGAAATCAGATATCTCGATGATTATAACTGCGTTTGATAATTTTCAACCTTTTACAACATGCAAAGCCATGTTGATATGCAACTAACTTCAACTGCTGTTTTGCTTTTGTTTTTTTTAAACCTTTTTAGCCTCCTACCGGTGTTTGCCAGTCACCATGCCCGCCGGGTACCAGGAAGGTCAGTCGTGACGGCTTGCCTGCGTGCTGCTTCCAGTGCGCTCGGTGTCCCGAAGGTTCCTTCACAAATACAACAGGTTAGCTCACATCGGCAGGTGTTCCTTTAAGTGATTACAAGAACAGGCCTTTACCTCTCTCTTTACCCGTGGTCTTGTAACACGATCAGCTGGCTAGTCTTTCTTGTTACTCATTATGAAAGGATTTATGCTCGGAGCAAAAGAGAAATACGAAGCAACTCCTGGCCAGGGCATTAATTATTCGCGCTGCAAGTTCGTAAAAGTTCAACCTGCCCGCAGATTAAAGCAGTTGTTTCGTACGTGAAGTTAATTTCACTGCTTTTGCTTAAACGACGGTCCCTATTTCTCACGAATTCAGACGAAAGCACGTCGCGTCAATCGCAGCAAAAGAAATCAATTTTGTTGCTCATCACACAAAAACAAAAGTGCAGCAATACCCATGTCTGATAGCATGATTATTCAGTTATTCTTCGCTGGTGTACGCATGTCATGTCTCTTTCGTTTGACGAACATAAAGGCCTTCTTTTGCTCCGTCAACAGCACAGTTTAACCATGGCTGGCCATGTGTACAAAACCTCCAAAATATTAAACCATAGAAATAAGTGTTCAAAATTCTCACAAAAAATTAAACACTGAATAAAACATCTCCCACTTGAACACTGATTTTAAAGTAAAAATGGGCATTTTGAGGTAAAAAGTTGCACCCAACAAAGGCTGAACTCTCTACAAACTTTGGACGCCAGTACAAAATGGCCGTCAATGTTTGTAAACAAAAGAGAGGTCCCTATGGTCAAAGACCACATAGATGTCAAAACCGCATGGTTTCCCCAGGATTTGCCACTATTACTGTAGGCAAGCGCTTGGTTAGCAACTGTAAGCTACACATTGGGAACTAGACAGTAAAGCTTATGCTTTCGCGTAAAATGGGAAGTAAATTGGATTGTCACCATCAGTGACATGTACTTTTGTTGTTTTCGTGCCGTCCAGCGTTAGGTAAGTCCCGTGTTTTTCTCATCCTTTTCATTTTGCTTTTTATAAATGCTTTGAATAGGCGCCCCAGTCTTTGCCCACGACAGTGGCTAAAATAGAAGGTTTGTATGGCTGCTATCTTGCAGGCCAGTGCTTTTATTCCACAGTGCATGCACAAAGGAGGCTTCCCAGTGGAACAGAAGAACTGCCCTGCAAGATGGCTACCAGGCAAAGTCTCTATAGGCCTATGTCGGGTCACGTGGGTAGCGTGAGTAGACTGTCCCCTTTCCTTCTATTTTTCAATTGTGGAGGCATGAAACAGGCGGGGGACCGTCCTTTCTGTTGTTCCACAGTAAGACAAGATACTTGTAATAGTTGCCAGAAAGCCCAAGCAAAACTTCAACGGAGACAGTCTATCGCGCGCGCAAAGCTTGGTTGCGTACCATTGTGAGTATCTCCTAAAATTTATAACCCTACCTGGTTCCTTTCCTCTTTGTATCTTCAGGGCAACTTGTGTGCATGCAGTGTCCTCAGGGAACATGGTCCAATGGGAATCGTTCAACGTGTCATCCTAAGACTCTAGACCTACTTCACTGGGACGAAGCTATGAGCGTGGTCGTTATGTGCTTCTGCGGCCTTGGCGTGGTCAGCACACTGCTGATGCTCATCACGCTCACGCTGTACAACAACACAGCCATCGTGAGGGCGTCCAACCGCGAGATCAGCTACTGCCTCTTGATCCTGCTGATTGTGTCCTTCCTCGAGCCGTTCCTCTACATCGGGATGCCATTCACCTGGTCCTGCAACTTCCGGATCGCCCTACACAGCCTCAGCAACACGGGCGTGCTGGCCATCTTTGTGGTGAAAACGCGCCGGATACTGGATGTGTTCGACACCACGTGGCGGGGATTCTCTCTGCGTTCGCGGCTCCGGCGCACCGGTCTGCAGGTGATGATTACCGTTTTTCTTATCCTGTTGCAGGCGCTAGTTGTTACAGTGTATCTCATCATCAAGCCGTCGAAGGTGCTTCTAGACCAGGATATATCAAACTCGAGGGTTTACGTGCAGTGCGACAGCAACATTCTTGGCTTCATCGCCATGTACACCTACAACACCATCCTGGCCTCCATCTGTTTCGTGTTCTCGTTCCGAGCCCGCAAGATCCCGGAAAATTTCCACGAGACGCGGTACATCACGGTAACCATGATGTTCTACGTCGTGATCTGGGTGGTGTCCCTGCCCATCTACTTCTCGACAAACGGCAAGCTCCAGGCCCTCATGCAGATCATATCGGTGGTGTTGACAAACTACCTGATCCTGGGCTTCATGTTTCTACCCAAGTGCTATATCATATTCATCACGCCTGAGCGGAACACCACCCAGTCCATTCGCGAACAGGCCTGCGGTTTCCGCATGGGCGAAATCAACAACACACTGGTGGTACAGATGGACGGTGAGGCAAGACGACCGTCATCTCGCTTGTCAGCGTCTGACCATGATGGCCACGGGAACCACTCATAGCCACAACTTTTCAGTAACATGGCAACGTTTTAAATACGACATAAGCCCTTGGAGACGATTAATGGAAGATAAAGTCCAACGATGTTATTTGCAAGTCTTGCGCTTAAAACAATAGAAGGGGCTGATTGACATTTCAGTGCACTACTAACAAGCTGAAATTTTGAAAGAGATCAGGAATCGTCTAAAGGCGCGCTTCCATATGTAGGCCTACGTTTTGGGGGTGCGTTGCGTACATGATGTGTTCATGCGTTTCACTTTCACGGACACAAAACACAACTCCGTTAACAAAACACAGTTGTGCATTCCGTTCGGCTGTCAAAAACGCCCCGGGAGCGATTTTGACGTATACCCAACGCCTAGTGCAAGTGTTGAGTCGCATATGAAAAGGAGCCTGTTTGCTGCCACCAAGAGTTCCAAGTGTTGCATTTCACTTTCACGATTATCACACTTTGTGCATGTGTGATTTTAGATAAAGTTAAGTTTCATTATCTTCGGAATCATGCATTGGATCACCGAACTATCAGTAGGCACTAAATGCAACCTCCATCGGAAACAAGCACTTGAAAGCGAAAATATACAAACTGAACCTGATGTTCAGTGTTAGTTTCGTTACCCAGTGCCACCATGAAAAACGATCTGGCATTCATAAAATAGGCACTGCTAGGCCTGTGCTATTAGTAATTTCCTCACTTCGTAAAAGTAATAGGATTCTACACGCTTGTCAAATTTACAGGATAGATTCTTTCTTAAATACTCAGAATTGTTTAAAATCCATTAACCCCAACGATTAAAAGAAAATACTCAATGTTCACTTTAATCCCTTTTCAAAGACTAAAAATGCCACTGCCAAAACAGCATAAACTCGAATAAAACCGAAACAGGTTCGCAATAAGGGATTCTGACGTGGATCTCAACTGCATGCTAGGTCCGCTTGCCAAAAGTGGTTCTTGCGGTGAAATTGTCAAATTCCTGTTGGGCAATGGACCTTCTCATTAATACTTCACAATTATGCACGCATGAGCATAAATGTGCATGGCAGCAAAAAAAGATGAACAGTATCACAAGTTTGATATTATAATCAAAACGGAGAAGAGGAGATTGCGTAAAAGGGGAAATGAATGGAAAAATTCACAGCAAACGTTAAAAACACGTATTACACGTTGAAATTATAAACACCAAATACACGAGGTAAATCGTTTTTTCGCTGTTGGTGCATCAAATAGGGATAGCTTACAGGAAGAAAATTTCCTTTCGAGGATTTTTCTGTTCGAAGCCAAGCTAGAAATACGGCAACTGCTGAAGACAACTCCTGAGACGACAGTACATGTATTTATATTTACAATGAAGAGGGCGGGAGCTGGTCTAGCTTGGTTTGGGTAATCCCCTTTGAAGGCCAGGTAAAGAAAAGTTAACCGTCCCAACATGCATCCTTTTGGGGAGTTATTTTTCATTCCCTTACAAAATCTATGTTTTCAATCTTCATTAGTTTCGTCGGTGTGAAAATGTAAATTTCACGCATACTGGGCTTAAAAACAACACTTAGATTGGAAGGATGCATTATATGATACCATCAGTCATTTTGGACCGAAAAGCAGTCGGTCATTTAGTATGTCAAAGCTACCCCCCGGTTATGTTTGGAAAGGAAGGGCCGCCTCTTTTGAACTTTTTTTTCAACTTTTCTAGAACTCGACTTTGTCCCTTGGAATGCCGAGTGAAGTCTTCTGAGTAAACAAGAAGCCTCGCATTTTACCATAGAGCTCTACCCTGTGTGTGTATCTAGTGGCGCACGTGTCGCGCCATGTGCGCACGACTGATTTCAAAATGTACAGGCGTCAACTCAGTCTATGTGTGGTATTGTGCAAGGCGTCATTGACGATCGAACGCCAGCAGTAAGCCTGCATCTTCATCATCTTTGCCGAGGGCCAGAGCTAGGTACTTATTTAAATGGGAAGGATAGTCCGTAAAGTCCGTAGTCATTGTAAAATCAGCTATCAGTGTTGTTCACCTATTAAAATGAATGTCCGTCAACTATATATATTGATAGCATTGCCTGCAGTTCAAATTAATCTCGAAATGCTCTCAGATTTGTTAGTTATGTATTCTCATTGTTCTAAGCTGCAAAACCTTCGCTTAGCCTTGTCTAATTTTGATCGAAGTAAATACTATTTAAAAATGTCACTTACTGTTCAAACTTTCGGTGTTATTCTATTTTTATTAAGGTCTTGTAAATGTATAAAGAGATTCAAGCATGGATATGTAACAGTTTTGCGTTAATCTCAGGTTGATCATGCGAGACAGCAATCAACCTCACTTCATTTCTGATTTAAACTAAACTTGTGTTTTTGCTTATAAGTGTGCCTGCCTACCGGCAGAAAAAAATTTGAAGTATTTATGTCAAATTACCAATTAAGGTTTGGTAATGGTATTTGCAGCTATGGCACATCAGCCTTCTCTCTACAGAAGATTCCGTTTCATATCAGCTCTCAAAGCCGGTGTTTATTTGCAAAGCCACTAAAAGTACCAGAAGTGCCCCCACCGGTAATAAATACAAGGGTCCAATGGCAGGGTGATTCCAAGAAAAATTACCCCCACCTCTTTCACACTCTTGGTGCCATTATCTTAACATCCCAGGATAAAATTCCAGGGGTTTTGTGGTCTGAATAGGAGTGGACTCCCGTGGGTGACACCTGATGGATGTCAAAGCACTTCTCCCTGCAGGTAAACACGTCCGGTGTGCTGATTAAAAAACGGACGACAAGGGAACAAATCCAGAGATGGGAACGGCCATTTCATCTGTGATGACAAACTAAGTAATTAGGAATATTGCCCGTATAGGCTGGCCGAAGAAGTGATGAAGATTTTTCATTATGAAAGTATAATTTCCCTCGAGTAAGCTTGCAACGGCGCAGACTGGGCGGGGATAACGTTTACACTGGCCTGGCGCTCAGCCCTGCGTAACAGCAAGCAGTGTGTGACACACTACCCTGGATAACACAATTCTATCGAAGTTGATTGAGCTGCCATATTCCAAAATCTAATTTACTTATCACTTCGGTAATGATTCCCTAGAGCTGGCTAGGGGTGTCTTTCATCGGGGAGTGGGACTTGCTAAGTCATTTTCTCCTCAGATTACTGCAATAATGATGATGTTTTTTCATTGATTGCAGCCAGGTGAGCGAGGTGTCATACGTTCCAACAGAGCACACTGCGTATCACACTGTGAATAGGCACGATTTGATTTTCATTTGGGAAAGTGGGAAAGACACGGGCATACCAGGATGTGCAATTAAGCAGTAGATGCCAAGAATCACGCACCGTTTCACTCCAATTCACATCCGTTCCCTAAATTCCCGTGCTGTAGTAAACTGTTAAAGGTTGACAGAAATAGAAATTATTTAGTTCACGTAAAGTATTTCAAATAACAGTAAATACGTAACAATATCCAAAACATTAAAAATTCAATGTTTACCCCATTAATCATGACCCCCAAATGAATAAAAAGATCCTGCGTTTCCTCGCCCACAAAAAAATCCCCTTTTGGCTGTTCGCACTCCCAGGCTGATTTGATGACGTCATCGGCAGAACGCCTTCATGTTCAGTGTACATGTACATTGCATGATTGCACACAGTATATGCAGTATCGCACGCTTGCAATAGACCACGTTGTGTTCGATGTAGCCCGGCCCACTGGCGATTACTGTGCCAGTTCAAGAAATACACGGTAGGACTGTGTCTTTTAATTTCTACCTTGAAATGCAGCGGCAGCTTATTTTCTTGTGGTGCCCCGTCACAAAACGTGTGCACCAACGGGTGCCCCTCCTGGACATCCAGCCCTATACGCAAGTGACTGTTAATGAATAACTATTGACAGTATAGTGAAAACCGCGATGTAATTTTGGGTTGTTTACAGCTTCCTCCATTGTTTTGAAACAGGATACAAATATGTGACACCGGGCTCGATTTGACCGTGTGTCGCCGCTGACACACACATCTTGCAGACGACCCCGTGCGTTCCGTATGCAAGATGACATATGCCTCTTCTTAGTAGATGCATAGCGTCAGTCCAGCTGCGCCTGAGCGTTTTCTCGCTACACACTATACAGTTTTTTTAATGACGTTAAATGCGTAAGAGCCTAACTTAAAAGACAATGTAAATTTTCAATTGGTGTACGAGAATCCAGCCTATTTTTTGAATGCTTTTTCCTGATTCTCGAGTTCAATGCTTAGCTTCTAGTGTAGAATTCAGAAAATAAAAATATACTATGTATGGTGGTATTAAGATTGATTGTGGTATGGCGGTGTTTGTTATAGCTAACAGATCTTAAGGACTTGGTTAAGTGGTCATGTTTGGTCTATAGGTGGTGTTGTGATGATAACGGTGGTAAGATTCCAGCAACATTTTTGGAAAGCTTTTTCCTCAATCTCGAGATAAGAGTCTAGAATGAAAAGAAACTAAAAAAAATACTATTTATTGTGGAATAAAGATTTATTGTGGCATCGTGGTATAGCGGTCTTGTGGTAATGACAATGGTGAACCTAAAGGACGGGAACTGTCGGGCGTGCAGATGTTGGTGTTGAAAGTTTGAAAGTAACCACTGAAATGCATGCTTGCAGCTGTATGAAATTGTCTGAAAATGCTGGTGTTACTTCTTTCTTGTTGCAGATGGGAGAGTTGGCTGAAGCGATTACCGTGTTGGTACGGGGTGTAGGGTTTGTAGTGGCAATGAATTAAGATGGTAGCGCGGTAGTACAAGAGGTGGTGGCAGAAGTGGTTGTGGTTGTGGCGGTGGTGGTAAGGGTGGTGGTGTGAACCAGCAGTAGAAGGGTTGGGGTATACTGAGTAGTCGCAAATGTGTTTTAGCTGAAGCAGTGACAGTAGAACTTTTTAAAGCTTATAGTTGTACCTTACTGAGTGGATATCCATGCACTATGTAGCTAAAAACTGTTCAATCAAGCAGTTTGGACATCAAATCCAGCCTATCAAATTTTAAAACCAACGTGCTGAAACTAAATTCGACAATGAAAGAGCTAATTTCATCGTTTTCTAAAAGATTTTTTCAGAATGTTTGAAACAACATTTTAAACGCTTAATTTACTGTTGAGACCTGGATTTAAGGTTAGATTATACCCGGACTGACTTTTTTAAATGCAGACTTCAACCTTTATAAAGTGTTTTCACTTACCGCGAACATGTAAGTGTTGGATTCAACGGCATACTTAAAAAGCGTTTGTCCCATTGCTCCGTTTTTAGTACCAAATACATTCTGTTTCTTCGGGAGTTCGAAAAACACCTCACGATTCGCCTTTCTCACACCACGAAAAAGTGTGGGGGATCATCCCATTGACCATCTCCCTGGCCAAAATGTGGGGCATACATACCCTATCTCCCGGGATTTACACCACTGACTGTCGTACTTTTCATAGTATGAAAGCAAATACATGTAATAGAAAAACAGTACGAGTGGGGTGTCATGCATCCAGTCTGGTGCTTAAAGAGCATCCTGGAATGCTGTCAACAAACAATACTGTATGTAAACACGTGTGTGGTCAGACTATACATGTACATCAGATTGAACTGACGCCCTACATGGCATTCTATCATCCCAGTTTGACAGAATAAGTACGGTATTTTCTGCCCAAGTACGGAATAAATGAGTGATTATGGAACTAGAACTTACTGTATGGTGAGTGTAGTGTGTTGAGAGGTGCGGCGCTGTTGGGAGTGATGGTGGTTTACAAAACTGGGAAAGGGTGTCGAAAATTTTGTTTTAAAACTGATAAGAACGGTGATGTGTTATAGTTAGTAATTCAACGCATCGAGATAATTGTTGTAGAGGTTTCTTGGAATGGTTTATGATTTAATGTTTAATGGGTCAACATGATGACGCAGTGAATGAGAGATTTACGTTAGCAAAGCTGATAAAGTTGAACTGACGTGAGGGTGTGTATAAAACGCCAATTCATAAAACAATGGATAAGTATTTTAAAGTTGTGAATTTGAAAGCTTAGTGTGGTTACACCATGCATTATTTACCAGGCTTTCTATCAATGCTTAATTCGCATCTGTGCAGTCAAGGTGCACAGAATCAATCATTTCAAAAACAAAACCCTTTTGCCAAGTTGACCCAAGTTCAGACCTAAGTTGCCGAAGGGAGGTAAACATGGTGGAGGTATTCCTATTCGTGCATGAAATAGAATATAATTTTGATGAATAAACTGAGCAATATGAACAGATGCATTACCCTTTATGACAGACCCTTTATAATGGTGGCAGTCTTTGAAGTGACTATGCGTTTCAGTTCTACGCTGTTTGTTTAGTGATCACAGTGGACAAGGTGGCGATGACGGGCTAGGACGTAGGTGTGCTGGAGTGGCGTATTCAGATTGTTTAGGGGTGCAAAATTGGGAGTATTTTTTTCCAAACAATGGTCCGATTCTAAAGTATTGGCGCTTACATAAATAATGTAAAAGAAATAAAAAATACAAAACGTGGGACCGTGATAATGGGGAGCTCCAAAAGGTGAATCCAGGTCCATGTTCTCAGGGCCATTGTTTGTGGGGGTGGAAAGTACGGAAATGTCCATTCGTAACCTTTCTTAGGGTGAGGCTAAATTTCTGTCAAGCTTTTTACAAGTTTTTGGGAGGGAAGGAAAAGCAATAATTCTCCCCAAATCTGTTCTGTCATTACTGTTCAAAAATAAATGCTCGGGGGGGGGGGTGCCAAGGGCACGTTTGTCCTCCCCCTAGACCCGGCAATGACTGCCCCCAGCTGGATACGCCAAGGGTGAGGTGTCAGTGGCAGTAGTGGAGATGCTACATCGGTAATTTACGATTTCGATGACAATTTTGCGAATAATGAGGATCGCAGCAACTACACATTACAAGCGATGTGTAGTAAAACAAAGTACCACTGGAGATGACATGCGAGTTGGGATTGACGTCAGAACATGCTCTTACAGCGACATCGGGGTGCATGTTTTCCAGTTACAGTAAATCAGGCGATGATTAAGTTGATATACTGGCTATAGAAATCAGTGAGGTCGAGAAAGGTAATATGTGTGGAGCTCATGAACGGTGATACTTCACATGTACAGACATGGCATTAGCTTGCTGCTTGGAAGGGATGCAGTGAATGTGTTGAGGGAGAATGTCGTGATGAAGTATGAGATCCATGGCGGTGTATTCTGTAATGAGCTAGTGGGTGGCTAAGACATGATAACCGATTTACAGTATGCCACGTACATTAAAAGGGTGTTAGCTACACAATCACTTGAAATAAAAAAAGACTGGTGTCAAACAGAATTGGTGACCTGTTTGTGATTGGGAATCAAGCCTTTCGACTTAAGAAACTCTACACTCTATGTTGCAAACGACGCTGGGGCTCATTTTCACACTGAAGTTATAAATCTTATCAAATGGCATGATCACCACTTGTGCCATGCAGGCTTTCGGTTGTCGTTGTTCCGCTCCGGATCCTTGCTCCGCGTTTTTCTTACTTTTTGCCATTTATAAAGCTTTAAAGGCTTGCCTTACCACGCAAATTGTGCGTAGCATCGCGGTCTTTGCGTACAACAGAAGCGGATGTGCATGTGCGTCGGGTCACGTGGGTCAACTGGTGCAAGACTCATTACATGCAATACAGAATACCTCTATCTTCCCATTAAACTTATTACAGGGGTGCCAGACCGGTCCAATATAGGCCTACCCTGAAAGCCATTTCGGCTAGTTTCAAGCACCGTGCTTGTGCCGTGTCGAATAAAATTGAATTGAGCAGGACGTTAGCACGGCAATGATTTCAAACGTCGAACTTATTCAAAAAGTCCAGTCGGACTTTAATAAAGCCAATATGGCAGATCAGCACTGCACGAAACGTGATTTTGCGATCTTTCAGCTTGAGTAACAAAGAAAACGAATTTAGCTTCGGCGAGCACAACTAGCAATTTATTTTATTCTCAAGGCCCGATGTTACGGTTCCCAGCGATCTTGCAGTGAAATCAATGACCCAGATGAACAGTTTGATATCATTTGGGAGTCTTATTCCGGCATATGGACAGGATTTTTAGTTTCAGTGGTCAGCTTTGAGTTTATCTCATCTGATATTAAGCATAAGTTTGAAAGAGAAATTGTGTAACTGAAACCCCATCTCCCCCAAGCTCCGTCTAGCAATCTGTACCGTGCGTTTCAAGAAATTTCCATTTTAGTCGCCATATTTGTGGGTGCGTTTGTTTGTCGATGATTATTTCTCAACTCTATTACATGTTGTGAACATGCGCATTCGTAATTATCAACGAACTTTAGGACGAACCTCAAATACCGATTGTATTCGACTTGGCAACAGAACGACGTTTGAAACCACACCGTACTTCTGCAGTACTTAATGACATAAGCACGGCAGACCCTGCCGAGCCAAAATCCTCTGCCGAGCCAAAATCAATTTGCAAAACGTCAAGCTTATGCCGTGCCCAATACAAAAATCAAGTTGAATGGTATTCGGCACGACATAAGCACGACGTTTGAAACAGGCCTTACTGAAGCTAATTCGCTCTTTGCAAGCTGCCGCCATAGGCAAGCTGCCGCCATATATAATAGGCATGCAGAGCCTCGAAGTGGCAGTTTTTTTTTCAATCGCGTCAGAATCGCTTTGTCCAAATCGCACGGTATAAGAACGCAGCACACGCAAATTACATAAGGAAGATAAACAGGAATCACTGAATGGCCATGTTATTTGTGTAGAACTGCCAAATCGAGGATCTGCGTGCCTATTGCGGCAGCGTGCAAAGAGCGAATGGAGAGGAACTGTAATTTTCTTTAATCGCTAAAGGCAGATAAATGCTTTTAACGTTAGATTGATTGCACTTTTAGACCCATGAGGTTTCACATGGAAGGGATGCACTGTATGAAACACAACAGAAAAAAAATGGTGACATCATTAAACTCAGAATCGTATCGATGCAAAATCAAAGGAGATCCAAAATATTAAACTCAGTATGAAATATATCGAATTTAGATATATAGACGTTTTAGGGTGAATTTATGTGCAGAGACTTGTCTGTTTTATTTTTAATGTATATATGCCAATAGAAGATTATAAGTCATCTTACCAACAAAAGGAGAGATTCCTAGTGGCCAATGCGTGGAGTTGGCCACTGTACAGTACATGTTCGCTCGTGGCCAACAGGCGGTCTTCATGGAAAGTGCCTATTTTGTACATAGAACACCCAAGCATTTCGAAAGGCGGGCTGCATTGAGAGCCGGGAAGGGGTAACCCTATCTCAGATTATTGAAACAACACGGAGGACGTTTAACTTCCCTTAAAGGTCCGGGTAAAAATCGAAGTCCAGAGATAGAACATGTATACGTTGGTCATTTTTCAACTAACACCGATTTCAGGAAAGGTTGCAAACATGAGCACCAGTACAGGAAGCTAGCCTGAGGTTCCCGCTCTATACTCTCAATTTTATACTGTGCTGCCGCTCAAAACAGGCAACAATTGGCGGAATGGATAAATAATGCACTGAACTGTACTGTCACGTGGCCTCTACATTAGGCAGTCTGTATGACACCACTTGTTTACCATTGTACATAAGCCTTTAATACCGTATCTTACATTGTATCACTTAAAGGAGAGATTTTTCAAACTGTAAATTATTGATATTCTGATCACTTGCTTCTAAGACCTGCAGAAAGTATGACATATATCTTCACTATTGTCAATTTGTTCCAGTGAATAAAACTATTAAATATACCCGAAACTAACGATGTTTGTGACTTTACTTTGACTAGTCAAATTGGCTACCAACCCCCCTCAAAACGAACAGCCCAAATCCTTCGGCAGCTTGTAACTTTTGTAAACCAAGGAGTTTGAGTTGTTATGAAAGAACCCGATTACATTTCGTGCTTTGTAGATAAATTATATGTGAGTGTGACACTGTAGCAAGAATTACTGCATTCAATACTCATAACTACTCCTTGGGCCGTTTGTATGTGTGGAAAGGGCGTTGATGCCATACATACTTAACACTTGCAAGGACCACCTCATGCCTTGTGAACACATTACAATGTGCTGAAATATGGTGCGGAGCAAATTAAAACGAGGCGACAGACTGTGGTGTTTAAAGCAAACTATTAAGCATAAAAATACGGTTCCCAATAAATGCAACACTTCTTGCGGTAAAATAGAGAGGAATAAAATCAGTGTTCAGGTCGAGTCCATCATAAGTCATCGATTCTCAGTCGCAAGACAACCGAATGAACTGTGAAGAAGACACACCCCTATCGTAGTTCACCCACTATCAGGTTGGCGATTTTCTATTTCGTTTTTAAATCAAACAAATCCGTTTTCTTTCTCTGAAATAAGACTTTGTGATTTAAATCGGATTTTTTATTTTTGTATAAATTGGAGACGAGTCGGCTCAATAATCTTTTCAAAAGCAAGCAAATTAGCTGCATGTGTTTAATTTTCTTTTATTTATTTCGTTTATTACAAAATCAAACAAATTTGGATTCAAACTAAGAAATTTAAAGCATGTAATTTAATTAAATCACAAACCACCTTAAACATTGTCTAAGCCCAGGTTACGAATTGCATGCAGTACAGGGTGTCTACATAACAAGTATACCGAGATAAAAATTACTGTAATAGCAAAACTACTTAATACATGCCATTTGATATTCTGCACACTTGCATGGTCTAGCCTTGTTAATCACGTATGCAAAATTGTCACAATGCCGATTTCAGTACCCTTAACACCGGTCTATCCTCATGGTGAACTATTGACTTGAGGTAACTGAAGGCTGATGTTAGAGATGACTTAGCTTTGAATTGGCCGTAGAGGCTGGAAAGAGGGACTTAAAGGAATGAAGAGAATGGTGATCTTTGTAAAATTGAGGCTTGCAAAGGATTGTCTTCGTAGCAGCCTTTTTCCTCCAACTACATCGAGAAAAACCAAGACTGTGGCTGTGAGCTACCAATGAAAGCTCAATAGGTTTTAGTCTCTGTTTTCTTTGCCTCGAGTTAGAGAAGGACATCGATGAATTGGAAAAAGGTTTGGCAGGTTCAATCGGAAAATACGAGATTAATACAGAGGAGCTACGTGCTGCATATTACTTTTGATAATTCAGTTCAGTAGCCAGGTGAAGGGCGTAAAGTTTAGGAGTTTCTTCTCAACTGTATCAGACGTAAGACCGTGCCCTTAGTGGTAGTTAATTACATAGTCTAAGCCCCACACAAACCTACTTCTTCACTTTAAAATGTGGACCCCAGACTTTCTGGCCATACGCTCATTATGCAAACGTATTTCTATGTGATTCAGAACCACTGAAGCGTATGCGAAAAGTAATGCACGTAGTCCTTGTGACGCACTGAAATATTTTTGTACGCTGAAGTTTCAAGATGTTATACAACCCAGATAAAATATCAGGCAGTGAACTCCACACAGTTCATCAGAGAAAGAACGATCTCCTGTGATATTCAGCAAGTTGAGTTATACACAAAACAGTCATGACAGTGTGACGTTTCCTCGTTTATCATCGCATTTTCACATTGGATTTAGATTCTCCCTATAAAAAACATAAAAGTTATTACCATTATTACTTGAATTATGCATGTTCTAAGGGATTTATATATACTTGAGAGACACTGTTATTTTCCCCAGAGCTTTTACAGTTGATTTATTTGACAGCCCAATATTAAAGTTTACTATTGGTTCCCATTTTGTACTCTCATGTTATGGATTTTGAATCTGACTCGATCTCTAGGCCTAGGCCTACTGATCTGATGTAAACTGCAGAGAGGAGTTTCAATAAAGGGGTTTGGAAATGTTTACGGTCTGTGACAGGATAAATATTATATTCGAAATACACGTGTTGGTGACTTTGTCAGTGGAGCACAGTCACCGCGACCTGGGACGGTCTAATACCCTGAGTGTTGTCAGAGACCCCGTCTTCATCAAGCACATGTATGTGATGATGTACCTGTGATTCTCCATCAAACAAGATGGCATACATTAAGAGGGTTAAGAAGAAAAGAGTTGCTAAGGGGAGGTTTACTAGACTATGTCTTTCTATCAGCACAACAGCTGAACTGAGCAAGCCATTAAAACTATTGATTTACTTGCATCAGAACTGGAGGCTGCACACGATGTGTTGTGTAATATTATAAGCATGACGACGTGGTCCTGCATGCAAATGTGGACGACGACAGCAAAGAAGAGTGGATTAAAATTGAGCAGGCCGATGGCATAAAAGAGATGGTGCTCAACTACAAACGCTCAAAAAGGGCAGCGTCGTGTAAATATACAAGCACAGTCTCTGTACGTGTGCAAATGCAACAGTGCAACAAGGAAAAGACGTTAGACACTACGACGTGACGGGCAACGGCACGACGCGACGCGTCGTGTGTGTACAAAGTAAATGGCAAGAAGGCGACGGTTCGACCCGACGGCACGACGCAAGGGAGCCGTCGTGCCGTTGCGTCGTGTAGTTGCGTGGCCTTGGAAGAGGCTGGAGAGAAGCAGAAATGTATGTCGTAAATAGTACAATATATTTAATGGCACCGCACACGATTCCGTGTGTGACCCGCGTTTGACCCCAGGCCACGGCGAATGACCTCAATGTAATCCAGAGTATTCTCTTTGTACGTCCCGGAAATTTCTTGTAAACTGACGATATTTCCAGTTGTCTAGTGCATGTCCTGGAGGTTTCTTGTAAGATTACGTAATGCTAAAAAGTCTATTTTAAGAAACTTACGTAATGAAAAGACATCTCTAAAAGAATTGTAGGCTATAAAAGACGGGCTCTGGCAGAAGAGAGAGAGACACACACACAGCAAGAGAGATTTTAGAAGGCAATTCTACCGTCTACGGGCTGTGAGTAGTCTTTCACTTGTGGAGTTCTACACCATTTCAACCTGTGGTGACGAGTTGTCTGTGGGGCGACACTTGTAAGAAAAGTTCGTTCAGGCCAAGTGAAGTACAGAGCTGAATCTTGTTCCAGAAGAGACAATCTGTGAACTGAATCCAGTTCCAGTTTATGAGATCATCAAGTCCCGTATCTGCGACGGTCATCAGGCCCTTGCCGTTTCGTCTCGAGCCCGGCTATTCTTATTCGACGTAGTCTTTGTCCCCGTAACAGCTCATTTTGCACCGTCAAGGACTGACCGCTTTCGCCTTTTGTGGACAAGTGACTCCAAAATACTTTACTGTGCGCAGTGCCTGCCAAGCTTTTGCTTGTTGTTTAAGCAAGAAATTTTCTTGATTCTTTATCCTTATCACTCTAAACTAGTTCCAATCAGCATTTTCTTTGTTGTTCTTATTTTTTACATGCTAAGTGTATAACATTATGGGGCAAACAAGAAATTATTTGGTGTAAATTAATTATTTGGTGTATCTGTTTAGTTTTTAAAATCAATATAAATATTTTTGAAGTTTGTTTTTTTGCCCTGATTGAGTGCTTTATTTTTCATTCTTTTTATTTGTATTTGTTGTTCTTAATTTGTTTGTGGTTTTTTTGTTTTGTTTTAATTTTATTTATTTGTATTTTAAATCTAATTTTCTTTTTATTTTTCACATTGTCTTTTGTTCATCATTTGTTCCTTATATCAATGTGATCTTGTTTGATTTCTTTGTTGAATCGGATAAAATTCAAGCTTTACAATAATTACTATTCTTAAATTGTTTGGGGATTTTTGGATCGTAACAGCAGCTAGACTGATGCTTCATGGGAACAGCAAGAACACAAAGAAAATGAAGCCAGAAAGTTGTTGGTCAATGAAGCTTTAATATAGCCCGCAAGGCGTGCAGGAGGCTGACTCAACCCAAATCTTAGTCTGTGATGGAATTTCTAAGTCCTGTAGGGACGTTTTATAAATTCCATCGTTTTCATTTTCTCCATTACCTCCCTTGTAATGTAGTTTTCATTTAGTCTATGGTTATTACATGTATAAGGAAAACTCTGTAACTTGTAACTTTGCCATAACGCATTATTCCATTCCACACGGCCTGATCTTCTTACAGTGCGACAATTCCAGAGCTGTGGTTGCTGATTGTTCATCTACCATTTCTGATATCATCTTAAGATTAGCTAGCCCACTACAGGCCCTACGAGGTAATTGCTGTCTTATTAGTTATGCTTAGAAGATTTGCTCTCATAATCATATGATTAAACTGGAAAATAATGGTTTATTACACTGAAACTTTGCATCACTTGTACGTTAATGTCAATGCACATTACATGTAGGTGTCCCATGAGTCTGTAAGGCACCTTTCATTGTGAAATTGGCAGAAATTAATTTTTATTAATTTATTAATATCTACATGTATCCTCACAACTACTGTAGCTTTCTTCTTGTTAGGCCTAGATCACACGGTGTGCATGTAAGAGGTTTCATGTTGTCAAACATGTCATCACCTGAGATTGGCTTTTGAAATAAATAATGCGTATGAAATCTGTAAGAACGCGTGCACTTGACTTTTACGTAGTAGTTAGGTGTAGCTGCAGTGAGATCTTGACGCCTTTGATGAGTGGAGAGTCTTTTCAACTTAAGTGTGGGGGAAGACAATGGACAGCCATCTTCCGCGTAGAATGTATCCTATGACGAATGTATCCTAAGGCGAGGTGAAGAGAGCAGCACCGTAAGAGTACAGTAATCATCCTTTGGTTGTGCAGCACTCAAGAGTCAGATAGGGAGCAGTGAGTTGACTGCTCGTCGGGGAGATCAGCAGAGTAACAGTAAATAGGAGGATGAAAGGACCTATCAACGTTAAAATTGGAGTGAAAACAGAATTATAAGCTGAACCACTTGAACTGTGTAAAACCTGTACACTGAGCCTTGCAATGAACAGCTGGTCATCAACAATTCAAGAGTAGTCGTTATAAGTGTGTTTCATTAGGAGCAACAACTGATTGAGAGAGCTGTGCTTTATTGTTTGAAAAATAGGTGTTTGTACAGGGTCAGGATTGTGCTTTAAAAAAATCAACGGTGTTTGTGTGCTGCACACTACGAAAGGGCATCACGTTTCAGACTGCATCGCATTCAGCAGAAAAGCCATTCAGGAGAAAAGAAATTTCTAAAAAGAGGAAGGCCTATGTTTCAAGTGTGGAAACAGAGTGAAAGACTGCTCCGCCACAGTACAGTTTAGGAAGAGTAAAAAAACCGACCAAGCCTCCTTCATGCACACGATGCGTAGACAGAATGGTCAGGAAGCCAACCCTGAAAAGGACAAAGTGGCTTCCCTAAATTCTTCCCAAACATCAGATGGAAACACCAAATGCACAAGATTTCTGAACTGCCCTCTCGCCAGATCGTGTTCCAAGAAAGTCCTGTACAGATAACCACTAGGAGTGCCCAGAAAGATCAATTCTCGGGCATGTTATACTCGACGACCAATCCAACGACTGTCTAGCTAGCCAATGAGTCTTAGATACACTCAACCTTTCCGGCCCTACCCACCTATATGAACTTTCCACGTGCAGCGGAAGCGGAGTCATCATACCAGGAAGAAATGCGGGTGGCCCCATATTAGAATCCCTCGACGGGAAAACAAAAAACTATTCACCGTCGTCGAGAACAGCCTTATCCCTTGTGATAAGAAATACCCCGCCCGGAGATCTGCTTGAAATTTCCCCCTTAAAGTCACTGGAAGACAAATACCAGAACTGAAGGGGATGTCAAAGTCATCCTCCTCAAAGGACGCATCTGCCTCGAGCCCTTGAAGGTCAGAGAATCCCGTTATGGTCCCCCAGGAACGCCGAGGGCTCAACGCACAGATCTCGGTTGGATAGTATCCGGCCAGGTTTGCACAGCTGGTGCCAAAGTAAGGCCCCATATTCCCGTCAGCCGCAGCTGACTCTGACTTCTATGAAAACCACATCCTTGTGAGAGACTTTCCCTCCATACTGCAACGCTCAGACACAACCAACAACCTCTACAAAGAAATGTCAGAAAACAACACGAGGGCACTGTCTGTGGAAGACCCGCAGTTCATCAATATGAAGGAAACCTTGATATTCCATTGCCATTCAAGTCGGAGCAGATAACTCCCCTATAAATCACTCCCAAGCTGCCTCCTTTTCAAAGATTCTGGTGAGCAGTCACGCCAGCCCAGTAACAAAGGATAAGCTGACTCCCTCACATGGGGCAGTATGGTATCTTCACCACTTTGCAGTCCAACATCCAAGAACATCTGACATTCGTGTGGATTTAGACGCCAGCGCAACATTTCCCAGAACCTCCCTCAACAAGATACTACTTCAGGACCCGACCACATGAATAGTCTGCTTGGAATCCCACTCAGACTCCGGTTTAATGTAGTTGGTGCGATGGGAGATGTAGAACAGATGCTTCACAACTTTCATGTCAATCCGAAACATCGACATTTTCTACTTTTCTTGTGGTTTGAGAATAACAACATAGAGGACCCGACATCCGAGTACCGAATGAATTTCCACCTTTTTGGTCATGTGTCATCCCTACTGTGGCTACCTTCGGCCTCCGGATGATTGCCGATGAGTGTACGTCAAGTCAGTGAGAAGATGTGGAGTTCATCCACCGCGACTTTTATGTCGACGATGGCCTGACTTCTGTACCTGACAGCCACACGGAGCCGAGCCTCATCCAGCACTGATGACTCCTCTACCAGAAGGGGCAAAAGCGAAAGACCTCCAAAACACTGACTTTGAAAACGATGAGCTGCCAACGCACAGGTCCCTTGGGGTGTGTTGGTCCCTTTACATTGAAGGTGAACCTACAAAACAAACCGTTCGCTGCATTTATTGCCAGCTCTACCTTTGATCCCCTAGGCTTCATAGCTCCAATAACCATCGAAGGAAACATTAAGAAAGACACAAGTCTATGCTTGACACATGGGATATGCTCCTCCCTGAAGAGTGCCTGACATTGAAATGTCTCCCTAAAAGCCAATGTCTCCCTAATGCTGAAAAATTTACCACAAAATGTCTCACAAATGACCTATTTTTAAATATAATAATAATAATAGACATTTATAAAGCGCCCAATCCATCAAGCTGCTCACAGGCGCTGTACATACAAAAGATGTCACAACCTAGCCAATGGCACCACGTGCGAACGGACGAAAACCCTGTTGATATAACTTCAGATCCGTCCCTGCCAACCAATTAAACAGCACCTGTTGATTCCGATGACCATAGTTCCTCTGGCAAACAGATCCGACGCCGAAGGAAGTGATTGATCTTCCCCAGTGGACAGCCCCAGCTCGGCGAAGACGACACAGATGTCAAAAAGCAAGCCGATATCTTCGCCATGAGTTTCGCTGTCAGCCGAAAGGATCTGCCTGCAAATGCCAACAAACAAGGTCCGACATATCAGCGGGTCTCACGTTTTTCAACTTGGCTTTCCCCCAGAAAAGCGATAGCAACGCTAGTCGCAAACGTGAGGACTTACAAGGCCAAGCACAGCAAACACACCGTCCCAACCAATCTGATGACAGACATCCGACAACAATATGCTAGAGCAACTCGTCATAACCGACAGCGCGCTGCAAAGGTATTTACAAATACTACATACTGTCCGGATGTCTCACTTTAGAGAAGAGTTAACACTTCTGAAGTCAGCCCCAGGTTCTGACTGGACTCAGGCCCACGCCAAAAAAAAGATTCCCATGGATATTGTACCAGCTCAACCCGTTTCTGGATGAAGATGGACTGATTCGGTCGGTTGCAGGCTCCGACCTCCGGATGGGACGGTGTGTTGGCCTAAGTGGTGTGGCCCAGCTTGCTTTAGTGCAGAACCATCCCACTCAAATCAACCGCCTTGTCCTTGGTTGTCTTTCCTTTCACGTGAGATATTTTCCTTTATTTTTGGCATAATTTTATACTTGAAGTACGTAGATGATAGTTTTGTGTTAGTTTTGTTTGCAATCGCCCCTTACACATGGACACCTCCACCTTTATCTCAGCGCCACTTCCGTGGGAATGTTGCAACGCAGGATCTGGACAAATTGGCGCGTTCTGGATTCCACGTTCCTTCAACTAAGAAAGCATCAGTTCACCCACGATGTGCTCACAACCTTCGTGGCAGAGGCTAGCGCTATAGTTAACTCCAGACCTATAACGGCTCTCCATGCTATGCACAGCCAGGCTTCTGACCCTGAAGGCACAACCTTTTGAAGCCCTAAACCATGCAAGTTCGTCTACGAAGATCTGTATGGGAGACAACCCTGTCAATGTGTTCTATATCTCGCCGCCAAATTCTGGACAAGATGGCACAAGGAGTATCTACTGATTCTCCAGCAGCGGCAGAAATGGAGCCAGAGCATTCCCAACATCTGCAAAGGAGATGTTGTACTTCTCAGTCAGACGGAACTCCTTAGGTACAAGTGACAACTTGCACGCGCAACGAGCACCTACCCCAGCGAGGGTGGGAGGTCCGTAAGGCCGACGTCATGGTCTGCTTTGATGGCACAATCGAACCTACCTGCGGCACGTATCTGATTTCATTATCTTGGAGAAGGCACCTTCCCGCTGAGTAGACGAACCCACTCACCGAGCTCCATGGTCTCAGTTTTAAAATTCCAGGGTGATTTTTAGGCGGGGAATGTTTGGTCCATACCTTGCTCTTGAGGGCGCAATTCACATTTTAAAGTGTTAGATATTACCAATTGGGGGCGCTCTCCACTTAGACTATCTGTTCTGTCTCGCGGACAAGCACTGAGTATACAGTTTTACCGGACAATTAATATACTCAGTGAAGGGCAAAACCTATAATTAAGCTAAACCATATTTCTCACGGACAATGTGCATGCTCCCGTTACTTGCAGTTTTGAGGACGTTTATAGCCTTTCAAAATCACTTTATTTCTTATTTTAGAAAATTCTGACTCTCCTTGTCTGTTGCTAGGATCAGCCTACTCCTTACATGACCTTTCCTGAAGTTTTCTCTCTGAAAAGAATCTCTGTCAAGTTGAAGTGATGTGAAGTTGAAGTTGATGTTCAAGTGATCTATACTGCACACTTTTCATTAAGTGCAGGTTGGATTTCTGCATGCTTCATTAGTGTTTAGGTAGTTTTAAGCTCATTTAATTTCCACATTTAAAGTAGTTTATGTCCAGTATTGTTTCCTCTATAAAGTTCACAGCGTTTATTAAAGGAATGTGGAAACCAAAGCGCTGACCTTCAGCTCTTTTCCTTTATTATGCATGGTTGACACCACTAGCGAAACCTAGGCTCCGTCTCCTTGGAGTTACACTTACAGCTGAAACCAGTATAGCAAGGAAATGGTTCCACCTGGCACAAATAATTCAGGAAATGGCACCACTTCAGAACTTTGAGATTGGGATGCTGATTAGATATAAATACCCACAAGCCTCAGTTTGAGCAGATAATAATTAATATGCTGTTAAAACTGACCGTTGATGGACAATCGTTGCCTATGACGATGCAAGTCCCAGTTATGCCGCAAGTGTCTGCCACCACGTGTCAGTGAAGAAAGCTCCCTTCACGTCTCCTTTGATCACTAGTGAGCCGTGCACTAAAACCCAATTTTGATGGAAAACGCCAGTCAGAAAAGTCTACATCCCAAGAAGAGACCACGTTTCTCAGTATCTTGGACACCAGCATCCACCAGGCGAAAGGAAGTCATTATGCCACTTCCCTTCACAGATGGGAAACTAACTCTTCTCAACAGCAAGAAAATGGCTATGGTTCGTCTAAATCATCTGCTGAAGAAGTTTAACAACTACAAGAACTTTATACAAAATGTCACAAAGAATGATGCTGAAAAGGTTGAGAGCCACGCAGAAGGAAGGGTTTGGTACGTCCAACATCATGGGATATACCACCCTCAAAAATCAGAAAAGATCCAGGTAGTATTTGATCGTTTTGCACGCCCCAGGATACCGGTAACTGGTTACCACCTCATCAGATCTGACATGATCAATAACCTAACTGGAGTCCTGTGCAGATTCAGACAGCATCCTGCAGCAGTTACTGTCATGACTGGACTTCCGGCACTTCTTGTTAGCCCCTTGCGGCTGGATTGGAGACAAGCTACATACACGAGTTCGTAACGTTCATGTTATCTAGTTCAAGTTTTCACAGCAGTTTGCTACCGAGCTTCGCCTCGTAATATGTTGCTCTTTGTGACTTCCAGAACCGCTTATTCTCTTACATGTTACACCCAGTTTAGAAGGTATGTTTTATATTACCCCTTTATTACTCTTTGCCCTTTAGGTATTTGTTATGATGGCCTTTGGGGGAAGTTTTTGTGACTTCTTTCTGTCCCTTGACGTTGAGCTTCGCCAGTGTTTGTAAACACCATTTGGGTAAAGATGTTGTTTCTTGGAACGTTTTAAAGATTCAAGTGCCCCCTTTAGAGTTTACTCAAGTAATTTTCTATGTTATTGGCCTTTGATTAGAAGTTGTAGATTCATGCAGTTTGTTATAATCCCGTATGGGTGAGTGATAATGGTTAGTTGGTTCCTTGCGGGAACTAATTTTTGTTCAGTTAGGCGCTGAGGATTAAGTTTAGTCAGACCATGTAGGCTGGCTATGCACGTGATCTGCGGCTGAGTGATATTTCTGGCGGGTGATTTGCAATAGCGTAGTCTTTTTGCAGGTGTTTCCTGAAATTGCTTTGGCAGTTTCGCACCAGTTTTAAACTGGAAGATGTAGTTCTTCCTAGTTTTTGAGAATCGTAGTTAATGTTTACTCTTTTCCAGTCGATTCCTATTTAATCAGGCTTCGTGTACCCTTCTTTTGTTTAGATCAATAGATTTAATTGCATAAAGGATTCTGATACCGTTACATATACATGTATTTTGTTTTATTTTTTAAGCTTTGTCTCAACTTACATTTACTGGTGAAGTGACACAGATAAGTACAGATTGTGAGGTAGTTTATAATCGATAGCTTGAAACTCTTACTTCACTTGTGTTGGAGAGATGATCGCGCCACACCCTGCAACAGCTGCCGA
>NW_019091485.1:249760-270718 GCF_001949145.1 Acanthaster planci | reverse complement strand
CAGTTTACTATTCTGTTACCTGGTTTTGTTATTGCTATGACAAACATGTTACAAATCAGTTTTACTGTGTAGTAACGGTGTTGTTTGGTTACTGCCCAAACTAGTTGCCACATATTTTATGCCAGTGTTGATTGTTACAAATAGTTTTGCTATAGTAACGGTGTTGTTTGGTTACTGCCCAAACTAGTTACCACATGTTTTATGCCAGTGTTAATTGTGAAATCAGTTTCACTTTATGGTAATGGTGTTGTCAGTTTACTGCCCAAGCTAGTTGCCACATATTGTATGTAAGCGGTAGTTGCTACAAAGCATTTGGCAATATAGTAATAGTGTTGTTTGATTACTGCCCAAACTGTATTTAGTTGCCATATATTTTGTCAAGTTGTGCTTGACTGGGTATCATTGGGCAATATGGCCAGTACAGTAAGCGCTGTGATAGGTGTTGTACCTGCTTTTGATTCTAGCCAGATTGAAGAATGGATCCAATTACTTAAGGCTTGGCTGGAGTCCAATAAGGTTGTAGAGGAGGAAAGGAAGTGCTCAGTGTTATTTACGAGTTTGGGTAGCAAGGGTTATCACACCTTGCGAGCTCTATTGCAGCCTAATAAGCCTACCGATAAGTCGTACAAAGAATGTGTAGATTTGCTGAAAAGCCACTATGCACCTAAACCTAGCAAGATTGTGTTGAGGTATAGATTTTATACTAAAATCCAGAAGCCAGGTGAGACTGTGCCACAGTTCATTGCTGGGCTTCGCCAGCTAAGTTAGAATTGTAATTTTGCAGAGTTGACTAATATGTTACGTGACAGGCTTGTGGTTGGTTGTCGAGAACCAGCTATCCAGCGGAAGCTGCTTAGTGATACCAGCCTCACATTTGAGAAGGCCCTGAACATCGCTACCGCCATGGAAATGGCCAGCAAGGATGTGGAGAAGATTAAGGAAATTAGCCAACCAGAGAGTCAGCCGGCAGATCCAAAGGTCAACAAAATGCAGTTTTCACTGAAACCCAAGCCGAAGTTTGCCCGTAAACCACCAAGCAGTGCCAAAGGCAAACGTCAGTCTGATGACAGTGCTAAAGCGGCCAGCCGAAGCTTCAACCAGCAGAAGTGTTGGCGTTGTGGTGCCACACATACCTCAGATGCATGCCCATTTAAATCAGAAAAATGCCACAAGTGCCATCGTACGGGTCACACAAAGAGCTAGTGTGACAAGGTGCAAGAGTTTAATCGGCNAATCGAGCCAGTGAAATTTGTTGATTATGCCTGCCCTATCGTGATTGCGGATAAAGCCGATGGGAGTGTCCGGATCTGTGGGAACTACAAGCTCACCGCAAACAAGGTTCTACGGTTGGAGCAGTACCCATTGCCAACACTGGAGGATCTAATGCAAGATCTTCAGGGCGGACAACGATTTTCAAAGGTGGACTTGTCTCATGCATACCACCAGATCGAGTTGGAAGAAGCCGCATAAAAATACACTACGGTGAATACCCATCAAGGCCTCTTTCAGTATGTGAGGATGCCCTTTGGGTTAGCCTCAGCCCCCGCCATCTTTCAACGAACCATCGAATCGCTGCTTGCAGATATCCTCATGTGCCGCCCGTACCTAGATGATATTATCATCAGTGGCCGGAATGATGCCGAGCATCTCGCCAATCTCAACATAGTGTTGCTATGCTTGAAAGAGAGCGGTATGAAGCTAAAGCGGGAGAAGTGTGAATTCCTGTGCGACTCAGTCACGTATCTGGGTCACAAGCTAAACCAAGAAGGGTTACGCCCATTGAAGTCGAAGATTGAGGCCATTCAGCAAGCCCCTAGTCCAAAGAACCAGGAAGAGCTTCAAACTTATCTGGGACTGCTTGGCTATTACAGAAAGTTCATCCCTAACCTCTCACGGCACATTGCACCATTGACAGAGTTGCTGCGGGCAGAGTTTAAGACGGACAAGAAGACAAGGAAGTGCCATGGGGGCCTTATGGAGGATCCGAAGTTTATGTGGGGGCCTCGACAAGAGGATGCCTTCCAGGAATCAAAGACGTTGCTTCAAAGTGACACGGTCCTGGTCCACTTTGATCCAGAGAAGCCACTGTTACTGCAGACGGACGCCAGCTCCTATGGCCTCGGCGCAGTGATCAGTCACGTTTTGCCAGATGGGAGTGAGAGGCCTATCTCCTTCGCCTCCAGGACTTTGACTTCCAGTGAGAAGAATTATGCCCAGTATGAGAAAGAGGGACTAGGCATCATATTCTGGCTGAAGAAGTTTCATAAGTACCTCCAAGGGAGGCACTTCAGCATAGTCACTGACCATGAGCCTTTGGTGGCCTTGTTCGGTGATAAGAAATCTTCAAGTCCGATGGCCTCTGCTCGCACCACCAGATGGCACATGATACTCTCAGCGTACGAGTACGACATAATCCATAAGGAGGATAAAAAGCATCAAAATGCGGATGCGCTTTCACGCTTACCTGTAACAGGAGGTGGAGAAGCCTGGTGCTCAGAGGAGATGGTAGGAGGGTCTGACAAATGCTGAATCAACCTAATTGAAGATGTAGATACTCAACCAGTGACTGCAGAAGAAATACGGCGTCTAACGGGCAAGGACCAAGTGTCGTCCAGAGTGGCGAACTACCTACAGCAGGATTGGCCTGAGAAGAAGAATCTCGGAAACGGGTTTGCCCCATTTGTAGCCAAGAAAGAAGAGTCGTCTCGAGGATGGTGTAATCCTTCGGGGGCGAAGGGTCGTCATACCAGAACAGTCTGCTCTACGCCTTCGTCTTCTTCGCGAGATCCATGCAACGCATCCCGGCATCGTTAAGATGAAGGCACTGGCCCATTCATTCATGTGGTGGCCAGTAATCGACAGAATGATCGAGCACGAAGTGCAAAGCTGCCAAAATTGCCAAGAGCACCAAAAGATGCCACCCCCAACTATACTGCATCCATGGGAGTTTCCTGACAAGCCCTGGTGCAGGTTACATCTGGATTATGCCTCCATCAGCGGTAAGGATGTCCTGATAGTAGTTGATGCATTCAGCAAATGGATTGAGGCCATCCGTGTGGGTAATTCCACCGCAGCCACAACAGTGAGGGTGTTGCAAAGGCTGTTTTCTACTCATGGAATACCAGAGACAGTGATCACAGACAACAGAACACAGTTCGTGTCAGAAGAATTGAGCCAGTTCCTGAGCCAGAATGGAGTGGAACATCTGCAGACAGCCCCAAAACATCCATCGAGCAATGGATTGGCCGAGAGAGCCGTTCAAACTGTAAAGGTTGGAGTAAAGAAAATCCGAAGTGGAGATTTGGAGTTGCGACTCCAGCAGTTCCTGTTGTGCTACAGAGTGACTCCACAGTTGACAACTGGGAAAAGTCCAAGTGAGTTGCTCTATCGACGACAAATTCGAACCAAGCTAAATCAGCTGAAGCCTAACTTCGGTAGACGAGTAAAAATACAACAAGCTCGAATGCAGCAGTCATGAAGCTCTAAGGTTAGAGAGTTACAACCAGCCGATACTGTTCTAGTCAAGAACTTTGGTTCTGGACCAACCTGGTTGTATGGTGAAGTTGTCAGAGTGCTGGCTCGCACAGGGGAATTGAATGTTGCAGATTTCATCACCAGGGAAAGTTTCCTTCTGAAATTGGACCTAAGAGTGTTTCCCAGCAGGGATCAGCATTTCTGCTGCAGTCTCTCGAGCACTGGCCCATTCAACAAACCGCATACGTCCTGAGAGAACCAAAGGGGTTAGGGTTGCTGCTAAAAAAGAAGTTGACACCTTGGCCAACAGAATCAATATCAAAGTAAAGTAGCTACAAGCTGCTGACAATCATGGCCTGAGTTCTTGCCATGTATGAAAGACTTTTAGAGCAACAGCCAAAATTTTCACCACAGAAGACATCCAGCAAGCTGAGATGTCCTGGATCAAAGAGTGTCATCAGAGACCTTTGATAATGCCTGTGCTGGAATACTTGTGCACTTCAGGTATATTAAATTAGAAGTGCCTCTCGTTCCCTGTCACCATGGGTTTTCAAGCTATATGCAACCCACATCCACAGCGAAGGATAACGTGCCGTTCAGAATACCATGTCTTCTCGTTCCCTGTCACCATGGGTTTTCAAGCTGTATGCAACCTACATCCACAGCGAAGGATAACGTGCCGTTCAGAATACCATGTCTAAGATCTGTTTCAAATACTAGATTGTCAACCTGCGCAGGATGGTCAACAGCAAACAACACTGCTGTGTTCCATGCAGATGACAGGAACAAGATATGACTGGCCAGCAGATGGCACAATAACCAGTAGAACGACTGAAGCCTTAACCACCCTCGGTATATATTGGCGTGAGTCTGTTTGGCCCTTACACTACTTGTGGCGAGGCAAACAAGGGGCCAGAGGGAAAGCATACAGACTGATAATTAATTATCACTACCCAAGCTGTTCTCGTAGATCTCGGTGTTGTCTACAGTGCTGGTGGATTCTTACAGATACTGAGAGATTTATATCTCTCAGAGGCTACCCCACCCAGTGAGCTGTACAGTGACGAAGAAAGCCACTTTACTTACAGCTTCCACAGAGCTGAAGCAAGCCATGGATGGTTGGCATTGGAAAAGTCTTTGACAGTTTGGAGTCACCGAATGTACAACCTGGTAGTTCTCCAAGGCAGATTCACTGTGGTATAATGGAAGGACAGAGGTTTCCATCAGAGTATCAAGAAGGCCGTATGTCCTGCCAATGGGGATCAAATCCTTCAATTAAATGAAGTCTAGAATGTGTTCTACGAGGTACGTGTAGCCCATCTAGTGAAGAGACCCATCAGACGACATCCCACTGATCCTGAATATGTAACCCGTCTCTGCACAAACTGAATGCTTCTCAGGCATGCTACTGCAAGGTTGCCAAGTGGGAAACCAACAGCCATCAGCATAGTGTCAAATTTATCCAGCGTATTGGCAAGTCCTGGATCAGATGGGCGAGAGACTATATGCACTTCCTTTATCTCAGTAGACAAATGATATCATAAGAAGAGGAATGTGCAGAAAAGAGATGTGGTGTTGGTTCAAGATAGCAATGTCATTTTTTCGCAACTGGAGAATGGGACTTGTGGATGAAAGCTACCCTAATTAAGCTGTGGTAACGTAATGAACATCCAAGTGAAGCTGAAGAGTTATGACAAGTTCATCCAGTGTGGAAGAGCCAGTAACCCCCTTTTCAATCACATGTCCAGAAGGTACACTTTTTGTTAATGTTGACAAAGATGGTGATTGGACCTGACATGATGAACTGGAACTCTTGGTAAGTGGAGTGTGAAGTTTAGGAACAAACATAAGTTTGTTTCTTGTAATTGGCTCACACCATCAGACTTAAGAAAGTCCCCTCAGTGGTGGTCAGTTCATTACATGGGTGATCTTGGTCTGATTCCCCCCCCCACACACACACCACTTCATTCGTGTATAACAGGTTCTTGTCACATGCACATGAGCAAATGTATTTTCTGCGCCGTTCAGAACTGGAGAAAATTATGTCTTTTGTGATTCACTGAATTATCCATTAGTAAGCTGAAATTTTTAGATTTCTAAATGACCCGGGTTATACGTCAGACAGAGCACTCCACACAGCTCACGAAAGAAAGATTTCCTGTGATTTCACCTTGTAGAGACAAACAGTGTTTAGATTCTCTTTTTAAAATAAAGTTTATGATAATTAGTATTCTGATGACAAATGTTGAAACAGATGATTACAGATTCTTTATAGATAGTATTATTCACTACCACAACTTGTAATTGTAATTTCTCCAAGAGCCGAATATTAAGGTTTGTTTTGTTAGTTGTTTATTTTGCTAGTTCCGCTTTTGTATTCGCATGCTATAGATTTTGAACCCGACTCTATCTACCTGATCTGATATAAACTTCAGAAGTAGTTTCAATAATGAGTTTGGAAATGCTTGCAGTCTGAGACACAGGCTAAATCTCACAAAAGTGAAAATATGTGTACCCTTCTACCAAATTTATGAGTTCTCTCTCAAGGACAACTGTGGTTGGCTGGAAATTCTGCTATCAACTGAGAGAAATTACATGTTTTAACTCAGTGAGAGTTAAGGTTTGAAAAAAAAAGCTGGCACAAAAGATATCCTTTAAAACGAAATCCCCTTCCACTTTACAATACCATTTGGCTTCTTGCACGGATTGTTTGGAAACTGGTAAAAGGTGAATATCACCCTTGATACATTATATATTTTGTGACAACTCATCCTTTTGACATTCCACCATACCTAATCATGCAAATTACAGTTTCATAACTTAAGCAATCCATTCCTGTTGCAACTGAAATTGCCACATTTTACTGACATTTGATGATACTGTATCTAGCTGTGTTTCAGTAAAAATTCTAGTTCAGTTTTTTTGGGCAAGTAGTGATATTGTTACGTGTGCCAAATCCAAAAAAAAAATAACTGAACAAGGGCACTACAGAAATAAAGAAAATGAGGTCAGACTGACTTGTTAACAACTAAAAATTTAGTTACCATTTTAATAAATACAAAAAAAATTACAAAAGTCAATCCACCTAAAGTGCACTGAGCTAGTGAGTTTAGGGGTGGCTCACAACCATCAAAAGAGAGTTCGGCTGTGTGTGGGCTAAAGACGAGCCCACTTTCTCGACATCGTCTCCTGGCACAAGTTTTAGTGTTGGCTAGCAAAACGTGTTGGGGGACACACATCACGTTGACGAAGGAAAATGGATGAAGCCTCTGGCTGACCCCCTGGTACATGTACTTTAAGTATCAGGTGGACCGTGGGAGATTAAGTAGATTGAATGCAACAGTATCAAGTGAACAAGTAGTTCATAGACATGTACTAAAATATGTGCATGTCCTAAGAAAAAATATACTGCCTGCTTCAAGTGCCTTAGTGAAACTAAATTCTCTCATCGATCCACTGAGCGCTGTGTCTCAGAAAAAAACCCACTTTATTTCATGAAATTTAAGTAAAACAAGCTTCCCAAGGAGATCTGCTGGGGATTTCATTTTCATCAAGAGAACAACTGATTCATGTATATAAGCTATCGCATATACATGTACGTGTACATGGCACTGATATTCCCTTTGAGTGGCACACTGAAACTAGTAACATTATAGTTGTTCTCATCATAAGACCTGTCATGCAGCCAGTCTTATTATCCATTGCTGTTAATATCAAATGAAGTTTACACAGAAATAATCCCATTTGGAAAAGGACCCAGGTGGTGTACCTGATCGAGAACTCATTGAAGTGAGCTTTTGTCCTACCTCCAGGGCTACATTTTGGGCAATATATACATGTATAATAAAACTTTTAAAATCAATCTTCTCCGACATGAAAGAACCTGAATTTTTTTTGTTTAAATGCCCTCAGGGATTTGAACCAAGAACATTCACAATACTCATCCTATCCTAACCCACTACGCTACAAAAACCAACTTGACCAAACTTCTGTTTTTCTGTTTTGTGCCCACGGTCCCACATAATGATGCTGAAGCTTTTACATAATTCAGGTAATACCATAATACATGTCGGCCTGTCCTTAACAGGGGCAATTCTTTGTAAAAGTGTTAGTTAACAGTGGTGGATATACATGTATGTAGTCAGATTGGGTGAGTCACATGGTCAGTCACAAACCAGTCACAAGTAACAGGTTGAACAGTGGAAAAGGAACACTTTTGTTGCAGTTTATTGGAATAGCTTATGACTTGATGTCAGACTGGAGGTCTCATGTTGGTCTTGGAACGGTCTGCTCATGGTCACAAGACACAACCACTGGAAACTAAATTCCTCAGTGATCCATTGAGCAAATCTGCCTCAAGAAAATAAAACACAGAAAAAAATTTATCTCTGGGTTGGGTACAGTATAGCCTCCATCAGTGATCTGTTGACCATTTTATTTTCCCAAGGGAAAGCCAAGAGAAATGGAAAGCTCAGTGGATCAACAAGAGAGGCTAGATTTCCATACTCTATGACAAGGGATAAATCTCACCAACAGATTCTAAAGATTTGTAACGAAAAAATGCCAAGTAGATACACATTGTTTTAAATTTGTTACTAATCAACATGTTAATTACATCCCACTTCCTCTTGATGAAAAAAAAAGCTTTCCTGTTGTCTGTAAGCAGGTGCATTTCAGTAACGAGTTGGCTTGTGGTGTAGTCATGTTGGAGTATAATGTGTGGCAATCTACGAACACGATCTGTGGGTGCAGTACATGTATTTTGATTCATGTGTGAAAAGATTTTCAGTACTTTGTAAACTATGTGTAGTCTCTGACCCTTGCATGTTTTGTGGCAGGTTGGAAAAACATACATATAAAAAACTGCTTGAGGTCACATATTCTGATGTTCATTCCATGCACCTTGATGGTGTAGGGAAATGGCTTCGCATGACGACCATTATATGGCGTACACATGTGTTGTAGAAGTTTACAAGCTAAATATGGCACACTGTATCTGGGGCACTGAAAGTTGCGTGACCCTGGGTCACCAGTAACCAATAGAAAGATAGCGTGCTGCACGTGAGGCTGGAAACATGTTTTTGGGTAGGACATTGAAAACGAATGGAAAAACAGGTGTGTACATTGCATGGGACAGACGACGGGGGATACGAGAAAGGCCTGTCAGTGGTGTCGGACATGGAAGGATGAAGTAGAGGAGGCTGCATCAGTGCAGTACCAACGGCCTGATGATTGGGGGGAGAGAATAATCTTATCCAACTTGTAATTCACTGACTGGATTTCTAGCTACCCGAAGAGTTGTCTGAAAATCGACACTGCTGAAGCTTGCAACTGTAACTGTGTGTTTGTGTCGCCTTGCATTGTGATCGTCCGAACAGTATGCCACAACTCGATTCACAAGAATCAGGCCGACATGGCATTTCACAATACCAAGATACTTTATTTGATTTTACAAGACTGAAACTGAGTAAAACTGTACCTTATTATTCAGGAAATACCACACAAAAATTAGATTGCACAGATAGGAGAAAAACATGATTCCATTTCAAAATTACATTTTCCATTGTATGGTGATTTGAATATGTTCAACAAAATGTGTAAATGTTAGTTATTACAAGTAAACTTCAACACTGGGCCCCATTTACCAACAAATTTACATATTAACCCTTACCCACTCTCAGGCATTCAGAAAGTCCTCGTTTTTGTCATTTCCAGAGTACATATATGTTAGCATCATTCTCCACATAATCTTCCAACTCTTGGTGACTTTGGCCCGTCTTGCAGCAAATTTCATCAAAGTTGAAGTGACCGTTCATATATCTGCAATGTCAGCAATATGAGAAAATGATCCTTAAATTGATGATTTGACCGTGTTCCTGAACAGAATTTGGGTTTCCTTAAAGGGCCTATGCAGTACTTTTTTCTTAAATACGACCCTTTAAAATACAACTTTGTGTCTCAATGGGTCGTATGAATAAAAACTAGCAAATGCTATGAAGTTCAAGCAAGCAATAAAAGCATTTACTGAGAAGTAAAACCATTGAGAATAAGCAAATGCTTGAATTTGAAGGAATAAAATGTTTCTTTTACTGTTCAGCATCTGCTTGTACAAATAGTAGCAAATGCTTTATTCTTGTGGATGACTTTACAGCCGAACGTTTTCCCATAATAGGGCTTCCATTGTCTGCACTTACAGACACACACAGTGCAGCACGCTGCTGTACCTTGAGACCTCAGCATGGCAGATAAGCACAATGGCAGTAATTTTGATCACAAAAACCTAAATGAAGAAAATTGCTCTGCCACTCTCAAATCAGTACAACTGCCTGTATCTGGTTTCTTGAGATTCCCTCCCAAAGGCATACAGCTTTTCCCGACATGGCATTCATTCAGGAATTTCCTGAAATGACATTCATGAACGCTGCTATTTTAAACATTAGTAAATGCTCCTCGTTTTCAAGCTTGCCCTGACCCAGTCTTTAAAAATGTAAAGTAAATACTCAAACTCTGTAGAACTGACTCATTTTTATTCATACAAAATGAAGCAACTGCTTATTTGTCAAGCACAAGCTTAAAGAGGAAAAAGTAAATATGTTTTAGCAATTGCACTAAAGTAAAAGTGTTTGCTTAATTATTATTCATACAAACACAAGTATATGCTTAAAAAATGGTAGTAAAAGCAAATGCTACTTTTTATTCATACGACCCAATGACTCTTATACTTTTTGCTTTTTAAAGGGCATTTTAACACCTTTGTTGTTTTTTTGCTAATGAGAATATTCAAATTTATTAGCAAAACTGTGATGTCTTGAATTTTTGAAAGTTTGTTGCCTTAAATTTCCTTTTCTTGGTCAGGTGTTGGTGATTCCTTGTTTTGTAAGAACATGTACACAGCAAGAAGCCAATGAACAGTCCTTCACAATAGGTTCACAATTTGGACAAAAAGCAAAGTGAGCAGTGTCTTCCCTGAATGACACAACGGCAACAGCACTCAAGTTGTCTGGAAGAGCATGGTGAATTTAAGTGTGTAAAGTGCACTTTGCAAGACATTTGACCCAAAAGGGATGTCAAATTGTTTCAATACATCAAAGAGGAGTATAACAGTTGAGCAAGAAAATAAATCATTGTGCGGACCCTTTAATGATTGAGGCCATGTCTTACTGGCCAGGCTCTGGCTTGCGGTATACCTTAAACATACATGTCTATGGGAACTGGCTGCAGTCACTAGTTAGTGACATCCATAGCAGCACATATTATTTTAAAGCCACAGCCATGACTTTTACAAGTATTCACATTGCCAAACAAAAAAGCAGTTTTCGTCTACAGTGAGAAAGAAACAAAAAACAAGGTGGTATTTTTTCATTTTGTTGCTCTTTAATGTTTCAGCCCAAGTTAATAGAGCCGGATAGTGGTGAAATAATTTGTTATAGTCTGCACTCATTTGAACAGGCCTGTGACAATGTCAGATTCAGTACAGTACATGTTAATACAGTAGAACCTCGTTAAGGCCCAAAAAAGTCTTTGGTTTCTGGTCAGCACGCGTTGGGGTAGACTTGCACATCGGCAAAACAAATAAGTTTTTTATTTGTTATAAAACGATGTCCAGAAGCTGCCACACTTGCTTAATCGGCTGGAATCCTGCTTCTGTATAATTTTAACATGTTTTTGTTGGGGTACAGTTGAGCAATATGTACAGTAAAGGGGTCCCTGTAGTCCCCCATACATTTAGTCAGGTACTCTTTATCAGATGATGTCATTTCTATATTATTCATTTACATCTGGGACCCAAACAAATGAGGTGGTCTTATGTTCAGCGTACATGTATGCGCTAAAAATGCTTCTAAACAGTAAAAGTGCTGGGGTCAGTCTACTTTAATATTGTTTCACTAATTACTAATAATTCAAGGTTCCTGTAATAACAAGGTAACCTGCGAAGCCCAAAGGACCTCTTAATAACCACGTTCAGCTGTATTAACCCCTTGATGACGGGAATTTCTTTCCCGAAAGCCAACTCCAAGATTTCCAGCCTCGCTTGGCCACGAAGGCCACCTGCCAAACCACAAATTCTCGGTTTGTGGCCCTGCGTGCTCTGCATGCTTTGAATTACACGGTGAAAAGGCTGATTGTTCGGTGGCATGTGGCTCTACTCACCCTACCACATTCCCATTGCCTCTTTTCAAAGTGGGGACTATTGTGAAGCTGGTGATTATGATGCAAAATCGGTCTTTTCATTTCTGGGCTACGCACAAAGACCAATTACCATATATGCAAGAGACAGGGTCTGCCGTCTTTCAACATGTTCGCTCGAGTGTGGGCCGAGAATAATAGCTGAAAAGCGGGCTGAGGATCTCAATTTTTACGCCGGCGCGAAGGGGTTAATCTATTCAGCGGAGCTTTTGAGCCCTGTTTATTGTTGACTCCCCTTTGGATGCCACACTGCTGCAGCAAAGGGATTGCTTCCGTTTTCTACTTCAGACTTGACTTGGAATTTTTGAAAAATCACTTTTGGCTACATCTTGCCACAATGTGAGTTACAACTTGAAAAATATATGACTTGATGATTTCATTAAATTTTTTTAAAGTGAGCACATGGAAAAAACTTTAACATGAAAAATAAAATCATGTCTGTTTAGTTTTGCAGGGATGTAAAAATTAGACAAGTCAAGGCTCTTTTGCCACACATCACATCATTCAAGAATGTGTAACTCAAAACAAAAAGAATGTGTAAGGAATTCAGGAAAAATCTTATTTTTGACATGACATATATATAAAATGGCTAGACTTGTGGGGAAATGAGCTTGGTACATTTCTGGCATATTTTACCATTGGTATAGAGTCTGATAAAGGAGGAAGCAGGCCAAGATAGAATTGGGTATGTTGCCAGTTGCTCAGTATGCGCACATTCACATCACGTACCCTCAGTCCTATGCCTTCATTACTGAATGTGTGCGAACCACTTATCTCCATATACAGCATGTTCAATTTTTTTCCTCCTGCTGACTGGTGCTTCTGTCTCAGGCTTAGATGGATACGTGCAATCTCTGGTTATATGTGAGCCATCTCGTGTTACTTGAGGTGCCTCAACCGATCAGGTCAGGGGGTCATAAGCTCACACTGATTAAATTTTCAAAATTAATTGAAATGTTAAAAGTGAAAGACATCGAAACAAACATTTCTGTTTCAAGATGTACTTTACTGGGAGATGTTAACTTTAATTACGAGTTTTGCCTTTACACCAATGTACATGCATAACACTGCATACTCAGTGTTTGTAAGAGAGCTTACAAAACAATTTGCAAGCTTACTCGGGTGGGACTCGAACCCACAACCTCCTGCTTACTAATGCAGATGTCTCATCAAATTAAGCTTCCAAATTTTTCCGCAAGTTTGCAGACAAACACTGAGTATACAATATTATGCATATACATACATATATGTAAGGCAAAGCCCGTAATAAAAACCCAGGTATTTCTGGCTTTTATACAAAACTTGACTTGAGCCATTTTACTTCTACAGGAACAATTTATCTAAACTATTTACAATGGTGTTTAGCATCCTTTGCATCATTTGACTAAGCCAAGGATGACATCAAATGACTCTACAGAGGTTGGTGTCCGTGATATTGATGAACATGATTTGTAATATGTATTACATTTATGCATATTTATTTTTTTTTATTACTTTCCCTCTTTTGTGTGACATTGAATGTGTTCTTGTCATTTGCTCGATACAAAAAGTGGGGGGATCATTCAATAGCCCATTCCCCCCACCTCAAAAAGTAGGAGGGATATAAACACCCCTCCCTGGGACGTACGCCCACGGTGTAATCTCTCTTTTGTTTATAGTTTCAGTAATTTTTTTTAAACATCCTTCCACTGCACTCATAACATCTTAACTGTATTTGAGTAATTTTGAGTAAATTGAAATCAATGGTAGATCAGTGCCGTTTTCTCATTGAATGGAACACACAGGATGAATACATGTAAATACTTTCCAAAGTAACCAGTTGAACAGGTCAAACACTTTGATGCTCAGAAATCATGAGAGGTCATGGAGTGTCAAATTGAACACAGTCACACTTGAACAAGTAAGTGTAGGGGGAAGGAATTAAATACATTGCTCCTGACTGGATGGCGTATCGAGATCCTCGACTGAAGCTACTTGGTGCTATCTTGGGAAGCCCCAAATTTTGACCATATGTGTAGCAGAATGTATGTGGGTGTCTTGGCATCTCAATCACAGTTGGCTGTTATATCATAGCAACTGCAGGTCTTTTCTTGTGGAATTAATTTTTTAATACAACTTTTTATACAAGGGGTATTAAACTTACATTTCATTTTCTGTAACCCGCAAATCATTTAGTTATGCACTCGCTGCATGCCATGCTCCACAATGGCTGCACCGAATGTGGTAACAGACATCTTTGGAGAACCCCCAAAATTTAAAGAGCCCCTCTATGGAAACATGTTGGCTCTGATTTAATCTGTTCAAATAAATATGGAAGCATCCAAATCAAATGCATGCATGCAGCCACTGTTTGGCATGCACAAGGGTTTATCCACTAGGAACACAGGGCGAGGGTTCCCCTCAGTTTCTCTGTTTTCTCATAATGATGCAATCTATATTCAGAATTCGCATCAAGGCATGAACAGAAAAAAAACGCCCTTTAAAGCTTGTTATAGTTGAGCTCTGAAGACAAATGACACTGCATTCAATTTGGATGCTTCCACATTAATTTGAATAGATAAAATCAGGGAAAACATGTTTTCTTTAGAGGTGCTCTTCAAGTCATGGCGGCATTATTTTGCTCTGCAAGGTGATGAGTACCACACGTACAATCCATCAGTATCAGTGGTGCAAATAGCGTGCCAGTCCCATGGGACATCACTGTTGGGAAGAAAAGCACCCTCTGTCATCAACTGCAGTACCAACTTCACAGGAAAGGCAAGAGGGAAGTGAATGTAGGGCAATTACCTGTCCAGTGGCTGTTGGTGAGTCCGGTGCTGTTCTCCCCCATCAAGTACCCTGACTGGATACTGATGGAGTCTTTTGATGAGTCCACGGATAACACCAAACTGTATCAGATGTCTGGCAGAGGAAAGAAAATAAAATGCACATCTATACAGGGACAAAAAGCAATTGATTCAGGCAAAGGAAAAACCTCCAGGATCATTTGGCTTAGAAACCTTTCCAGGCCAATGCATCATTTGTACAAGTCGCTTATCTGCCAGCCCAGTGCAACAAGATCCAAAAGAATGAGCTACCGGTATCCCCGGGACCACATACATGTACATGAACAAGTAGACTGGGAACCTGCTATTGACAGCCACTGTGAGATCCAAAAATGGCATTCCTCAATGGGACTACATGTAGCTCCCATTGCATGTATCTCAACATGGGCAGTTTGTTTCATTGGTTGTTGCCTGCCCAGTCTAACAAAATGTACCAAACAGCATGCAACATTTCCTTGGATCAGCTGATTTCCTCATTTTTCACTTCACACTCTTGCCACTGAAAATTGAAAAACACTGTCCAAAGTCTTGTAAAGATTGTAATTTCCTCATTACTTGTCGAAGTTCAAGTTGCATGCCTGACCAGACTTTCACATCTGCTGCACTGTGTTATGCATGGCAGGGTCAGGCTATTTCAGGTATTTCAAACTAAAATAGCAAGGCTTTTACTTCAAATACACTTGTAAAACGATCCCAAAGAAGATTTAAAGGTTACAATTTTTTACTGTGAAAGTGCACACCCTGTCTTATCAGATCAGAACACATTTGAACATGGAATCTAAAGCTACATAATACTTACAACACAAAGCACTGATTCTTGTATTATAAGGGGTTTTTCTTTATGTGATCTTATTTGCCTCTACCAGGGGCACAATAACTAAAATTATGCATCATTTTAGCCTATACAATACTTTATTACTAAGATTGTCTGCCATAAGCATGACATGAACATGCAAAGTATCACCGCCATCTTTTGAATCGATCTTTAGCGGAACAATATAAACACTCCAGAGCTCACTCTGCTCACAATGTCTTTTCTGCACACTTGAAATTTCATGCTACAAGAGCATCTGACTTTTGGTTGTGAGATGCATTTCAAGTTCCATGATTACCATGATTAACTGACTTGTTATGAACACAGCTGGAGGTTTTGGTCAGAAAACAACTGCTTTGTGAATTATTCAATGGAAAAATTTTAATTTTAAAAAGAAAAACTCAGCTGAGCATACCAGGCATGCTTTTATCATAAAATCTTGATTTCTATTTTAGAAATGTGTTTTGCAGTCCTGAGTTACCGGTATCTACAGCTGAAGCACTGCTATATAAGTTCCATTTTCCACGACTTCAAGTCTTGTCCTTGCCAAATCAGCACCGAGCCATGCTTGACAAGTTCTTGATTTCAACAATCATGGCCAAATTAAAACTGAGGGTACTTAAAGTGAAATGATCAATGAGTTTCTAGTTTTAAAATTTCCCATGGGTCAATTCCCATTGGGGATGAGTAAGTGGTTTACTCAAACAAGTTGATATTGGAATGTTCAATGTTGGAACACTGACCTCTCATCGATGTTCAGAGACCTCGGGTCAAACCGAAGGCACAGATCTTTGACGCTTATGTCCGACCTAAGGCTACCGTAAAGGTGTATAATGGACCGAAGTGTAGCAGGGCTGGCCATTTCTGAATAGGATGGGAACAAGACAAGACTGGTCATTACATGGGTTATTATCCAGTGGGTGGCTCTCAGTTGGCTGTGATTAATTCTTTACTGTATCAATACACTTTTGTTCTTACAATGCCTGAAAAGTAGCATAATCTACATATTCAGATTGGTAGGCAGGAACTTAACTCACCAACATTACTACCGTGAACGCAATACACTTAGGGGTTGAAAGTTTACATTCAGTACACTTGGATGTTAACGGGCCGAAAGTGCTGAATTACAATTTTTCCAAGACTTTTGCAAATTCTTGGCAACTATTCTCTTTCTGTAGCTGATCAGCCAGCACATTCGCTTTATTTAAATAAACCTGCTAATAAAGCACCGTAGTAGAGTAGATGTTTTGACGGATCAGCCATAGATAAGGAATGGTTACCAGGAATAAAGTCTTCAAACTTGTAATGAAACACTTGCAGCCCAGGTGTACGTAAACTTTTGACCTTAACAGTACTTGATACATATATCAATCATTAGCTACAGAGTTCGGCACATAACAGTAACAGAGCTGTCAGTCAAATGGAAAAATGCTCAGCAAAATTTACGCATGAAAACAATTCTGATAACTATTCCCAAGTGATGGACTATGTATGACAATTAGGTTAGTAACCTGCTTTTGGCTCAGTGAAAACTCATTGGTGGTTCTGGCCCCCTGACTTCTTACCATTTCTTGTAACATACTTGATGCACTCCTCCCGTAGTGCTTCATCTTCCACCAATCTGTTGATATCTGGCTGTGTGATGTACACATTTGAATACTGCAGGCCAAAAGAAAATGACAGAAAAGCCCATCGATGTAGGCCACAAAGACATAGTCAACTTGAAAGGACTGTGCACACATTCGCAAAGATTTTGTCTGAAAGCCACTAGAATGTGTTGTGAAGGAACAAAGATTAAGGAATGCACTTCAAATTTTAAGAAGTACCCATGATAGGTATTTTCTTAAACTATGAAACACTGTCTTACTCCCGAGTTGCCAGTTTTAAAGAGACTTTTACAAAAGATAAAATACTTTGCACAGTTCCAGGGACAACCAAATTGGACGGGTACACACGTTACATTACATTTTTTCTTTTGAAGTCTTTTTCACAGCAAGAAAACAATGACAAATATAAAAAGAAATAGGGCACCACCAGTAACATTTCTCAGAGCAACAAACTACTTGAAGCATTGTAGTAATATTTCAATTGCTTGTTCCTTGAGGAAGGAAAGGAATTAATCCTCGCATTTCAGTTTTTGGACGCACTAGGGGTTAGGGTTGAGAGTAAAGAATGCTAAGTGACAGTCTCACCTGGAATATGGGAACAATCGTGATCACTCCGTAGTACCTGGAAATATGAAGCCAGCAAGTCACACAAATACAATGCATCAAAATAACTCCATGTATACATGTACATTACGTGAGCCAATCGCACTGCATATGCGGGACTACCAACAATTACATGTAGTTACATGTATATGTGAGCATGAAAACATGTGGTGGAGGCTGTGTACATGTAAGCCCACTTTCAACACGGACTGACATCCTACATAAAATAAAACATGTATCACATTTCATTGCCACTGCAAACAATTCCAAATTAAAAGAGCTTACGCACTGCGGAATGTTCTCATTCCACCCAACCGACAAGACACAGATCATTATGCAAATTGCTTTTTCAAAAATATTGTTTGAATTTGAATTTTACTAATAACAACCACCATGATGTAATGAAAACACCTGCATTTCCTAATGACTTTATTTCTCAAGATTTGTTTAACTCTTGTTTTTAACTGCTGGAAGTGTAGTGGAGATGTAACTTAAATTTATTTGGGTGAATTGCGAATCAATTTGTTGGATCGGTCAAATTTATAAAGAAGTGTCAATGTGGATTTATATTCCTTCCACATTTATACTTTTCCTGATTATAACTTTGTGCCTTGACGTTATGTGTTTGCTTTGAAGAGGCCGCGCCAGCATTAGTCACTGATCTGCTCCACACATTAGTCATTGATCTGCTCCAGGCAGGAAAAAACAGATAGCATGCTTTGCCGTCCATGCAACAAAGAAAGATGGCATGCATTTACAAGGCAACAATGGTTCTTTGGTCAGAGCTCAATGCAAGCACATACATGCTCACGAGCATTTGGTACAGGACATGATAAGTGATGTCGATGTTGGAATCGACGATCTCCACGTGTGCACTGGGCACCAACCTCTTCTTTGCCAATGAGGGCATGCTTCGTGTCCGGGCCAATACTCACAGCATGTTTTGTAGACATATCTTGACCAGGTTGATGTCTACGTCAGCCTCAGTGGCAATTCTCTGAACGTGATTGACACCATCAATGTACGGTAGGATCTGAAGAGAAAAAAATCATCAATTTCAGCAACAGAGGATGAGCACAATAGATTCCGGAAGCTGTGCTGCTGAGAAGGCTCTTATGTGTACAGGTAGTTTTTGAGCACAAAGTTATGTGGGCTAATAACCTCAAAAATTTCATTCACCACCTGATCTAAGTAAAAGAATCCATACGAAAAGAGGGCCTTGCAGTAAGTGCTTCTTTTTATCAAGACACAAAATAGACCCCGGAAGAAATGGACCACCAGAGAACTATAAAGCACACAGAATCTCACCTGTTGTGAAGTGAGGTCCCATTGGCTAGAATCGAAGGCGTTCTTGTCCGTCAGGAACATGGGCACATGGTGCTCCAGCACTGCCGGCGGATCTTTGGTTGGGGGTACAATCTTCAAGTGGATGGTGTTAGATTCATCTATGACAAAAGACACGACCGAAATGGTATTGTCTTTACTAAAACAATTTCTGAGTTTATTGAAGTGGTTAGGCAGAAATCCCATAAAAATCCAAAATGGTACTTCCCTGTTCAATTCAGAAAAGTTTCCATGTGAATCTAGATTACTAATGATGGGAAAGTGCTTAATTTGTGCTGTCTTACAACAGAAGAACGGATACTATTGCATAGTTTCCAATACAATACAAGTATGTCTCCCACCTGCTGCTAATTACACATACATAGAACCTGGTGTAACTCTGCACCGTGCACAACATTTATGCCACAAATCTCTAATGTAGCTAAGCAGTGGAAGTCTGTGGGAGCTCAGCCTGTGAAGTCTGGTATTACACATATACAGCATGGTTTAAAGAGAACTAGTGACAATTACTGGTCCCGAGATGTAGGTCAGCTTGACTACCTCCTGATTGATTCAAAGAAGAGCTAGGTACTAGTAGTCTTACTGACCTACACCTTGGGACCAGTAATGCTCACTACTTTCCAGAAATAAACCATCCTATATTTGTTTTACTACACCTCATAAAATTATTCTTGAACAAATTGACAAAATAACAAATTCAAGGCCAACATACAATTTGTTTCTGAGCTGCAGAGTTCTGCGTTTCTAGCAAGGATTACAACAGGCTGGCTCCGTTACAATCACGTCACAGACTACATAAACGTATCTACGAGGCAGCATCCAGAGGGGATTTCAGGTTCCAGGTGTTCCCCCCAAAAAATGCCACATGGTAGCAAGCTGGACACTCACCTTGATGTTGTCATCTGGGCGCATATCAGTTCTACAACTGGCCAATGATGTGGCCCAAATTGCTCATGAATATTTATGAGGTATAGTAAACTCGACTGGTCCTCTATCAAGTGATATTAACCTGCAAACGCCCATGTGCTTGGTCTCTAAACATATCAGAACATCTTTTCTTACAATTTATTTGACATATTTTTTAAACATAGTGTGAAGCTTTTAAAATATCTCAGCCAGTTTTAATTTTATCTGAAAAAAGTCCACAGGTTTTTTTTATATTCATTGACAATAAGCCGTGGCCTTTATTCAAAAAATTATGGTAATTCTGTTTCATGCAACATAATTCCCACCAATGTTAATTGCTTCCTGAGGTTTAATAAAGTTAAAATGGTAACGAATTGCCCATTTGGAGTGCCAAAAGTATCTCTCCATTTCTCACATGCAAACTGCACAGAACGTCTGTGAATGTCTAACAATCCTTACAAATGTTCCTTAACCATATGCTGCCAGGTTTAATTTGAATTTACATGACATACATGTATACCCAGGGGATTTTCAAGATTTTCCGTTTCCAAAATTCTTCATAAATTCATAAGTTCATTCAATGGACGTTTACACTCACACGAATGACTGTCTGATGGCTACTCTAACCTGACAGGCAACATCTATTGATGCCTGAATATTTCAGCCAGGCCTGCTGCCTTGTAAGAGAGCCCAGATTGTGTGGTATTACTTTTGTTCCCAAAACTGGCCCATGGGTTGTTGGTGTCTTTTCAAATGCTGACCAGATTAGCGTGCAGCGGTATTGTATCACTCATCCCTGGAGCACAGGAGCACTTTAGTCCCCAGTGGTAATCCGCTCGCACTGAATACCACAAACAGTGGTATAATCATTCAAATCAATGACGGATTTCCTCCGCGATTGACAACTGAAAAAATGTTGGCAATTCCCAGCAGCTTGGTCTTTTGTTCCGAGTACAGTCTTTTGTTTACAAGGCCCAGTTCCCTTTGTCTGATTTCGGGCACCTCGGCTATGCATATAAAGCCAACGTCTCCAAAACTAGGCTCCCCCCGTAAGTGGTTAAACAAAAATGCTTTTCACACTTACTGATAGGAATAGAGCATTTCCCATTACTGTTGAGCTGTGAAAGAAGATCTGCAAGGATGCTGGGAAGGCGTTCTTTGCTCTTTTCATTGGACAAAAAGCCACTCTCCAACTGTC
>NW_019091485.1:181163-249521 GCF_001949145.1 Acanthaster planci | reverse complement strand
CTTTTTTCACACTTACTGATAGGAACAGAGCATTTCCCATGACTGTTGAGCTGTGAAAGAGAAGGTTACGTGGGTGGGACTCGATCCCACGACCTCCTGCTTGTGACTTTTTCACAAGCTCTCGGACAAGCAGTGAGCATACAGTGTTTAATAATATATACATTGGGTAAGGGCAAAACCCCTTATATAAATTAACATCTCCCCAATGCAAAAATACATCCTTTAAAATTCTCCACTGTTCAAGAGGAGAACTGCATTGCAGGGAGTACCGAGCTCTAAATAAAGCACTAATGGCTTGGAAGTGAGGTCTTCCATCCTCAATCTGATACTTACAGGTGCCTGTACATAATTACATCCATAACCCTGCTGGTGGATTTTGGAGCATCTGGGAAGGCTAGTAGGGTTAATAAGGGAACAAATAAGTGCTTGGCTGGTTTTAAATGCATATTTAAGACTAGCCAAGTACATATTAATTCCCATTCCTAAATACCTTTTTTTAGCCAGAGCATCAAAAGAAGGCAATGTACCATAAGATTTCCAACAATTTTGTTCTAGAACTTTACTTTCATTTTCCCGAGCACCTCTGTCCATTTTCCAGTTCGTATGCTCAATGTGCAATTTGTCCAGAAGAATTTCCATGGACTTGGTGCACGCGGACACAGACTCTTGACCAATAGCAATGGATTAAACTGTCTGGTATCCCGGTGCCAGAGTGTTTTTACACGACGGGCATTATCAAATTGCAGCGGGTATTATTAAAAGTTATACACAGTCACGTTGCAAATTACTGAATAGAGAAACTGAGGTGTTTATGAATGTGTCATTAACCCTAACCTGCCAGAATCATCCAAAATCCTTTCCTGCAAAGGAAAGAAATTTGGAGGATCCTAGTTACTTGGCAGTTGAACCATCGGAATTTTTCAGGAATTTGGTTACATGGAGTTTTTGCAGACCAGAATTGAAGGATTTGGGAGGATTCTGGCTCTGAGCAGGAAAATTAGGGCTGGGGGATAGGGTTAAAAAGGTCACATGCAATAACAAAGTCCTTGTTAATGTACTCTCTGTGCCATGTAACCTTTTTCAATGTTTATTTTGCCATTTTAGAGAAATTTTGTGTCATGATTGTTTTGATAAAAAGGTTTGAATCTTTTTGAGCCAACTGGTAGTGTCATTTTTGGAAAAACCTCATTGATACAGCCATTTTATCACCATAGTTTACCAGCATTTTGCATACTGTACCGTCTTACATGTATATTTCTTTTCAGTATGTGTATGAGTGTATACATGCATAAGGAAAAGAATGGATAATTTAAAATTCAAAAGCTAAAGATTTTAACAAGACTAACAAAAAAGATGGCAGTGTTCACGCACTGTACATTTTAGGGCAGAGTGTTGCACAGAATGTTCCCAAGAACAGTTCATGCCATGGGCGCCGTCATTCAATTCAGCTTCAACTTCAACTGTACATGTACATGTATCTACAGGACACCCTGAAGGTGATTTTGGCTGGCAAAAAGAATAAGTAAAAAAGCTGCCACAAGTATTTGATGTTACATTTCAACTCACCTCTAATGTCAAGAGATAGTTTGCGAGTTTCTTCACCAGTGGTTCATACGGTGCCGTGTCCATTGACGCATTACAGACAAAGCACAAGTTGAACAACAATGCATTGCGGGAGTATTTGACATTTTGGATGCTGACGGGGCAACCAATGATCTTGTGACCAAGAGCATTTCTGAAGAGTGAAAGGGCACAAATCTTTCAAAATAAGCAACATCTTCTCATGGAAACAATGGAAAATCTGCCAGTTTTGACATAAATCAGATAGTAAAGAAAAGACATCCCTGATCAATAAATCTGCAAAGTTTGAATCAAACCACGCCAACTCAATAGTTTCATCTGTTAGCAGATTATCATTTGAAATTCACATAAATATCCATGCATGATTGCTTGCCACTATGTGCAGTCAAGGGGAAAAAGTTCAGCTTTTCCATATTTCATATGTACATGTATTTATTCCACCTGTTTTGTGGCTAAAAAATCAGACTTACAGGTACGTGGTTATTTCAATTAGAAACTTAAAAGAAATCACATACATGTACATGCAAAAAAAGACAAAACCATAATAAAAACAAACAAAATTAAATTTTGAATCACATTTGACGAATAAGGTACGTTCAGAAGGAGGGCAAGTTGTTCCAATCCAATTAATAAACTCAGTGGGGGTTCTGTGAAGTTAAGTTGCGTAGTCCAAAGTGTGTTCCCATTCACATTAGATAACAACGATAACTCTTTAGCTAGGATTCTAGTGGTGCTTTGTACATGTGCATGTATCTATCACCCTGTTCATGTGTTTACGACATACATGTACGCTGCAAACGTACATGTCCATGTAGACACATGTACAATGTATGTTTTGTATTGTATGCATTACGTTTCTAGTGAATGGATTGACAGTTGTATTTTTTCTTGAAAATCCCTTAATTTCTTCCTCAGCGTTGTCAAGACTGGTCTGAGGATGCATGAACTTTAGGCTTTCTATCTTGAACCAAAAATCAGATTGTAAGGAATGTTAATTTTAAAAAAACAACATTATTACAAACAATTCAAAATGTGAATTCACGAAATGGTTGAAATAAGAAACTAAATGCCACCAACTGAGGGAAAACAATTGCTGGTGGTGTCAAATCAAAATATGAAGTATGCTAGCCAAGGATCTACATGTATAACTGGTACTCACATTGTGATGAGTCTGTTTTGTAATTCCGGCTTTGTGATGATGTAGACGTGTAATGTGTCAAAAAGCTCACGGGACACATACTCCTCAGGCACCTAAGACAACATCCGGAAAAAAGGTGAAGACAAATGCCAATTTAAACAATGTTTGAATCTGACTTCATATACATGAACGTGTACATGTATGCAGACCTGGCAAACATGGAGATATGAGAGAGGCATCGTGGTGTGAGTGGCCATTTGAAGTTCAGCTTTACTTTTAAAAACCTCTGTGTAACTCTAGGCTCCATTATCACAATCTCCAAGTCTTTCTTTCATACAACTGAAGGATTGAAGAGCCATTTGGAGGTGGATGTTCCAAAAATACCAACTTGTAGCAGTTCCAGATGTCTCTACACGTCAATATACGTACATGTACATTACTTGGTCAGATAATGTAGTCACACTAACTCACAGGGTCCCAATACACGGTAAGTGAACTGGGCCACCTGTACCCACCCACATGGATACCGTACCTCCACAACACCTCCATCCATCATTCCAAAATGAAGACTTTCCGTCAACCAAGCCCTTCTGTGGCAAGGAACATCTCGCAAAACAACTCCATCTCATCACTGCAACACTGCATCAAAATGTACAGTATCCCCAAAGCCTGGGCCCCTAGTTTTCATTCTCTTCAAACTAGGGGTAGGCAGTACTTCTCACCACATCCAGTGCAGCCTCCATAAGCATGGAATTTGAGTGTACCACACAATCACCGCCCCCCAAGATTCAGAACTAGCTGAATATGCACTTGTAAGGACTGACCAGACCAACATGGTAGGCCAGGAATATGCAGGATCTTCTGTGGCAAAGTACACATAAGTGAAACTGGCAGGGCCCTCCCCAGAAGACTTCATGAACACAAAGTCTACAGTGGCAAAGGACAACTTGAGAAGTCATCTACTTATCATTAAGCACTCCCACACTAAAGACTGTCTGATCAACTGGAGCCAAGCTGAACTCATAACCAGCATCAAACACTGGTACCCCGGCTGCATTAGGTAAGCCACTGTAACCCTCAAAACAAAATGTTCACAGTTCCCAAAGACATTGGTTTCAATGGGGGTGTGAGTGGCCATTAAAAATTGAAGCTGAAAACTGAAGGCTAGCAAAAAGCTGACATGTAAAAAGTTCCCATACTTTTGTACAGACCAGGTGTACAAAAAAACTGAAATTCAGGGTCAACATTTAAAAAAAAAATGAAATCAGCTAAAATGCTGAATTCTACCACCCCTGTTTCAACATCAGTAACATCTGGCACCCTGTTGTCACATCAGTTCCATGGGTCTTTTATTCCCTTAGCAGCCTTCCCCGGGTTCCCCTCCTTCAAACTGACACACCTTGCTGATCATCCAGCACTGTGCGATCTGATTGAGTACCCTCACGCTGGATACTGGGATTGCATCATTTTCACACCTCACCACCTACAGAATGCAGACACCATACATGTATAAATGTGACTACAGAGAGACAAAGCATACTGTCCAAAACAATTGTAGTCCCCTACAATTCTTTACAGAACCATGCACACTTACAAAAGAGATACATGTATTTCACATGATCCTACTACTATGGTAGTACATGTACATCTACATGTGGGTCCTAGTATCTTGCTACCTTCATCATGGAAAAGCTCGACCTTGAAGTAGAGCTACATTTAGCTGTAAATGTCCTTCCAGAAGGTGTAAGACGCAACCCCATGTGTGCCTGACAACTTCCAAGTGATTGTGTACTGAAACAGCACAGCTATGGTGTCGCTGAGGTTACTTAATGTATACTTTGTACATTAAGCAAGAGGGGCACCCTTTACAAGATGGAGTACAGTATACAAGTGTGAGATCCCCTTTGAGGAAGGATATCAATATTTTGGAAAAAGGACAAAGAGAGCAACTACTGCAAGTTAGCACTAGCACTGAGGAATCTTTCACATTCAGCAAGACTCGTGTATTGGTCTCACAACACTGGAATACAGAATAAGGCGAGGAATCTAATCAAGACAAGATTATAAGTTACATGTACTTTGAGGATGTGGATAAACATAATTTCTTCAACACATCACTGAATTTTGAACAGCATTCACAGACCTGGGTTTTACAATCAATACGCTGAAGAGTCTTTTTTTTAGCCAACACGTCATCAACTGTGTCAACACAAGGAACAGTTTGCTTTAGAACAGTAGCGCAAATACTAGCTTATAAATGCCTTTATCACATGTACATGTACATGTAGCAAAATGTGTCTAGAAGGTTAGTAGTACTAGTAGACATGCATGACATGTACGACCATGGAGCTCCATGCTATGACATGTCGACTGTACGGTAGAATGCCAAGTGAAACCAAAAATCCAAAATAGGCCTAAAATAGGCCCAATATTAATAACAATTATTATTAATATTAATGTAGCCCCACTAGTGTGGCACTGACTCTCACTCCCGATCCATCCTTAGCCACACATCCGTACATGCAATTTTGTGTCGGCGTATTGAACATTGCTGCGCACCCACTTATCATCGTGGGCGCAATTTCTTTTGCACACGAACATGATTCTTGACCATTCCGCTTTCTAAAAACCATTTATTTAATGATTTCACTCACATTATTCAGGTATTTTCCAGTCTTTTTGCCTTTACCCATTCAATCTAACGGGCTCGCTTTTACAGTCTTTGAAATAAGGTCGGTGAACATTATGTCACTTGACCCCCCTTATCGTTTCGACGGCTGTTCCATGTCAAGACATTTAAACTGCTACCAAAGTTTTGGCAGAGCCCATAGGTACATGTAGTACCTTATCGCTCAGTCCGTGTAATACTTATGTCTTGACATGGAACAGCCGTCGAGATGATAAGGGGGGTCAAGCAAAAGAAATTGCGCCCACGATGATAAATGGATGCGCCAAAATGTTCAATACCCTGACAAGAAATTGCGTATACCGATGTGTGGCTAAGGATGGATCGGGAGTGAGAGTCTGTGTCACACTAGTGGGGCCACATTACTTAGAACAGCTCCACGCACGTAGGCCGGGCACTGTACATACATACATTTCGGGACCCTTCCACGTTTATTCTAACACAACATGTCAGTCCCTAAAATTATTCCTCCTTTTGTAATGTATATGAACGCTAACAGACCCCAAAACAGGGCCTTTGATACTGCATACATGTACTCGGATTACTCCTCTGTTGTGATCGGACCCCAGTTCTACCGGGGGTAACTTCAAATTGGCTTACTTGGTACGTAATCTTGTGGCCTGCTGTGGGATGAAATTCACTGAAGAAAATGCACTCTAACTTTCCGGTAGCCATCGCCACACACTAATTACCGATGCAACTTAAATTTAGGCCCTAACCATGCTAAACGTTATGGTAAAGACCAGTTAGAACACGCTGCTGATACATCCACATTATGATGGACCACTGCTGGGTTGAATATACATGTTTTCCAAACTCTTGGTGGCGCTACACACGATATGGAGGAGGAATCCGCTGATGCAGCGAAACCAGATCATTTGAAGCCAGCTTCCAAGGGGAAAAAAGGGTGTTTCCGCCGAGTTTGTTCATTTTTCAGCATGGCGGCACACATTTTAGCCATTTCCTTCGTCTCATATATGATTTATTTGGCCTGGCCATTTTCAAGTGAGTTGGGTTAGATCAGTATGATTAGTTAATAAGTGCAGTAGGTACTGCCAACCTAGCCAAGGTTGGACGACGTCTACATTGCATAGTCGCAATGCAATGTAGACGTTGTCCAACCTGGGCTATGCCAACCCCCAGAAGGCAGAACTGTGGGGTCGGCTGCGGGAGCGAAGGCTGATGTCGACGTCGGACCCCACAGTTTTGGGGGTCGGTAATTACTGCCAGGAACTAGCCAAACCCCCTCATGCATGCTCAGCCCATGGACACGATGGAGCAAAATTAGTCGGCTAGCACTAGCCCAGCTAGTAGGCCGTAGGGGGTGAACTACTGTTATTACACCCCCAACAGCAATATGGCCTTATAAACAGTCCATAGTCATGGTAGTTGGGCGGGCCCAGCCCAAGCACATGTACATATGTACAGTACATGTAGTTGGGGCCACGGCCATTAAAACTAGCCTAGTAACAGCAGGTCGGGGACCAAGGTTTGATCTAGCAATGTTAATAGACTGTGGATACAATTGCCTAATCAAGCAACAATCATTGATCTTCATCAATCAAACTTTTAAATCTCTAATTTAATGCTAGCATGGCTAGGTGTCCATACATTTGTGCATCACTTTAGATTTTGCTGCTAAATCTTTGGAGGCAGTGCCATTTTTTTTCACCGTAGGCTTACCACTAGGTAAGCAAATTCAGCCAAAAAATGGTCTAGAGAAACTTGGAGTTTTTGCTGAACTTGCTTTATATATTAAAATATTGGTATTCATTATGTTCATTGATTTCAAGGACAGCATGAAGGACCACATATTTATGATTGCCGTGTGTTTTTATTTTTTCCTTGGAAGATGTGGCCTGTATGGCTGTGGCAAATATTAGACTGGCTCCTAGCCCTTCATTATAAATGTTGCAGACTACCAAAAAACAAGAAACAACTTTTTTGGCGAAGAAAACAAGTTTCGGTTAAGCTTTTTGGATGGCTGTAAATTTCTTCATCAGTCTCATTTTGCAAATTTTATGATTTGTGTGTGGGTTTTCCAGAATAGTGTCTGGAATGGCAATCTCAGAGACTTTTGAAATTTCCTTAGAAAAAAATGATGTCTGCATTGGTCAATCAATCAATGGCACAGCATTGCTAGACCAAGCCTTGGTCCCCGACCTTATTAGGCTAGGTCTAACATTAAGACTCTACAAATCAGCTCTCTTTAACATTTGGACATGGTTAGCAGTAGGCCTAGTTACTCAGACTACTTTGTATCTCAATGAACCCATTTTCAGTATTGTGTCACCATGTTATAGGGTATTTTCTACTACATAATCTTGCTACCGTTTTGTTTTCATGCTTGCTGTGCTTGTCAGATGCATAAGAAAACCTCAACGTTAACATCGGTTTGTGCACAAGAAATTGATTATTTATTTTGTGCACTTTATTTATTAAAAGTGCACTTTTGGCTTCATTTAAATTAAAAGGGATGTCAAATAGGCCAACTGCCATTAATACACACTGAAGAAGAGTATCCATGTAAATGTGCCAAATAAATGTGAGTCTTAAGAGCACTCTCAAACCTATTGCTTATGAAAACTATTTTTCTTCTCCTTAATGCATGGTTAATGGTCCTTTCTTTAACATAAAAATTTTGTGCTTTCCCTGACAAATAAGGGCACTGTTGCTCGATGTCATTTTAGGAAGGAACTGTTTCTAAAATTTTTTCCGCCAAAAATGTTTCACAGTGAGAAAACTCCAGGTCACTCACCTGCTATTCGCTGAAACAACAGAAATCACAAAAGAGAAATATTATGTCAGCAACTCTAATTATCCTAAATTTGGGCATATTTTGGTGCTGAACGTACTGTAACATTGAGTTTTCTTCCTAAGGCAGCACATTTTTTCTTAAAACATCAAAACTTAATTTTCTCGTCGTAAAATATATATAATATATAATATATATAAGTATGAAAATGCTCTTGAAAATGGCAAATGGAAAGTTGAAAATCAAGCTAAATGGTGCAGATATAAGGACTTTTTGAGAATGCAACATTACATGGGACCTTAAATGTTGAGTTTCCCTTTGCTGATGGGTACAAGTTCAAACCAGTTAACTGATACTGCTAAGCTCAGTAGTTAACTTACATGTACATGTACGCTGTCTAAATTTAGAAGCAATAGGTTGTGGATTAATTCACATCAGCGAAAGGTAAAAATTTGATTGCGACATTAAAACTTCACATTGTGTGCGCAGCTGAAAGAAATATGAACCCTTCAAAGGTCATTTTTTCATTATTTTTAAGTGTACATTATAAATAGTGTATCTCATAAGTTTTTAGATGTTTTGATCGCAATGCATTTTTTCTTTGGTTACAATGACAGGCCTCTTTTCCTGGCATCCTGTGCTGATGTCAATTGCTGTAAGTGATAGTTTTATTGCCAGTTGTTCTTTCAGTTGTCTGTCTGTGATTGTATTTCGTTCTCTGAGACTTTGAAAGATTACAGAAATCTTGTAACCAGTGTGTAAAGCACAAGATATCCCTGCTGACTTTGAACTAACATAATTCTTGACTGGAGTTATTGTGCTGTCTTCCTCTCAAGCTTCAAGTATAATTTTTAATTTGTTGGGATTTGCTGGCACATAACATTGCATTCCTGGGATGCCAAGTAAAAAACTCCAGTTTGAAGAAGAAAAAATGCCACACTTTATGACCCTGAATTCACAGAATTGCCTACTTCGTATCGCAAAAAAAACCTGGAACCAAGAAAAGATCCAAAGGGTTATAACCAGGAACCTTATCATGCAAGTTGACTGTGCATGTATGTACACATGTACGGAAGGGCAGATACAGAACAAGCTGTTTTTTTGGGGGGGGAAGGGCGCTAACATTTAGTAATTTCTGTTGAATGAGGATAAATTTAGAGGCTTTTTCATCCTTTTGGAAAGATAGGAAGTAACATCTAATTCCTAGAAAATTGTCTTTCAATTTCATTTGAAAAAATAGCGCATTTCCTGTGGGAGGTGGCATTCTGGCCCCTATTGGCCCCCCATCCACCCTTCCATGCATACATGTAATGGAACATTCCTTTTTTTGCTTTGCCTTGCTACAGTTTGCTCTACTGATGACAGAGGCCATCCTGTTCTTCTCCCCGGACAGTAACTTGGTCCCCAAGGCTACACGCAAGATGAAGGTGACCTATCACTGGATCACCAACACCACAGCTGTGTTGTGTGCCCTGGCAGGGCTGGCTATCATCGTGGTCAACAAGGAGCGCTACGGCAAGCCCCATTTCACCAGCTGGCATGGGCTGTGCGGGATCTGCACAGTGGTCTACACCTGCCTGCAGGCCACAGCCGGCTCCACCCTCCTGTACCCTAAACTGACAGCTGGCCTGGCCAAGCCGGCTGACCTCAAGCTGTACCACGCCACTTCGGGCCTGGTGCTCTTCACACTGGCCTGCACCACGCTGACGCTGGGCCTCTTCACCAACTGGTTCTGGTCCACGGCCCATGGGACAGCCTGGTATTTCTGCATCGCCACCGTCGCCTGGCTCTCACTGGTCATTATGAACCAGGTCACTCAAGCTTACCTGCCAAAATCACTCAAGAAGCCCTCACAACAGTACTGAGAAACCAAGGAAATTGTGGAAGGATCAATTTTCTCAGTATTAAGCCTATTTTCAGTCTAAAATGGGGCATATTTTACTGTGGTAATTGTCCAGATCATACTGCAGTTGGAATTTACTTCTACCGGTATATCAGATTAACTTATAAAGTTTAAAGAATGTACATAAATTCTCAGTATCTTTTTACCAAGCATAAGATCCTGACTTCTGGGTCAGTCATTGTCCAGAGCCTGAAGGTAAACTTGCAGTTTATGCATGATATGCTGTGCATTCCAGTTGCAACTTGGGTAATGTTGCTTACCTTGATTAGCATAAAAAGCTTTGCTTGTTTTAAACCTTAAAAGATGTTTTGGGGTTAAACCCTTGCATTTGTTGCAGAAATTTTGATCTTTTCATTTTTGGTGTGTTGGACAGAACACAGCCAGATTATATCCATGTATGATCATGACTATAAAAATGTTAGGTTTGAACATAATCCACGTGAAATACATAACTCTTTGTATCATTTAAAGAAAGCGATCTTCAAAATGGAAAAAACAAGAAAAGACAAGAATGTTGTGTACATCAGGGTAGTAATTCATGCTTAGAAAAAACATACTAGTAACTTCCTTCGTGAAATGCTGACCTAGCTTCATGAAGTTTGCAAACAAATTTCTTTGTTTTGCTAATTTTGTAACCGTCAGTGAGTGCTGATTAAAAGAATGCGGCTGGCAAAGAGAAATTGAAATATAATTATGGTAGTACAACAAAGAATGAGCAGAGGAGTTATACTTGCTTTTTATTGTAATTTGGGTAATATTTATTTTACAAAAATTGGAGTCTTTGAAAACCCATCCAACGAAACCAGTATCGTGGCAAATAGTAAAAAGTTATTGTCAAATGGTACCTTGAGACAAGGCTAAGTCTCTACATGTAGGCCTATTAAAAAATGTCATAAATTTCTACGTCAATTATCCTCGGGAAATACAGTTCAAAATATGTGTACTGTAGTTACAAATGTTAAAGTGTTTATGGATATATTGTGAGTTCAAGGTTTTGCTTACACATACTGAAAAGCTTTTGGATCTCCTTGTAAGAAAAATACTTGAAAAGAACAGTTAAAATATACGAAAAAGATGCGGACATGTAAAACTAAAATTTGCCAGAATTTTAAAGACATAAGAGAAAGACATAAATGAACGAGCGATACAGGATCACCTAAGCGTGACATGGACATGTAAAAGTGTATTAAAGTTAAAAGAAAAGAACATAACATGCTACAGCTTGGGTTGCCGAATCATTTGATAATTCAGTAAAACAGATTATTCGAATATGGAATATTTATGTAATCAAGTATTCTGACGGTAAAGTGAACTGAAAATATAAAATGGAAATACTCCCTTTTTGTGGTAACATAATCGAAATCATAAATTTTGAAGGCAGCTGATGGATAGACACAACAATAGGGCCAAAAAGTTTCTTCTGCACCCACTTACCGATCGGCCCAATTGTGAAGTCCCACTCTAACATTTGCATTAACAACTTAAAGACGTTCAGCTCTGTCTTCACATAATACTTAGAACTCAACATTGTCCATGTCTAAAACCCTTGTAACATTGATCAGGACTTTTGGGGTCTTTCAAACGGCCGCGTCCTGAATCCGACGTTTTAAAGGCAAAGGAACCAAAGCATTGTCACCACACCTGGTCCTAAAAATTGCCCACCCCACTTTCTAACATTTATTTCATATGACAAACTCCTGGATTCGCCCCTGCTGCTCCGTTTATTTTCTGACATCATCAGTGCTCCATCCTGAATAACTTAATTTTTGTACTCCAGGGTGGTTCAATTTTTCGAACGAAGGGTGGATGGAGTAGAAAGTTCATTGCCTGCGAAGACTAATAAATCCTGGACGTGAATTTGTAGTGACGATTATAACGAAGTGTGTGTTCTTTCGAATTTAAGGCAAGCAAAACTAAAGCCTAAGACTCGGTAACTTTATAAGCATACAAGATGTCAACAAAATCTGTCACTATGCCGCCAACTATGAGGGGGGATTTAACTGCTTTTCGGTCAACGAACCCCCCAAAATGTAGCTAAATAAATGAGAAGTCAAAAAGGACCACTGGAAGTCAGGTAGGAAAGACAGAGAACGTTTGCTATTCTAGTGAAGTAGCTTACGTTTCAAAAATCTAGATTAGACTTAGGCAGATCGGTTTAATTTCAGTAATTGCACGGAGGTATATTCCCAAAGGATGAAAATTGTTCAGGATTATTGACATTCACTGTCCACTTGTATGCAACGTCCGCTGCGGATGTGCACCATCTTTCGGGCGGCTGGGCCACAGCGGTGTAATGATGAGACGCTTGCGCATGAAGGTCGACGTTATGATGCTGGTGTGCCTCAGTGTAAGATGCTCCAATCTGCATGTTGTCAGCCGGAGGTCCTCTTTCTAAGCTTCTCATAAGCACCAGGTCAGAATTTGCGGGTTTCTCGCCACTGTTGGCATGAAGACAATCTAGGTGGCCTGTTTGTGTGCTTGGTGGATAGAGGTCCAAGTGCGCTGACATGTTGGCCTGATGGTTATGGAGCACTGAATGAGGTCGGCCGTGTCTATTGGTATCAGTATTCGACGCATGCGGAGGCTGTGAACGCGTATAACCAACGTGGCTGTTGGAAGAATGCCTGTCCACGGTGTTCCCTGCATACGCCGGCTTGACATTTATCGAGCAAAAGGACGCATGTGTACAGGCGAACGCGCGAGAGTTGTTCGACACTTTATCCAGGTGTGGATAGATCGGCTGATTTGATGGTGACGTTTGGTTGAGATGCGATGACGTCAGACTGCTGTCGGACCATGGGGACGCAGGGGAGCTGCAAATCTCGCCTATTCTGCGTGATTTTGAGAGAATGTCGCAGGTTTGATTCTGTCGGTTCTCATCGCCTGCAGACGATAAGCCACGTTGAACCCCGGACTTAACCTGCTTGTCCGAGTTGTCACTGAGCGTCGCCGGTTCGAGCTGAAGTTCAAAGGGCAGGGGAACAGACGAGAGAACACCTTGGGTTACAGCTGGGTGCATAGTCTGGGAAGAATGTGGTGCCATCTCGTTAGGCGACCCACCTTGGGGTGCTTTCATGCAATCGGTGTTGGAGCTGGGAGTACATAGTGAATAGAGTCTGCCATGTCGCATGATGCGAGTAGGATTGTTGTCCGTCACTGGAACTGCCTCCCCGCGAATACTGCATTGTCGTTGGAGCAGTGAAACTGGGCGGTGAATTACGGTGGCGGTGTTTCTTCCCGACACAGCAACTGCCGGGATATCAGTTCTCGAGGTGTGTGGAAGATAACGACAGTTGGAAGAAGCTGGAGGGGGGATGGATTCAAAGTCAGACAGGTCGCTATAGCTTGAGCTGGAGTATTCCGGATGTTCCGATGCTGACGATTGTGGTTCTGGTGAAGACAGGCGTTCCAGTGACACAGGACTCGGTAGACATTGCGGGAACTCTCCCACTGGGCTGAGTAGCTGCTGACCTGATGGTTCATTCTCGTCGAAGTAACTTCCAAAGTCCAGATCTTTAGTCAGACAGGGTAGAGGCAGGGTCCTGTCCATAAGTGGTACTGCTGTGCAAATGCGGTTCGGCGGTGCACCGCTGATGGACTTTCGGGCCACTTTCCGTCGTCGTTTCCGCTGGATTTTCCCCTCGGAGTCGCTAGAAGATTCGCTTGACGAGCTGAGGTACGCTTCTTCCCGCTGTCGTTCTTTCCTCGCCATCGCCATTCTTCTCTGTGCTGACAGCGAGTTGTCTCTCGAAGTATTGGCTGACTTTAGCCCTGCAGAGACCTTTGAAAATGGATTTTCAAGAGTATTCGTCGCCTGTGTTTGCAATGGCACGGGTTGAGGAGACTGGAGAGTCGAGCTCTTGGCGTGTCCGTTAACCTGGGAAGTAAGCGATCGCATGCCGAGGATAGAACCCACAGCGCACCTGTACAACGCCTCGTCCAGTTCGTTGCGCTCTCCGACAGGTAAGGCTGTGCAGACCTGGTTCGGAGGAGGCTTCTCCCGGCAGGTGATGCACTTGCTGTCTCTGTGGCAAGAGTCCTCTCCCCTGTGGGACCTGGTGCGAGTACACGCCGAAGGAACCCCCGCGGAGGTGAGCGAGTTGGAGAGACGCCGCTCACTGGTCGATCCGGTTGTCGACGTGTCACACTTTAGCGAGGGAACTCGAGGGGCTGTGTCTATAGTTTCCAGGCTGTTGTCACACCACTGTTCGATGGTGGGACACATAGTTACAGGAGGTTCAGAGATGCTTGGGCCACAGACACCAGTCGCCGGTGCCACGTTCATCCGTGTCTGACTGATCGCTGCCTGGAGCTCCACTGACTCTGGTCTGACGATAAACTTTCCCACGCTGTGGAAAAACCGAAAGGGAAAGTTATGCGTATTGTACGATTTATGAGATGCCCGTGTTGTGCTTTTGCTTTCCCTCTCTGGAGTACATGCAGACTGTATCCTGTCTGGGTCAACAGGAAAGGATCCAACCTTCATCCTTTGCCAGCCACACAAAGGCACGTGATCTTATGATAATAGAATGCACTGTAGACGACTGATGCAAAACAAAATGTGTCTCAAAGCATCAATTTGGCAATTACTTGTGGAAAAGCTAAGCAAGTGAAAATGTGAAAGTCATCGAAAACCTTCCATAATACCTATACATATCCAAGAATTATGCTTAAAGCCAATAATATGTAGCTTGGCTTGTGAACTTCTGATGGCTTCATTACTTAGAGATCATTTTTCGTCTTGGCATTTAGTTACACAGAATTACAATGTACTTCCAACTGTAGGCGATCATGATTATTTCTTCTCATTAAAGACAATAGTTCAATAAATGCATTTATGCATAGTTACTGTTACAAAATATATTTACATTTAAATGTAAAGATATTTTGTAACAGTAACTATTCATAACACTAAACTAGGACATCGAATCTGCAAAGAGATCTAAATTATAATTTCCTTCCGGTTCTGTCTCGAGTTTTCACATTAAATTTGCATAAATGCAATAAAATTAAACCACACGTATGTACTCCGTTGCCTCCATAAAGATAAATCACGAGCATGCTACCCAATTCGATAGGTTTTGTAAAGAGGAGGACACGTAGTTTGAATATGAACGCTTTCCTAAAATATAATATTGTCATGAATTGATAAAGAAAGAAGCCAGGACTAAATGCATGTTCGACATTTTTGTGTTGTGATATTTCGGCGGATCTAAATTTCAGAAAATTTGTCTGTCGTGGCTTAATTGTCGGTGTGCAACGTAGAACGTAGACATGTACGTTTTGAGAACGGTCTAACTCTTTCATATTAAGATGATTTGGTCAAAACTCATTATGTACTTCTTGTAATGTATGGAAGTTAAAAATGTGGGGGACTTTTGCTGGCATATTTTGTGTAAACGTGGAGCTGAATTAGGCCTACTCTGTGGTCTTCCCCTGATTATTCCAAGCATTGAAGGTGATTAAAAATTAATGTTGGTCGCAAAATATCGGAAAACAACACTGGCACCCACCATGCATGCCAGCCTGTTAATGTGTGCTGGTAATTTCTGATTTGAGTTCTTATCGGATGAATTTTGTTTTCGGGTGACCTACTGTCAACGCGTTCACGAGGGCACGAACGTATAGAGTACTGAACGTGGCACTATCACCTACTCACTGTGCCTTTTGTCCTCTGCGTTTCATGCACAATTTATTGCGAAATGGAGCCAACGGCAAACTGTGCCTTAGGACAACAGCGTGAGTACCAGCGACAGTTTGAAAATCACCGCTCTGCTACAACCACTTGTCGTTGCTCTGTATAAAAAGTGCATGTGCCGCCTGATGAAATAGCTCTGGTGAAAAGCAGCAAATATGACATAAAAGTCATAGTCAGCCATTGGTAATTTCGATTCCGAAAAATCGATTTCGCGCCCTGTGCCTTCGAATGCGGCCCATAATTTTGCATGACTGCTGATCCTGTTACATGTACATGTTTTTGTGAAAGAAACTAGGATGCAGCATCCTGGGTAGCTCACGATTGTATTGACAGAGGGCACTGGTTAAGACGAGCTCAAGCAAAATAATTTGAAGTCCTCAGCATCCCTGACTGAAAGCAGGGGTGCAAGCGACCAGGTCTTGTCTTCTACCGGTCTGTGAAAGCCACGTCTGCTCACGCAGCTCCCAGTAGTGGAGGGTGGGGCTAGTGGGTCATCGGGGAAACTGGCCCACTCTTAGACAAAATTAAATCAAAAGGTTATGAAATTGACTAGTTGCGTTTAAACAACTATATTTATTTTTTTCAGAGACTGAGCTGAACACAAATTGAGGCCCAAGTGAAAAATATAAATAGGCCTAAACTTGAAAAATAAATTTAAAATCATGATTTAGGGTAATAAAAATGCCCAAACCAAGCAACTCCATACTTAGCTTAACATCCCCCAAACCAGAAATTACATAACTAGAGAAAAAGGTGTAGGAATTTTTAGATTAATTTTTTTAAATTAAACTTTGGTGCTTCTGAGATAATTACAATTGCCAATTTCAGTGTTTTATTATCAATTTACCCAGTACACGTAGCTTCCTCTGCGCGCACTACGTGTTTCACTGCAGGTTTTATTCATCAAACATCTGTCAATACATGCTAGACGGTCACCAGGACGGAACAGGAAGAATGCATCGAGAATAAAATTTCCGATTGACCGTGGGAAAAGACATATCAACAATGTCAATTATGATCAGACAGACTAAACTTTTCCTTGTCTGGGAAAAAAGGCCCACCACAGTGTACATGTATCTATTTAAAAAGAAGTTTTTTATACTGAACAAGGAAATATTTGCACTCGCACATGTCTGTACCAGCTGCCAATTATAAAGTAGCCTTGATGTATTTATGTATACACACGCACGTTCTTGAGTAGATCTGCATCCTTTCGCAATTATGGGGAAAAACAAACGAATTCTTAATACAGATTCCGTGCACATCTACAAATGATTAATTTTAATTCAGTTTTTTATTTATGTTATATCTGTGCTTGTCCATGGATATAGAATTTAAACAGACCAACCTTTTTTAAAAATTAACCATGATTTTATGAGAGGAAAGTTTGCGTTCACTTATGGTCTCTGGAGTTGAGTATACATGTACATGTATTATGTTCCTCTGATTATCGGCAGTGCCGTTTTTACCTATTTTCTGTTCACGAGGATTCTGTAACTATAAGGCAAACTTAGCCATCCTACACAAAGATACTAGGCCTATGCATGCGTATGCTTCGTTGTCAAAGAATAGCACATGAAATTTACCTTTGCTGTTCTTGCGTCGTATAGTGGGGATCATTTACAAAGTGTGGGCCTCTGGCTTCTGGACTTGGTTCGCTCAAGCTGAGCCACTCGGTCGTGTTGCAAGGCTTGTTGTCATTACTCTCCGGATGATGCCTCACCTGGGACTTTGATGGACCGTTCGCGAATGGAGCAAAACCGATTGTGGCGCCTTCCTGCTTGTCCACGGAGATGTTCGTTGCTTGTTCAGAAGTCGGCCTATTATCGGCCGTGTCAACGTGAGAGTTGACGAGGCTAACGTTTGGCTGGGGAAAGGAGCGTACGGTGCAGGGTCCAGGCCCAAGCATGTCTGCATCCAGCTGCGGGGGTATGTAGTCCATCGAGGACGGTTGACCAAACTCGTAAGTTACTAGCGGAGAGGGTTCATCCAAGACCGTGCTGCCGCCTTCTCGCTGCTGACGTTTGTACTTGGCTCGTCGATTCTGGAACCATATCTAGGTAAGCCAGACAGAAAAATACTTCATGATTTCCTTTACTTCCTGCATAGTGAGTTGTTATTGATGCCAGATTTGCTTTTGATTCATAGAGTTTTAAGTCCTTTAAAGCGCCGAAAGTTACCAGCTAAAAATAACTTGTTGTTACAATACTTGACCTGGGCTCTTCGCGAGTGTGCTCTGCACAAAAATTAGTTTTGTTTTAGCAGCTCCTTGAAAAAGGGGCACATTACTCTTCCCATCCAAGCAGTGTAACTGAGGATGGTGGGTAGAAGGTTCACCAGGGGCGTACACGTTTTTCTCTTGTGCGGTGGAATCATGTCAACCACGGCGTGTACCGGTATATACTCAGCTGTACGATTTTTATTCATTTCAAAATTTCAAACGGGGTAGGGTGGTTCAACGGATATCCGGTGGAGGTGGGGGGGGATACGCACGGTACGCCACTGCATCCCATGGTCCCCCGTGACCCTGCCTCCAGATACACAAATACATTGTAATGTGTCGGTTGTTCTTGAATATGACATTATGAATATGACATTGCCACAATTTACCGTAAGTCCTGTGTATTCGACGAAGCCATGGGCCATGACTCAAGGACACGTAGTTGCAAATCACAATACATCACATGATAAGTGGTATATATAGTACACGGGGCATTGGGAATAAATCTGGCAAGATTAGATGTTTTGAAGTGAATTGTAATAAAACTGTGCCAGCAAGTGGATGGGGAGGATGCATGGGGACGGACCTAATTCCTACAGTGAGCTAATTTGTGAACAAAGCACGTCAGCGTACGGAAAGCTCGAAACAACTTCTGCGCCAATTTTTGTTTATCACCAGTAAAACGTCGGGGCGATCAAAATGACTCATTACATTGGTGACAGGATGGGGGTACACATGTTTATATATACAGTATATACCCGGGCCATCCCCAGGATTTAAGCCCGTGGTGATGTGCCGTAAATTACGCCCAACGATCATGAGTGGAACATAATTATTAGGAATTCCCACCAGGCGAGTTGCATCTAGCATGGGTTTGTAGACATCTTCATGAGTGCAAAAAGTGAAAGAAAAGAAAAAAGCTTTTGTGTGTGGCTACTGCCGTCTTGAATGGCAGTGCGTCCCAACTGGCCAACAGGTAAAGCTGGTGGTAAATCGAAATAATTGGCTTTTTACCTGTACACGTTCCTCGTTCAGTTCCAACCTCTGCGCAATCTTTGCCCGCAGGTCACCATCAGGGTATTTCTGATCTTCGAAGAGCCTTTCGAGCGCGTGGAGCTGAGCTGCGTTAAAGTTAGCGCGCTCCCGCCGTGGCTTACCCGCAGAGGGCGCCTGGTCCCGAGCAGTGCGCTCTCTACGGCTGCGCTTCCGCTTCCTGTCGGCTTCCTCCGCCGTCTCATCTTGGGCGGCGACGGTCGCTGCTTCTTGGGAGGGGTTCGTTGTCGTGCGGACGTTGGATTGCGTAGATAGGTTGGTGCTGCCCTCAACGACAGGACAGTTACTGGAGCTCATTGTAAACGGGAATTCGTTCGTCCTTGGTCCTTTAAGCAGCTGGTGCTGAAAATATGCAACAATATAATTCATGAAAATGCTCTGTACCGCTGTAGCACTCAAAACCAGTGAAGATTTTTTGTTAGCAGTCTCCTAAAAATCCAAACTGAAACAATTAACAATCCATTGTTGCTCCATTCTCTTGGAATGGGTCATTATTCATTAAAGTTTCTAACATGCCTGGACAGGAAAATTGATACGGGAATCGAAAAAGTACTCTTCTACTGGTCGTTCTTTATAATGGTTTCCTTAGGACGTTGATGAGAGCTTAGGCTACGTCCGAATCTGTTGTCTAGGGCTAGGCCGCGGTCTTCAGTCTGTTGGAAATCTATGGAAGACACTCCAAAAGCGTGAAAATGTGCCCCTATAGCTGGTTTCTGTGGCCCCTATGCCCAAAGCTGCCGACAGGGCTGTGGACGCTTCTTGTCGCACATTGCCATGAAGAGTTACGTTAAATAAGCTGAGTAAGGATGTTTTAAGTGTTTTTAATCCTAACAGTCCTCAGTCCTCTGATTTCAATGTGATTTTACATAGGGGGTTAGGATTAAAGACAATTCACCTTACACCAGGCCTTGAAATTCAAGGTGAGGAAAAGGAACAGAAAGAAAAGGCAGATACGAGAACGTAATGTGTGTCATTGGGACTTGTTGTAGACAGATGAATAAAGTTCCACAGCAGAGCAGTAAGTGGAAAGAAAGTAGGGTATGCACATTTTTGAATTGGCTTTAAGAATTGCGAATGTGTATACGGATCTGACTGGATTAAGGAGGGTGATAACTAATGTTGTGCAAAACCGACCAGACCCGATACCGACTTCGGGTCGGGTCGGATCGGTTTTTCCAACATTTCAGTCGGATCGGGTCGGTTTCGCGTTTGTGGTTTTTGGGTCGGTTAAGTTATACATATTGTGAAAAAACCGAAATAAACCAAAAATAACCAAAAAATTGAACAGGGAAATTCACGTGATGAACTTCCTTTTTAGAGCTTTATATTACCGGTACATAGCCAAATTTATATGTTCGTAGTGGCAGCGACGAGGCACATCAAAATAAAACAGAAAACAGGAACTGTACTGCTATTCTGATTAGACAAGAAACGCAGTCGAGCAAAGCCGCACACAAAATCCAAGCCAGTTGGGCCAACTACGCATTTTTCTCAACAAGATTGGACGATTTCTCTTTTTGGGAAAACAGAGCAGAAAAAACACCAAAGTTAAGTACGGGAATGTAGTAACCAATTCCTCATATTTTGTTTCGTTCAATCGAGAGGATGATTACAAATCTTGTTCAAACAAAAGTTTTAATACACAAAACATGTGAAAAAACTGCTGTCCAAACTTTTTGAAAAAGTTATTTTAGAACACGGCGATCTCTTTATATTTCCTGGTACCCGCGATGCTCTTGCACATATACGATGACAAATCGTGAAATGCGCAATTGCGTACTCTGTGCATGGTTTGCGGACATGCAGGAACGTTATAGCGTAGGTCGCCTCGTTTGGACATAGCACAATACGGCCACGTCTGACAAGTACACCTGTATATATGTACATATATCATGCAATACTGGTTTAAGTTCAGGCGCAAAACAGATACGGTACAATTTGTGTGAAACAAAGGGTGATTAGCCCAAACCAGACGTTTGGATTGTCTCGGGTTCGGTTACTTTTTTGTCGGTTCGGGTCGGTTTTTCCCTGATTTCTCGTCGGGTCGGCTTGGAGAGTTTAGATTGGTTTCGTTTCAGATTCGGTTCATGTCTTTAATGTATCGGGTCGGTTTGACCTAGTCAACCCGATCCGATGCAGATCATTAGTGGAAACACGTCCAACAGTGCGACTTCGAGGAATCACCAGTGAGAGGCCGGTCAGCGCAGCAGACAACTCGACTGTCAAATCGACTTGGGACAACTCGACCGCTGAGACAACGGGCATGAAGGCCGCGGTAAACATGGAGTGCAGGGCAGGTCGATGTGTTTTGCACAAATTTGCACGTTTTGTGTTACGTTGCGAGTCGACCTGCCAGGCGTAACGTGCACAGGGAGCTGGTGACGCAGCATTCATGTACAGGATCGGTGGGTGGCGCGTCAGCCGCCCCAACCGGCGCGGTGCGAGGCAGCCGGGACGATGCCACTTGCACGGTGGCGCACCATCTGCGGTACACGCGCGCCTCGGCTGCTTCGTTGATCAGTCGCAAGTCCTCCGGTGTAGGAGATGGTAGATCTGTCCTCCAATCCTTTTCGGTTTTGAATTTCGAAAAAAAGTGTGGATGAGGTGACTGTAAAGTGCACACGCATTTACGAGTCAACTTGTCTCAATCGAGTTTTCTGACAGTCGAGTTGTCTCGACTGTCAAGTTGTCCAGAGTCGCCATTGGTAAAAGGTCGGGTTGTCTGAGCGCCAGTTCCATTGTAGTAAAAATTAAATTCATATGCTAAGTGAGGACACAGAGCGTTGATGTTTTATTGTAGAGAACCTGCTTACTCGCGACCCACCCATTATATGAATGAATAAGGAGACTGAACCGGAGGTTTGCCGCCAAACACAATACAGTGGGCTCATGGTTTTGCCAAACAAGAAGAATTAGTTTTGTCAGTTTGTTTCTTTTTTCTTTGAAAATGGTCTGAAAACTGGCAAATAATTTAACCCTTTTTGCACTTTCACCACAATGAAGCCATGAATGTAATTTCGTTCTCTTTCACTGTTTACTGAAGGCTATCGGGAGCCTGACTTAGTTAAACTTTTTCAGATATAGTCACATAAATTAAGCCAAAATCCAGCGCTGGCAGCCCAAATAACAGGGTTTTTTTAAGGTTTTGGTTTCTTTTGGTTCTTGTTTTTGTATCTTTTTGAGTTTCGAGACGTACGTGGGATTGTTGGCCAGACACGGCTCCTTAAACAAGCAGGCAAAACTGCCTGTCCATGCCATGGTAAAGACATTAAACATAACCATGTGGCAACTACTTGGTGTCGGTACTTTGGACTTAGAATTGGCCAAAGTATGTGTTGTACATGTAACCACCCAGGACTCCGCCCGGGCTGGCATCAAATAACGAATTTCATGTGCATGCACTTCGAACCTGGATTTGAAGACTCGAGTTAAACACGTACGTGAGTCTTTAACACCTTAAAATAATTTTACATGTTATCACTTTCTGATGGCTGCCGGTAATAAACCACCGCAGGGGAAAATTAGTGATGTCCGTGTATGGAACTCTTACCACAGAATTTTGGACGTTTGTCGGCCTTCATCAGTGTCAAATAACGACAGATGGTACAAAACTTGGGCAATTTAGCGACATCGACCTATCACGTGAAACATTCAGCATGCACCACTTGCAGAGTGAATACATGACATCCACAGACATTGGCTTACCTATTGTGATCTTGCCGCTTTCCAGGAAGTTGCCTCGCATTCTGGGCGTCCTGTAGGCTTGGAGATCAGTGAACTCACATGGATTCCGGTTCAGCTCATCAGTCATTCTTAAGAAAATCTTTCCTTTCCAAACAAGGGATTATATTTTTAGGAGCTACGGCCAGGGCAAGACTGAAAACTTACGTAAAATAATTCATGTAGCGGTAGCGCTCTAAATGCGAGGAAACTCTGGATTATCACACGCGTTGGCAGCAAGCAGTTGGGACTGGATCATTACGGCAACATCTCCGGCCGATTCACCTCGGCTAGCAAACTTCACGCGTGGACAAATTCGCACCTCTTGTTATGCTAATGTTAATCCTTGATAGGGCACCAGCAGGTCATTAAGTTAGACAATATACATTGTCAACACTGAATCCAGCATGACTTGACATTGCAGGCAGCTCACATGTAGCCTGTTGTGTCTATGCAAGAATGAACAGATGCCTGAGTCATTCATAGAAGGGAAAAAAAAACCCAAAAAGCACACACCCTTGGTATCTTTCTAGGCCTATCGCTAAACGCCCTAGCGTAACCATATACATGTACATGTAGTATAATAAACGCCATATCGCGTGCACGGTCAACAGGGAAAACTACATTTTTTCCTCCATGATGCGATTCCTTTTGACAAATTAGGGCCTATATAATGCTTTAGAAATAAATGCCTAAGAAGATGTAGTATCTGACTTTGTTGCAAATCAAACAGTAGAACGTCAGCCTGGAAATGTTTGAAATGAGGGGACGGGGTATTTGATGGGGCATTCGGAAGTTCGAAGGACCGTTCCAGGTCAACACAGTTCCATTTGTCCAACCGCTTGTAGACATCAACTAAGCATGCTCCAAGTAATAAAGTGTGAGAATCTTCACAGGGCTCCCATGTAGGGTTGGAGTTCTGTGTCAGAATAAATCCTCGTCATCTATTGCTGAATTTCGCTTGTCACTCGCCACCCTTACAGAGCGTTTGGAAGGGTTAAATGCCCTTCCCAATTTTGTGAAGGAAGTACAAAATACGTAATAGCTGTGAACTCGCAAAGCATTGTGGGTCACTTGCTGTCCTGATCCTAACCCAACTGATCTCTTGTATAGACACTTCTTTTGTTTACATAATTAATCATTAATAATGTGTGCGCTGACTGTTACAATTCAATCTTTAGATAGGGCCAAGTCTACTTGGGTTTTATCATGTACGGTGTGGAAGACCAGGTTTTACCACAGTTCGGCTGCCCAGGAATGGAGTCTCTCCTGCCCGTGACTCGGCACGTCAATACATTTTCAGAACTAGGCAGCACTTTGTTCTTTACCGTCAACAAAATGGATCTATAATTCGTATTAAATTTATGCAGTATCTTACATCGGAATATATTTACAGTTTCTTTAAATTCCTTTTTGAGTGTCACTGAATACATTTTGGTCGTTGAGAAGTCCTAAAATTTTTCCACAATCCGTTTTAATTTTTTTGCTCACCACTAAAAAGAGTAGGGTATATATTATCATATATCCCCCCTCCAGTATTTAGGTCCATGGTAACACGACTGGAAATAAAGTTTGTATAATTGAAGGTCTCCAACGTTTAAAGCCCAGGTCACATTGTCATGATTTTTTTCCCCGATAGCTTCAAATGTAGGCCCTATAAAGTCTTGGACAAAATACGTGACGGCATCTGTGAGAATCTTAATGAAATTTGGGTGGGGCCCTCATAGGTTTGGAAGGGCCAGATTTGAGCATGCTCAAAACTGTCGTGGCGCAGTAACGACTTTTTTTTCAAAAAGTGGGGCATTCCTGATAAAATCGCATCTTTATCTGACACATTCTTGCAGTCTTCGTATACACATTCGACATTCGTGGCCTTCCGTTGATCATCGTGACTGTTTTTATGACGATTCACGACGAATTTGTGAGACTATATTACGGCCTACATTTTGATACGTTTTGCTACGTATAATGAGCCCGAACACTCACAAAATTAACGAATTATTGCAAATTTGGGATCATCTGAAAGTTTATAACGTCCTCTATCCACAGAGCTAAGCTAAGAAGTCATACCTCCAACTGCTTGGGAATAATAATGTAAAGAAAGTGATTATTCTTCTTGGCAATACTTCCCATACAGGCTTTGCGTGGCAGCCATCTTGTAGGGCAGTTCTTTTGCTCCACAGGGAAACCTCCTTTGTGCAACATGCCTATGTAAACACACTCTACGGCCATTTTCCTTCCCGGATTTGATGTGCTATATTTGAGCCTGAACATTTTCCCAAATTCTCAAAATGTGGTAAATTTTGAATCATTTTTAAGTTTATAACGTCCTCTATCCCATATGAGAAGTCATATTTCCAACTATTTGAAAATGCAATATTTTAGTCAGCAATGCTTCCTATTTTGTACAGTCTGCCCACATGTAGGTAAAGACACTCCACGCCCTTTTCCCTCGCGTTGGCGCGCTATTGTGACGAGAGTGATAACCCGTCATGTTTAACTTCTTTGTGAACGTGAACAGTCGTCTGTAAATCCTCTATTACCATTGAGTATCTCCATCTCGAATATGTTGCAACGTATTAAATCGTAACATATTTTGAATATTCATGAATATGCTTAAAATTTGTAGTCTCAAAGTATAATAACCGTGGGGCCCTGTATTTCTGGCTAATCGCAAAAGACACGTCAGCGGTTAATTGGGGCTATTGAGCCAAAGTCTCGACAGTGTGAGGCTGAACACAATTGCCTCCATTATAAAAAAAAAAGGGCGCCCGTGGAAATACATAGCACAATTTTCCGACCGACGAGAATTGTGTTATCCAGAACAGTCTTAAATTAATGGTAAATCAATCGTGCAAAAGAACTGCTACACATGACACAAGAGAAAGGCATTTTTTGTGCAAAATGAAGGTTTATTAGGCTGTATAGGCATTAGTTAACCAACATGTACCTTCATAACGAAACGAGAGGTATACATGTAACTAGGTACAGACCCAAGCTTCACGTTTACTTCAATTTATTTGGACTACAGTCCCAGATGAGCTCAATGAATTTGAAAGAAAAGCGAGATTACAGAGTAAGTTACCGGTGAACATGATCGCTTTGACGTGCCCTTTTCTTCTGCGGGCTTTGCCTGGTCTACATTACCTCTTTTTCAGTTTATATGAGAAACTAACAAAGGAGTAAAATTAAGGAAATGGAAACATATAAGGTACTTTATAAAAGAATGGGGTTCAATGGCTGATATGAATGTATCAGAATGAATAAACGAATGGAAGAACTGTCCCCATGCTTCAGCTAAGTTGCCGCTAAGTGCACTAGAAAGCCACAAATACGTTGCATCTGGTTTCCAATTTTTAAAGGCAATTTCCCAAACCGTTTTGAAACTCTGTATGCATAAAATATTGCTAACAGTATTCATTTTTATATATAAACGAACAAGGGCTACGTAAAGCTATTAAAGCAAATCAAAAATACTTAGCAATGACGAGCAACACAAAAATATAGCTACAAATTCGGATCCCTTCTTGCCAAAAGTTAATGGATTAGTTGATTTCACTTAACTTTTAAATCAAATAATATGATTAAGTAAATACTGTCCACTATTCAGAGCTTGAAAGAATTTTGTATCGTTTCAAATGTTTGATCTTCATTAAGGGCTTGCTAATTTCGGTTTTTCGACGAAAAAACCTTCTATCCGTCTAGCACTGGGTAAACCTCTATTTAGACAGTCACCTGACTGTTGAAGAGAAAAAAAAAAGTGGAGCTATTTTTTGTCCTCTAAAATGAATGTTCAATAACAAATTTGCACAGAAATTCTGGAATAAAAAAGATATACTACGGCGGCAGACTGTTAATTACATTGAATGATCTACAACGAATGGCAGCGTGACTCAAACACATACTTTCACCAAAAATATGCTTCAATTTGTTCCTATACCCTACGTATACCTTGCTTTTCAGTACTTTGTTAGTGCAGATTTATTTCTTTACAACAATGCAAGCTTGTGGCTATCTCGTCTACTCAAAACTATAATATGTCTATCAAAATGGGTTTTTTTTTTAAAAAAGAAAATCAAAATCACTTCTGAAGTAACATTCTAAAGTAACAAAATTACGACTAGTGCTATTTTTACCCACACCACATCAGCCATGCCCATACTATATCGATGTATTTTTCTAAGCAATACAATTTTTCTAGAATTTTCAACTTCATTATTAGAAAAACGGGTTATAGTATAGAGTCAAACTTCTGTAAAAAGGTTTCCTACAAATGTTTTTCTCAATGGTTCCACATATGAAAACGACTTTAAAACCTTCTGTCCAACTGGAGTGGAGGCACTCTTGGCATTTGTCTAACAATCAAACACATGGCATTTCTATCCACTATGAGTTATTTTGAATCTTTTGCTTTTAAATCATGTCTCTCTTCAAACTCGCGCAGACGATATAAAAAAATCACACATTTTCTTCTTGAATTACTACTAGAACTGCCTTTGCATCTCCACCTTTTTCATAGCTTTTTGTAGAAGTTAAGTTTCAGGTTGTCTCTTAGATTTTATTCAAAGCAATTATATTTGTTTTACAATACATTCACTGCATGTTGGTCAAACTCTTTGTTACTGAACTTAAAATAGAATTTCTCACAAATCTTCATATTTTTTGTCTACAACATAAACCCCTGTAGGGCTACTCAAATTCTTCAATGGAGCATATAGCATCACAAAATCACAATTTTCTGCAATTAGTAAATACGATGTACTGAAAAGATTAGCTATAATGACAAATATCACCAAACCGTACTTAGAAATCATAATGAATTGCATATCTTTAAATTATCATTCTTTTTTTTTTGGCATATTACTGTAAGGCCAAAGACACCATGCTTTAATATGCACTTTCGCTTACAAATTACAACATCTAAATCTACCACTAGACAAGCATCCCTAATTTCCAGTCTATACATTTCTACACTTGTAAAACTTTTTTCTTTTCGTACTCAAATTTGATATTTTGGAAGACTAAATGAGACACTTGACACAAAACCTCTTTTTTTATCTAGGACCTTACTCATACACTGCTCTTGCAGTAATCAGTTTTTTGCTTCTTCAAAAACCCTGGTAGAACGTAGTTCCTTATTCAGGGATCTACTTTAGATTGATCAGAAGTCACGTTCCTACTCCAAAGGAGTTTGTCTGATGAGAACATGCCATGTACCAGCTCAAGCTACAAGCTCTCTATACACTGTATGATAGGATGGATCCTGATACTTTGTTTACCTGCTACATATTTTGTGATACATTTGCAACCCAATGAGCTATTGTAAGGTGGCCGGTGGCTAAGTGATCTTTGGATACCAAGGCCACAAGCAATGTCGCTCACCTATGGCTCACGGTTGCATGAAATTCTACAAGGATCCCCAGCCGGTGTTACCAGTTTTTATTTTTATTTAATGACTATGGCTCACGCTCAAACTATGAACAGTGGAGGAGGAACGGACTACCGGGTATGTGGTCGTCTCCCCACTTGATGACTAGTTTGTAGTCACCGGTCTCCTTCAAGAGATATGTGATGCTGAATCGTTGTCTGCCCATGTGCTTGACCACAATTTCCTCGCAAGGTGTTTTGGGCCCCGCGATACCTACAAGCAGCATGTTATGACCTGCAGGAGAAAAACATCACTGGTAAGCATTCATCGTGTTCAATCTTTAATCAACACTCTGCCCATGAAAAACTACATGTACTAGCACAAGATGCAGGGTCCTTCATAAATTTCAGAAGGCAGCTATGAACGCAAAGGCCATAAAGTTCTGTGATTATTTCTCAATTTGTTAGGGCCACAGTACTACAAGATTGTTAAGAATGTTTATTATGTATAAACAAAAGTAAATACGCAGAGAATGCATTTATGAAATTCCTACACAATACATGACAATAGGCAATGTAGAACACTTGCTTTCTTATAAATCCAGTATGAGCTAGCTAGCTAGTTCGCTCACTAGCTCGCTTGCTATGTGGTCTCTGTGTCATAATCAAATGTACCCTGGTGAGTGAGCAAGCAAGCAAGCTAGCTAGCTAGCTAGGTTTTGTATGCTTGATTATGACAAAACGAAGACCAGCTGGGTAGGTACTTAGCTTGCTTATTTGCTCGGGTATATTTGATCATAACACTAAGAACGTTTACAGTGTCCATACCAAGTTTTACAGCTTTGAAACGAAATCACAGAAACTGTTCAAAACATTGCCGTGAGACCAAGCATGGGAGCAATAGGCTCTCTCTTACAAAAAAAACATGCTGCAGCCAAATGGTGACAAAACACCACATACAAAAAAAAATTGGTTCTGATGAATCTGAACGTACCTGCTTCAGAGCAGTTTACGGTAAATTGGGACTTCTTGTTGATGAAGGCCTTCTTGAGACCCACGCCTGTTGACGTGCACTTGCTGGCATCGGAGCTGAAAATTGGCAAGGAGGATGACTGCGATGTCTTGACTACCGTCTCCACGGTGACATTGGCCTGCTCCACCTTCAGGCTGGTGGGTCCCTTGGCCTTGCCTGAAAGTGAATAGCCAAAGGCCATTAGGAAAATCGGTTCATTGAGGGACACATGAACCCAGCATTAGACAAATATCTTCCTACCTAATGGTTGATTCCCCTAAGTCTTGCTGCTCAAAATGCACAGATCAAATGCAGATGTAAAATGTGCCTGTCATTGAGCAGTTTGAGACTGTCACAGACACGTATTTGCACCAACTGATTTTTTTTCTCTTACATGTTAAAGTGGACACCCTTTGAAATAGTCAGCTGTTTTTTTACTATGCTTGTGGGCATATGAGCTTTTTTTTAAAAGAGAGGACCTTTTTTTTAACCCAGCTACAAACATCACATGGGATTGAAACATCACATGCCATTGAGCTGGACAACATGAGCTTGTGCAAAGTAATGCAAATGTGCAGTGTGAGTGCCAGGTGCATAGCACCAAAAAAAAAAAAGATTCACCACAGAAAACAAAAATTATGCCAACAAAATGTAAATTCACGCATTTTTTGGTGCACATATCAATGTAATATTGAGCTTTTCTTCCTGGGATGACATCACATGGAAGTATTTATTTGCATCAAAACCCCAAAAGCACCAGCATACCCTTTAGGACGGCAAAAAGAAGTAAAAGAAAATTAGAAAAATCAAGAAACAAAGGGTCATTTTCAACATTGTCCTTTATTAAGAACAAATTGCATTGCATAGACCCTTCAACAACTTCATATATGCTCCAATCTAGCCATATTATGGCCATCTAATATCCATGAGATACCAATTTCTATCGCCAATGATATTAAAAAATTGTACTTTCAAACCCACTGACTAACCCCAAAGGGTGCATGAAAAATTCTAGTGACTTGGTGGTTGCAAGACTCTTTCAGGTTTTAAAACTTTCACTTGCGTTTGCACTCACCAGTGATTTTGGCCTTGAACGGGCTGCCCCCAATGTGGTGCGGGCCAGCATACTTGATGGAGATGAGGTGATCCCCTGGCTGGGTAGGGTAGTAGATGCACTTGTAGCCCTCTCCTATCTCCTGGACATCCAGCTTAACTTTGGAGGGAGCATCGATGGTGATGGAGAGGGATCCAGCCCCTGCACCGCAGGTATTGACGATGAATTCAGCGGGCTCACCTGCAGATATGAATCCCATACAAGGCAATTAATACAGGAATGAAAAATCACAATACTGGAAACTAAAGAGTCCGTTTTCACGCAGAGCAGTTACTTTTAAAATGGGGATTATCGTCTTCATGAAGTGTACTATGAATATGTCATGAACATGGAGGAACCACTTTGGTGTGATATCTCGGACTCCAAGTAATTGGCATCTGATGTCGTCGACACCAAGGAACCCGAACCAAAAAGCCTTACCAGGTGTCCTTGCTGACATTAACTTTAGGAGATTTTGGGCCCTTGAAGTTGAGATTTGGGCTGAAGTATAAATTACCTACCTCTTGAGCACAGGACTTTGTGAAGGCTTCTAAATGGATGTACTGCCCGAGTGAAGTCCAAACCCAAGACATTCAAGGTTTGAAAAGTGTCCATGTACACTACATATCTTTTTTTTTCTCAAGTTAAGTGCTTTTAATAGAACCATTTCAGCTGAGTCATCAATTCAAGAATCGGCTCTCATTACATGTGCTGTGGTTTTTCACATTTAAATGACTTGATTTTTGCGAGCAATGCCCTTTTTACCCATAGGTTTGACTGTGAAGTGCCTAAAATCGCTTCCCGTTATTGAAACGCTGAGCATTTCTTGTTCGTACCTGTCTTTCCCTTCTCCAAACCATCACCATAGGCATGGACCATGCCAGGATCACCGATCATGTCGTGGCCTCCAACGCGCACCTTGAAGGGACTGCCGGGAATGGGATGCCCTTTGAAGTAGACATGGATCAGATGGACACCGTTCTCAGAAGGGAGGAAGCGCACTGCATAGTTCTCTGCAAGCAAACATGAGGAAAAAACCTTCATATTTACCTCCATCTTTTGTTCTCAAACATGATACTGCACCAACTTATACTACTTTAAATATCAGTGGTAAGAACAGTCTATGCCGTCTTCTTCAGATTTCCTGTGCAAACCCTTAGCTTTCTTTAAGTAAAGGGCCTGACGTTTCGATCCAAGCAGAATCTTTCTCATAGGCATGTGACAAGTGGACAGGACAAAAAAGCAAACAGAGAATCAGGAAACAAGCCGAAAAATCATTGTTTGCTTGTATGTCCTGTCCACTTGTCATTTTACCTTTTAGAAAGATTCTGCTAGGATCAAAACGTCAGGCCCTCCATATTTTGAGATTTATGTAAAGGGTACGAGAGTGACTCCATCTGAGCTGTTTTTGATCAGGGAGGCGGAAGGCCTGTGCTGATCACCTCATAAGTAGACAGGTTGTGAACTCACCGTTGTCAATCTCAGTGATAGTACATTCGTTCTCACAGCCAGAAGGTGCTACAACCTTGGCCTTGAGATCACCCTTGGCACCATTCAGCTGCACAGCAAAGGAAACCGGTTGGTTGGGCTTCAGACCACTCTCCTGCAAAGACAAGCACAAGCACATGTTTACCTGTACACACAACATGTCTTGCTGAAGCCAGGAGATCACACACAATTTTACACAGAGTCAGTACAATTCACAACGTACTGCACCCCCCCAGAGGTAATCAAGGAGGTCATTTCTCACAAGTATTATGAGAAAAAACACACGCAACTGCACTACTTTTACACAGCGAATTGGTGGTTGTGCACTGTTTGGTTTCAAAAAAATCAAGTTGGAACTTTCGGCATGTGAATAATGTTTTGTTTATCTTTGAGGCTTAATGGACACATCTAGGTATTTCATCACTATGGAATCAAATGGCTGTGAACGTACATGACAATGGTTATTAGTGTCCCATGGTAGCTTTTAGTTTAACATGAGCAATATTGTGGGTGCACTCTGTAGGTTTTCTTAATGAACTCTATGCGCCCAGTGCATGTGCAAAGTTTGCCAAACAGGGCAAGACAACTCACGTGGAGGGCAGACACGCTCAGACGCCTTGCTTCACCGAGTGCTGGTGTGATCATGGGCTTGAATGGACTGTCAGGGATGGGCTTGTCATTGTACATGATGTCAATCACGTACTCCCCTGCCAAAGAGGAATGCAAGGAACAAATAAGGAAACAGGGATCACTTAACAAAGACTTGACATCAAAAGTGACGACACTCTCGCAGGGAAGTCCACAGCAGGAATGTAGTATATAGGTCATTCCATGAAGTTCGGGCGCAGTTTGTGACGGCGTCACTTGTTACATCAGTAACTTTTATGGCCCATTATTTTCAAATTACAACAGATTAAGTAATTATTATTCAGCAAAGATGAAGCAGACCACTACAACAACCTAGCAAGATTTAGAACAATATCAATTTAGAATCCACAGGCAGGGAAAAAAGATGTTTATTTTCACTGATGTAAAAAGGGACGCTGTCACAAACTGTGCCTGAACTTCATAGAATGAGCCATATGCAAGATGAAACTTGAACTGATTTTTGTCCAGGACAATCTTGCTTCCTGCTGGCTTGGCATGCAGAGAAAATTTCTCTGCTGTATCAGAAACTTGGTCAAATTCATACCCGTTCTTCTGGTTAGTAAAATTCCATCCACACACCTGACAGGGGAATGCCAGGTTTGTGCTTTCCACATTTCATCAGACACACTTTTTCAACTTTCGAGAACCATAAACCACAAATCACTGGCTGAATGATACAGGACTAAGTAAGTATGAGACATACTGTTTTGCTAGGCCCAGAATTTTATATTTCGAGCCGAAGGCCATTTTTCCTATGAAATCAGCATATCCACAGCAGACATGGAGAAAAACACAGATTTACCATATTTACATGTATGAATTGACATGTCTACAAAAATAGTTTGACGGGTGGCAGCAGTCAGGGTCTCCTGTAGTGTAATTTCACCTCCAGTTCAGTTTGATGCCAGACTGACATCAAGGAGGCGTCAGCCTGAACACCCCCTGGAAGACTGGATGTCATTACCTGGTGCAGTGGGAACGTAGGAGACTTGGTAGGAGCCGTCTTTGTTGTCTTGGATGTTTATCTCTGCCTTGGCTGGCCCCTTGACTGAGATGCCCAGCTTGCCTGGACCCGCCTCACGCGTCCACACGGTGAACTCAGCTGATGGAGGAGAATGTGCAACAGGGACACCATGCTTAGTTTAGTAGTAGAGCGCTCTGATAATGGACACATTGGCATTAACACAAACCACTGTTGAACACAAACGTTGCTTTGTGACTAGTGCTACAGAAAACATACGCAATGGCAGCTGAAGAGGAACTTTGTTCCTCCAAGCAAAACATGTGATAAATTGGTAGATGTGTATATATTTGTGAAGAATTGTCTCATACTCTTTTTCTGCTGTACACTTGTGGTATCAAAAACCATTTCCACTTCTCTACCATTAACTTCCTCACAGGGAATATGCTACTGGCCAGAATTGGACTTTGAGAGAGTGTTCAATCAATCACGTTACAGCTCTAATGTCTCTGAGGTAAAAAGCTTGCAGTTACTGAGCACACAGGGTTTCCTGGCATAGACAAAAGCAAATGGCCTTTGCTCATTCGTAATACCATCCAAAACAATGCAAGTTGTGAACAAATTTCAGGGTTGGTTCAGAGCCAAAAGTAGCTAATGCCACTAGCTAAAAATAACCAATGAAGTCAGCAGAGTGCATCCCTGAAGTTGTTTGGCTCCAGTCATACTACACATCTGATGAAAGTTTTTGACATTAACAAAAAAAAATGACACAGGAACAAATCCTGTGATATGAAGCGAAAGAAAACTTTAAAAGCTCATCAATATTAGCCTCATGAAGGTATTTGGTTCAGGGGACCAGGATCGCTTGTAAATGTAGTATGGCTAGCTACAGTAAAAAAATATTCGGCAGATTTGACCAAAAGACAGTCAGATTTCTAACACGAAAGAGTGAGATGATTGCATACCTGGAACACCAATCTCCCCGCCTTCCAAGCCTGGCCCTCCTGCGTGTACCTTGTGGGCTCCGCCCTCCCCGAAGGGACCAACAGTGAACTGGAAGGGACTTCCTGCCAGGCAAGAAAACAGAAAAGCATCAAAGGTTGCGGGCTCAATGACATTGATTCAAGAGGCTGTTTTTAGCATTTTCTTTATTTGCACAAATTGAAAGCTTCATTCACTGAAAAGTCATTTACATAAACTTTTAATGTATTTTAGGTAAACTTTTGACAGCACCACAGTTTGTGACACTTTTCATTTGTATTTTCACAAATGAGCACAATGACTTCAATAATTCAGCTTAACTTTCAAAATATTACACATCATAACTCATGCATATTTGTTCCTGAGATAATGTATGGAGGTAACACTATTGTTGCATGATAGTTAATGTGGGGGCCAAGAAACACTAGTGGAACACTTAAAAGTCTAGGATTCGAACATGAAGCTCATCCGGTGGCAAAATACTTGTCAAAATCATCGCGGATCTTTCAAGTCCTTGTTGAAGTAGTCCAGTGGACCAGTCAAGGTATACTTTTGAACATCTGTATTTGGTCCACAAACTGTTTGGCAAAATTTGCCCCCTATTTGACCACATATCTGTTCCCATTAAAAGAAAAATGTCACATATAGCAACCTGAAAAAGGGGGGAATTTTCCCCAAACTTCAAGCGATCATTACAGCAGGGCATTACTGTCCTTTATATACATTTTTTTTACTTGAGAAGAGCCAATGCTTCATTGCTTGATTTGAACATCTTGCCTAAAATTACCACAGTAAGCGTAAAAATTTTCATCAGCAATGTTTATATCCCGAGCCTGTTCACCTCCAGAAAAAAAAATTTCCAACACAGCCTACACTGCAAGATTGTAACGCACAGACAGTGGAAACATCAGAGAATTTTAACTTCTGAGGGCATTATTAGTGTAACCCGGTGTCTTGCAAGACATATCCCTTTTTTTCAAGGCACAGTTCTTCACGATACTATACCTGAACAGCAAAATTAATGCAAATTTCTTGTCTTTTCTTATAAGGCATTTTTAAAAGTTAGTGTGTAAAAATGCAGCAAGGACCAGTCAAAACTGTGATGGAGTAGTCAAGATATGACTGCACTGATCCAGACAGCCAGTAAAAAAGAAGTTACTGGGAAACCCTGAAGTCCATACAATTTGGTCATTTCACAGAATAGACCTCTATTCTGGTTATTGATTACTGCATGGAACCCCATCAAACTGCTTACTCACAGATGCGTGGTTCCATTTTTGGTTAAGACAGTTGTTCTGCTTGGAATCCTTTCCCCATATCTAGGGAATTTGTTGGACTGGTGTCTTACCTGGTACATGGATACCTCTGTTTTTGACACTGACAGTGTGGACACCGTCCATGCTGGGCACAAAACGCACAATGTAGCGGCAGTCAGGACAATCCACTATTTCAGCATCCTCGGTCTGACCGCGGGGGTTGGACACCTGTGCTGTCATATCCAGTGGGTCCGTTCCTAGACACACAAAAATGGCACACACTTCAGGACTCTCTAATGGCAGGTATATTGAGGTTTCAATTAAATAAAATCAATTACTTCCGCAATGTAAAAATCAAGTATGACATGTATGAGACTAGTCTGTTGATGTGATCAATGAGTTACATTTTAAAGAATATAATACAATAATGAATCCTTACGAGATGTTGCCCAAGATATCGACTACTTTTCTACGGCATCAGTAGAATTTTGCAGTGGATTACGTGCTAATAAAAACTAATACAAAATGGTGATGAGCAAAAGATGCTGGCCACCTAACCAAGTTTGACAGCTCATAAAACAAACTGGCAATTCATTTGACTGATTGTAACTATGCAGTCTAAAGAACAGCAGCCTCGGTAATAATGTCACAATAAACCAGTCAAGACTTCTCAGTAAAGGTATTCTCTAAAGTAGAAGCCCCTCTCACTTTGGGGAAGGCATGACATGGTTTAGCATTAAGAGTCCTCCTCACCTGGAATTTTCAGGCCCAGCTCACACTCGCTGCCGGCGTGCTGGACTGGGGCAGCATTGGTGGGCTTGACCATAGTCTCCTGTATCAGCGGCTCCAGAGCTGACCCATCCTCGGGGTACACCTTGACATTGAAGGGACTGCCCGGCACATCTTGCTCAGCAAAGCGCACATTGAGCTTGTAGTTGCCCGGCTCGGCAGGGCGGTAGGTCACGGCACAGGTCCCGTCGCCAAGGTCTGAGCAGTTGATCTCTGTCTTGCTGGGACCTTCGATGGACACGCCCAGACCACCGTAACCTAGGACCAATGAAGACAAACAATTAATAATGTGCCCTCTGTGACCTTGGCTTATTCTGATGTCACAGGGGCCAAATTTTATGGCACTGATAAACACACAATTTTACACTTATAGAGGCTGGTGTATTCATGGAGACTGTAAGCAGAAGCGCGGATTAAAGGCATGCTTACCCTATAAGAAATATTTGCTTAGTTAACTTAGTAATGCAAAAATGGAAATCTTTATGTACGCACAATTGTTAGCACAGACATGCCACACATCGTGTGCTTAAAGTTAGCAAAAATTCAAGATATAGTATAGCAAAACTTTTCTGCTAAATGAACTCTTCTGTCATCAGAGATAGCATAAGTAGTGGACTAACAAAGGCTTTGCTTTGATGCAATGGCACATGATGCTGGTGGCCATCTTCATGTTGAGAAAAAGTGTTCTACAGACAACCTCTAATCCATAATGTGGTCCAGTGGAATAAAGAAAATATCACTTACTGGACCAAGAGCTAACTGCAATTTGAGTTCCATTTGAAACAAATGTTATCACTTGGTTTTAACGGTGAAAAACTCGTAACATTGAAAGCCCCAAAACACCTCTCGCACCCACCTTCTTAATATCAACAGGTAACATATAACTCAATGATAAATGTTGTTCTCAGTCTTTTCAGTCGACTGGTCATAACAAAGTGCTCTTTTTTGCATATGAAGAACAAAGACAGATCCATGTGCACTGAGGCTCCACACGTTGATGCTTTTTAACCATCTTGAAAGTAAACATAGTCTGGCTTAAAAATCACAAATCTACCGACCTGCATCCCTGGTATCCACGACAAATTCAGCCATCTGGCCAGCGTCAGCCTCTGAGATTCCACGACCCTTGACCTTGACCTTAGAGGCATCCCCCACCTCCTGGGAGCCCACGATGATCTTGAAGGGGCTGCCTGCAATTGGCCGGTTGTACTTTTTGACATTCACTAGATGTTCCCCGACCTCCTTGGGGGTGAAGGTAATACCTACAGAGAATGGAATACAGGGTCATCATTAGGCCAACGGAAAAGCTTTTGAGTTTCTACCTAAACATGTTTCTCAGATTGGTTTTTTTAATGTCTACACTTGATGTTTACCAAATTACTTGCTTATAACACAGGAAGCTTGTAATAATTGTGATGACATTTAATTCAGGACTCCTTAGGCTATCACTATGGGTGTGTCAACACAAAAATGCCAAATTTTTTCTTGTATCCTTTACTCATTATCTTTTTGATTTGCTGAAAGTTTGGAGGATGCTGGAGTTATCACTTTACATTTCACACTATTTTACAGCAATTGTCAGTTTTACTGCTATTCTAATACAAGTATGCTTAGACATTTCCATATTGTGTAAGTGCAAGTAAAACATGCAAAATAGAGGATAGATGTTTGTCATCATGACTCAAACTTCTTGGGTCTTCAGAGCCAGAAGAAAAGGCCTGCTGACTGACCGATATTTCCGTTGGGGAGGCGTTTGAGGGCGCAAGGCTCCTCCACACCACTGGGTGGGGTGATGGAGGCTTTGAGCTGCGACAAATCAGTCTCTGTAATCTTGAGAGGGACATCACTGGCCGAGCCGATGGACATCATGCTGCCGGCCTTGTCTGGACAGACACGGCAAGAGATGGGGAAAAAAATTGGCAGGAATGTGAAACATTAGCTCATGAAAGGCTGAATTTGGAAAGGCTCATCTGAACTGTGTCATCATTGCATTAGTCAATCCAGTGAGTGGATGATCCTGAAACAATAAAGTTTTTAACTCTACCCCCTCTAAAAACCAATGAGAAGATCTCGGTAAACCAAGATGTGATATCTCACCGACTATGTTGGCTTTGAACGGACTGCCCGGGACATGCTTATCGGCAAATTTGACTGTGACCTCGTACTGGCCGACCTTCTGTGGGAAGTAAGTGACTTGGCAAGTGCCATCTTTGTTGTCCACACACTTGATCTCTGCCTTAGACGGGCCTTCTACAGCTAGAGCAAGACCGCCTGAAAAATATCAAGGCAAGGGAAAACAACTTCAAAACTGCCTCTCATTTAGGAGAACCTAATATCACTTGCTCAATCACACTGTGTCATATAGCACCTTACGTACACGGGTTTCAAAATGCCTCAAAATTACTACCCCTACTTATCATGCAATGAAATCAGTTCAATGAAGCAATTTGAGATGAGTGCGATCTGATCTGTACCCTTGCAGGGTCCTGCAAAAGGAATGCAAGTGCAGTGGTATCTCTTACAGGATTTGAACCCACATACCACTCCGGCGTAAGAGATCAGGACTACTATATAATGGCATTGTTTGCTCTACAGTGTACATCATTCATTTAAGACACTTCTATTCCATGTTTACAAGAATATGACTTTCATTTCATTGGAAGTTGTCCCAGTTAATACAATATATATTTCTTTTTCATTTTAAGGTTTTAAAATTCTACGGTGATACAGTACATGCAAAATATTTCTCAAAAAATTGTTTTGTAGGTAACTAGCACTATAAACTCAATGAAATTTTAGCTGGTAACCAGATAGTAACTAGACTAAAAATTAGGCATTCCCTCACACACAAATATGATAACAGTCCTTGAAGGTGCTGAAACAGTATCGTTTACCATGACAACTGCCAATACAACCTTATACAGAATTTAACTAGGAACATGTGTGCAAGCAGAACACAGTGTCTATTGTGCAAGCCACATCCGCAAGATTTTGAGAAGCGTACCTGGGCCAGCATCCTTAGTGTTGACTGTAAACACGGCTTGCTCTCCACAAATTCCGTGGGTCAGACCAGTGCCGTAGGCTGTGGCCTGACCACTCTTCAACTCGTCAACGTGGAACTCAAATGGGCTTCCTGGTGTTGGTAATAATATAATACAAAAATTTATTAAAGATGACAGTAATTAATTTACAAAAGCTGTTGCTACATAGTTCTTTTTCACATTAAATTTATGACATAAACCACAGATGAAGAAAAACTTGGAATGCAATATAGTGGGACAACAGACAGTTACTACACTGATTGCATTTTATTTGGCACTCACATCAGTAAGATTATGAATTAGAATTTGCAAAAAGATGACTAAAATTTCTTTGCAAACATCAGTGATTGGTTATGCATGTGAGTGTGGTGCCTATGCACCAAACATGTCTCCTCTAACCAGTCCATGACTAGCCATGGCAGCCTGTAATCACAATTTTCACCCATCTGTAACCTCTCCTCCCTCTCCACTTAAAAGCACTATCGAAATCTGTCCAAGGATGAAACTGCTTACTGTACCTGGTACATGGCTGGTTCCATACTTGATAGTCAGCTCGTGTTTGCCCGTCTCCTGGGGTGCGTACTTGACGGTGATGTGACCATCTTTGTTTTCGGTGATGGTCGGTATGTCCTTCTTACCCGAGGGCCTCTTCACTTCACCTTTTGGAATGAATTTTGGGAAATGGCAGTCAGAGGTCACTCAGAGGGAATTTCTCATAGTAATTTCTCATGGTAAAGATGACGCCATGATTGCATTTCTTTTTTGATTCAGTTTTTTGTGAAGATACACAAAATGTAAAAATTTCGAACGCTTTTGTTTTCTCTGAATTTACTAAGGTAAAGTGATGACTGAACCTATCCAAAAATTCAAACTTTTAATGAACTATAATACACTTTTGAACTGGTTCAATTATTCAGACGATTAATGACAGCTTTAAAAATTAATTAAAATGTGTATGAATTATCCAACAGAGAAACAACATAAACAAAGACTAAACCATAAACAAAACATTGTTGACAACATCACCACAACAAATAAAAACGTATCTTGGTGCAACAGACAAAAAGGAAATAAACAAATAAAAGCTAATAAAAGAGCTGTGTAGAAGGAGAAATATGTTGGCATTTAACTCAAAAACTGAAACAATGAACATAAACAAGCAAATTATACACATTTTTGAAGGGGAAAAAATTAACTGTTACTGTTGGAGAAAAGAAGTAGATGAATTAGTACAAGCGTTGGTTGCCTAACAAAATTTGTTGGATGAGCCCATCTGCTGATGAAGCTGTGAAAATTAGAAAAAAATAAAGACAAACACCAAGATGTTAATAATACCGTTACCATGGTAATAAATTCATATAATTTATTCATATTACAATTCCCAAAAAAAGACATTTGCAAAATATTACATTAGATTGGTAAAAAGTACAAATGGTGGTGCAATCCGCTATTCCTCTGATTCTTTATTTGTGTCACAACCTGGCAAGAGAGGAAAGTTCATTTCACATTGAAATGTTAGTTCACTCTGTACCCAGATTTCCAATGGGGGAAAAAGGCACATGGCCAAAAAGAGTTCATAGTTTTCAACTTTGATAGGCCCTGTTGAATTCAAGTATATGTAATATGTATGTTTTGATGTCGTGTTAATCAAAGTATAGTTGCTGCCTTTCACAAAGATCTTGCTTTCTTGCAGGCAAGGTGAGACGTGCCGTACTGGACACTGAATGGCATTAACCTTGATTTCCCATTCCCAAGATACTCACATATTTTTAACTCCCCAACTTACAAAAAAAATTAGGAGAGAGCTGCTATCCTCAGGTTTGAGTACAACTTTGTTAGGTATGTGACTCAAGTTTCCCATCAATTTTCAACAGTCCCCAATACACAATGTCTGCATTTCAAGTGAGAAATTAGTGTGCTGGATAGCATGACTTTTACACATCCTTTGTCTGTGTCTGAGAAGTTAGTAATTTCACTGTTATAAGCTCAAGTGCATAAAAATTTGTTGGCTTTAGTAAGTGACTAACTTTTTACTCCTCCAAGTCACAAATTAATATCACGATGGTACATGGAAGGGAATTAGCTGAGTAAAGCATCCTAGTGCCTGCTTTGGATGATGCCCGGAGAGAAGAAGAAGAAAAAAACTAGAGGCCATCCCACGTTGACTCACCATTCAGCTCCCCTGTGCGGTCAAAGTCTTCAGGAACCTCAACACTGAAGCTCCGATCATTCGGGGTGCCCAGAGGAGACACCTTGCTCTCTTCCTCCGGTTTGTCCCCGAACTGGTTACCCAACCAGGTAAATGGTTTTTTCAAAAGATCTTTCAACCCAGAGCCCGGGGAGCTCGGAGGTCCTGCCACAGGGGAAATCAAATTTGATCACAGATGGGAAAGTCAGTCACCTGTAAATTGGTTTGGCATCCGTCTACTTATGATTTTGATTAGTTTGGTACCGGTATATATATTCTTTAATTCAACTGTTTTTATATCAAAGTAAAGCACAGATATCTTCTGTTAAATGTTTGAAACATTCATGGGAGTCCATAACAATCTGAAGAGTAACGATTCCCAAGTTTAAAAACAACATAGAATTTAATTTGTCGATTCTCCAAAATCTTAGTTTTAACCTCAAAGGATAATATCAGGACTTGTGAGCCCAGCACCTTCTGCGGTCTAATGTGACAGAACATGCATCTTAATGACAACCTGAATATTCAAAATGCAGTGAATATTCAATCACCTGACTCTACATCATCTACTTTGTCTTTAGTGATTTCCTCGTCCACTGGTGCTGCCTGTGGCTCCTGGCCTTCTGGCATGTCCATAAAAGCTCCAAAATTAATCCCTGTAAATTGTGATTAATTTAACAGTTTATCACTATCTTAATTTTGCAATTTAAGTTGCTTTATTACATGCTTGAAGTCCCTTTAATGGTACAGATTTTATTACAATGACCTAGACTTTTCTGTTTAAAGTCTAAGATTAATTTCACAGATACAAAGCATATTGAGAATTAAGGCTATAAATTTACAAAAATGAAGCCACAAATTGGAGCTTTATGTGCAGCTTTAATGTTATACACTTAGGTTGTGCTGTTTTATCCTCACTGCATAGAACATCAGGTCAATGTCATCAGCACAGGTTGTCATAATACATAATATGTATAACATCTACCCAAGTGGAGACACGGAGTGGAATATTTCATGTTATATACATGGAAACTGGGTAATTTGGCTGTGAATACCTGACTTCACTTAAGCCCACAACCAGACCCCTTGGAAAAGGCTGATCAAAGCAGTGGATTGTTGGCAGCTCTTAACTGATGTTAAAGAAATAATGAAGTGAAGGGTTTGTATTTCATATATCACAACCTTCAATACCAATCAATCTGGAAACATGCAAAATGACACGGTTTATAAAATCCAGGTTTAAACCCAACAGCCTTACCTGCTTCCACAGGCTTGACCTCCTCCTTTCCTACAACCTCCTCCACAATTGGTTCGCCATTCTCTACTGGAGTGCCATTCTCTAAAAGATATGTTTATTGGTTGTCAGTCTATGCAAATGACCTTCAAAAATTTAGAGGCATGAATGTACATGTATGGTACATGTAAATGTACTCGTATGCTGAGCATGAAAACACTGTAGAGATCAGAGCAAAGTGCCACGGAAAGTTCAATGCAGCATTCGATATTAGTACCAGCCACTAGGTATGCCGATGCATCTGTGAAAGAAACACACTGCAATTAGTGAAAAATATTGGCAGACAACCAGCAAATTAACCTGCATTAACCTGAGGAAGAAAAGGCTGATCTTGCAAGGCAGAGGTGTTAGCTGTTTGCATGGTGCGGTTAACTGCAAATAGAAATCCTGGAGATAATAAGCGCATAACAGCACTTTTTGCTTGAAGATTGACACCTATGATAATTTCCAGTCACAGAAATGGTGGCAATAAACAAGGAACATTTTCAACACGGTAAAAAAAGGTGTTGTAATCTTCAGTAGATGGCAAACAAGTTCTCAGGAGACGATTCGTAAGCAAATTGATTTCCATGTCCTGTGTGCTTACACAACAACCTTACATAGTGAAGGAAAATGCGAGGCTGCTGAAAGATTCAAGGCTGAACAAGTTAACTGTGATCTTCACTTACAACTAGTTAGTAGAAACCAAACCCTGCAGTTGTACCAGAAGAAGGTTTATTTGTTAGGTGTATTCCAGGAGTAGTGATAAGATAGAAGATTCTTGTGGCCTCGCATAACCAAAACCACTTTTTAGCATTTCTCTTTTAAAGCTCTACATGAACCCAGTTTCATCTCATTTGCCAGAAGGCCCCACATATTTGATTTAGCAAGTAAGAGGACAAAAATCTGTTATCCTCCACCAAATCCTTACAATCACAGAAACCACATAGTCCTGCCTAGGTGCCAAACTTGCCCTTAACCTGTGCATGTTAGAAGCTACATACAATGAGAAAAATCAAGAGATAGTACTGTCAGCTTTTTGAAATGAAACTCAAAGAACATCCAAATGAGTAGCTTCAAGTTCAAACCTCACACCCATGTTAGTCAATGCTGGTGACCAAGTAGAATAACTGTCTCTCCCAAGCAAGAGACAACTGGGCTGAATTCGTTCGATTACCAGTGATTCCCAATTACACCCCAAGATTTCAATTTGCAAGACAGAGAGCGGATGTGGTGTGAAATGGCACAGCCTTGCAGTGATTCCATATACAGTGACCAATCACGGTGCAGAGATGTTCAAAGCTCCTCCAATCACCACTCACCATCCACTTTTTCGACGCCACTGGGCAAATCATGAACAAAGTCCCAGTCCTCATTGGCCGCTTTGCTCTTCTCCCCTTTGTCCCCAAACCGGTCGCCCAATCTCCGGATGGGTTCAGTGACTCTATAGAAGAACCCCTTCGCAGAGCTTGGCGAGGCTGGTTCTAGTTTTAATTGTTTGATTTAAGAAATTTTGGCAACAGGAGAAAAACAACATGAACTGTTTAATCAGAGTGCTCCGTGGAAAGGCAATCCATTTACAACAGTTCCAATATCTAGATGTTGGCTGTAATTTCAAACTGTGAGGTTGTCTCTTATTAATCAAAAATGCAAAACAAAATACACAAAAAAATTAAATTGGGTTAAATTATGAGAATCAATTTGTTGGCATGTTAGAAAACAATAGCTCAAAGTTATCTAGCTTTTTTTCAAGTTTTTAGTGGACATGTTTTAAACAAATTAGTTTCGGTGTTCCCTCGAAAAAATGAAACACAATTTCCTTCATTTTTTTTTCTTCTGAAATTCCTTTCATTGTGAGGTTATTGGCTTAATTTCTAGTAGAAAAACAACCATCGAAAAAAGGTGTCATTAGAGTGAATAAAAGCAAATTAATTAAGCACATTTAGGTAAAAAGGTCCTAACAACAGCTGTACATGCACATGCCTTGTTGTATTGAAAAACTTTGTGCCCGTTCATTTTCATAAACAAAAGGGGCAATACCTGTACACAAAACGAGTATACTTTTAAAACAAAGCATACACTTAAAACCTTGATGTATTTCAGTAATGGGGAAATCTGACAAATGACTGAACAGCACCTAGCCCTAGCTGGGTTCTCACCAGTTTCTTTCGGCTTGATCTGATCTTTTTCAATGACCTCTTTGATCGGTTCACCATTCGGCTGACCATTCTCATCTGGCAAATGTTCACAGGGAATTCCACAAGTCATTTCCAGTAAAACAGCATGAACACTACTTACCCACTCACTGATATTCAGAACTCCCACCCAGGCTACTTTTTGTAAATGAAGTTTTCCTCAATGTTTAAAAAGCTAAATGACACTGTCTGACATACAGCAGAGGTTTGGGGTTTGCAAATTTCAAGGATCAGCACAGTACATAAAAATCTTCAACGTATGACTTGGATATGTGGGAATAAACAAAAGCAAATTGACTCAGTGCAATTTGTTTTTTAAACCACATCTGCCAATGATGGCTAAAGAAATCTCTCTTCACAGACAAGCCCAGAAAAATAATGCTATGTGGGCAATAGACTTGAATGTCAATTACCAAGGCTGTTCTTACAGACGTTTTCCAAATACAATCGCTTACATTTTACACTCTGAAATGATTTAGTGACATGTGGATTCAAAATACGCTATGTACATTATAAATATATGCTGCATAAAGTACCAATCCCATTTCACTTTCTTGGAAGGAAAGGGGTGATTGTTTTCTTTTATTTTTTTCCAAGATAACAGGATATATCTAGGCCTTGAAAAGTACAAGGTGATACAGGCAGGACAAATAGAGAAATTAGAGAAATAGTAAAACAATTTGTGAAGTTCCATCTGGGCTCCCTAAACCTGCAAAAAATGACACGTGTAATAAGTAGTTTTTTGTAGAAAGGGGGTAAGCTGAAGAGTGGAAACATCATCGCTGGCCCTGTGCATTCTGTGAATAAGAGAGAGAAAAATCTTTAATTGGGAAGAAAATGGAAGCAAAATATGTCTTCAGCATTAGATGATCTACATGCACACAGGGCAACCTGATGTGGATTTCATATGTTATTTAATTTCATTTCTCATTATACACGTTAATTTAACTGTTAATATACACTTGCTTAAATAACCCACACCACCACACAAGGTTTGACACTGATTTATTTAGTACAGATACACAGTATTAATGGGTTTTAGTCCGAGACAGGAAGTCAACTTATGTAATAAGTAAATCAAAATGAAATGGGTCACAAAAGTCACCTGAATCTTACGCAGGATTGTTTTTTATGAGTGATTCCTATTAAAACAGATTCCACTGGTGTTAACAGTTATTAACAGATATTTGATCAGTTTTTCGTGTCCCTACATGTAAAGGAAGCAAATGAAATGTTCATCACCTTCAGCAAAAATGTCCAAGTCATCAAAGCTGTAAGGAATATCTGTATATATATTGTAATTGTCTCCTGCAAAATAGGACATTTTGTACAAAAAGGGTCAATCACAAAGAGCATATTCTGGCAAATCACTCAACAACACAAACACCAACGTTTACACAAGTTGCCTTTCATCTGGCATTCACAACATAAATAAAATTTAACATTGATAGTTGTCTATAAGTAGCATTGCCTTTATTTTCTTTAATAAATTTGGAAGAATTAAATACATTTAAAAAAAAGATTGACCCCTATATTTTTAATACAAGGGCCAAAACGGAATAATACAAAGCTGGGGGTAATCTAAGAATTCACCATCCAAAAACAATGTCTTTAAAAACATTATAAATAAACAGACAAATAAGCAAATCCAACCATCTGCACTGTTGAGTCCAACACCAGCACTTCCTCCTAGGAAAAATAAGAATGAATGAATAAATGAACAAAATGAATTATTCCTTGAAAAAGTCTTTCAAAAACCATCCATCCAAACAAGAATGCTTATTTCAAATCACCAAGACATATTTTACTCTATAGGCAATACTTGAGAGACACTTGAAAGCATCCGTAATAAAAGTACAGCGGTGCTGTGGTATTTTCAATTAGTCATCATTTTGAAAAGTACCAGTAGGAAATGAGAGTCTGCAAATGGAAGTCCCTGACAGTTATTTGAAGAGTAGAATTATATCAGGCACATAACATGCATGAAAGTGAGGCTTCATAACTGGTAACAGGAGAGCATGAACTCACCTGATGACTTGGATAACCTCCTCAGGGATACCTTGCTCAGAAGTTTTCCAAGACTCCGTCTTTTTGTAGTCTTGACATCCTCTACCTTAGCTGAAGGGAAAAAATAGATACATGTACACTATAGGGTTCTAAAGTCACTACTAACGTTTTCTACAACTCTTGAAAATTCACCCTTGTATTTCAATTAACCCTTATTTTCAGTTTTGTTTTGGCAATTTCAAAAGGTATTTTATGCCCGCATATATTTCCATAAATTATGTATGTCATTTAAGACGGAAAACCTCAATGTTGTATTGATGTATGCACAAATAACTTTTGATATATTGCTGTCCTTAAATTTTTCTCTTGGTGATTCATTATTATGTAATAAATTACTTGGCAATAAGCCAACGAGCAACCTTTTCTCTGAAAGATTTCCAATTAACCAATTTTTGGTTCACACTTTGCACAGAAAAACCTATGAACTGAACAGAGTCTTCCCTGAAAAATGGAACTGCAACACTGCCGACTGCTTTGCATGTACATGTACACAAAATAATGCACAGTTTCAAATGCCTATAAGACACTTTTCAATACACTTTAACCAAAAAGATGTCAAAAAGTTTTTAAGCACTGAACAGGAGTATACAGTTTCACTTGAACCTCGAATATTGCAGAATCTGTTGATGATACTCTGTTATCTGAATCGAACCATCATATGGAGAAATAGCTCCAGGAATCAAGGAATAATTGTTTGTTTTGTACTGTGTAGGTTCCAAATATCCACAACACTGAGAAGTGAGCCATGGAAGAACTGAGCTTATCAAAAGCCTTGCAATACTTGTTTATCGTTGAGAAGTGGTCCTAGATACAAGTAAATGTACATGTACCTTGGGTCCCAAAGCAATGCACAGAGCACAACAAAAGGGAGACTGGTTTTTGACATTTTTTCCTTTTTAAATAAATTGAATGAAATCTTAAAATTGAACAGTTTTAGAACAATCCCTTTGAAAAACCAGTTTTGTCCATGTAATGATACATGCATGTCATAAATGTTAATAATGCGGAACTGAACAGGAGCAGAGAATTAAGGTGACAAAATAACACAGTTGAAACATGATTCACCCTAAAAAGTTGTATGCATTAGATGTGCTCTTTGAATTCTGGGCTCTTTCAAAATTTCTTTTCTTCAACAGGTCCCTTAACCACTTACAGGACACTTCACAGTCGGCATCAACAAAATCGGAGGATGACCCATACGACTTGGACCTACGCTTCTTGAGGGCACCTTTGATCTTGCTGCCAACACTGCTAGAGCGACTCGGTGACCTCATGGGGACGATATGCACCAACCCTGGGGCTGTTATCAAAATTAACAACGGTTGTCTGTATTAAATAAGACTTAATAACTGAGTGGTTTTCAGTCATTACCAGTTTTCAGGAAGGTGCAAGAACATGTGGGGGGGGGTATTTTCCGAACAAAAGGAACACTAAACAGATTTTTAAACATGTACATATTATGAGATGATACGGTGTCTGGCTCACAATTTTTATCTTACTAATATTTTGGGGGTTCCCTATGATGTCAAATTCCTGGATTAGCATGTAAATAAACCAAATATTGATATCATAAATGAAATTTCAGTGTTCTTGGTCCTTTTGTTTACAGTAAGTCATATGTGCATACAAAGGACAACAACACTGTCAAAATTCTCTCCCAGAAACTGTGCATGTTTTCCATCAGTTGTCTTACCTTCAACAGGGTCTGGTTCCGGAATTTCCCCATTGTCTACAATTCCATCCATGTCAAACACATCTTCAGAATCTAGACAAACCACGACAGAATTGGCATCAAAGCAGTTTCAGAAAAACATAATTGAACCTCAGCTCCTGATGAGCCTACAAGCCAGCAGATCTATGAAAGCATCTGGAAACAACTACAAGTTTAACCTTAAACCTAAATGTTGTTGTCTAATTTATCAAATGTAAAATGATACATTATGTAATGTTGCCTAATTTATTGGCCATGTACTTAGTACTTAAGTAATGTGAACCACGTTTGCTTATTGTAAAGAATGACAGCACTGAAATAAATGTTTCGTTCATTCATTCAACATGTACATTAATATGCTCTTCATGTAATTACTTTAATAATTCATCAGGTTAAGGGATAAAAACCCAGCATCTACACCAATCAATATTTTCTTGTTTTATATTTTTGCCAGTGTGTGCTCATTAAGAGGCCAATACTAAATGTTTTCTAAAGCTGTATTACCCTAGCCCTTGTCTACATTGAAAATCTAATAACTTGTAACTGTAGACTTTCCCATAAAATGCTGAGAAATATGTTTTTGGTATTAACTCCTCCAATAGAAACTTTGGTAACAACAAACAGCATACACTACAACCATTGGTATTCACCTGCCCAGCTCCTGTCCATCTCATATGCTATTTTCCCCTCTGATTTGGAGAGCCGTTTCTTCCCAGCATTTTTCAGCAAGCTTCCAACTATTTTATGCTTTGTCAATTTTGCCTTTTCTGAGTTATAACAATACCAGAGAAAAGCATTCACAATATCACCCTCAGTTGCTTTTTTCCAAAAATTCCCAAAACTTTTTGTATATGGTTTATAAGTTGGGGATCATATGATTTCACTTTCACATTTTTCAATGAGGACAAGCATATTTCAGCTACATGTACATGTACTTGGTGGAATGGTTAAATACTTCTTAATGCTACAAGCTAATGTATAAAACATTTTTGCTATCAAGCATATACACGTAAGCCTACATGTACCTAGTTATTAGCATGTACGATACATGTGCATAAGTAACAATGAAAACAAAGGCTGGTAGTTAGCAACAGCTTTTTCTCCCTTTAGAGATTCTTATACTGTTAGTTAATACTCTGTGAGTGAAAGCCTTTTCAGCTGGAAGGAGTCAAGACATCAAACATTAAGATCTTAGGAAAGGAGATGTAAAGAACACGACTCAGCTTTTAGCTTGGACGGTTGTTCTACAAAGACACTGTTTCATTATACTCTTATTTTATACTTGTACATGCAAGTAAGTAATGCTCACCTGGTTGCACTTCTCGTTCATCAAAAGTTTCTGAGACTTCATCAACCTCAATCCAGTCAACACTGGGTTCCTCCTGGTACAGTTCCACATCCTCGCTTGGGATTTCAAAGTCATATGCGCTACAGTCTTATGAGAGGGATATTGGGGTGATTCATGGGTGTGTGTATACATGTAGGCGAGTAAATTAACAACGCCACTGTCAAATTCTTACGAGCAATTTAAATTAACTACCACATACCACAAGTTACATGTATTTGGTATCACAAAAGAAGTTACAGCTTGTTTAAATGCTTAAAAAGTGTCGGGCCATTCCAAAAGGAGGGTCTGTTGAATATCATAACTTTCTTTTGAAATGTGTCATAGCACAGAGCGGAGGTATTTTGGTAAATAAGAAATCATTTCAGTCAAGTTTCTGATATTTGCCTCTATAACGGAATTCCCACCATTAATGCACAACTTCACTTCTGAGTAGGACATGTTAATCACATACGGACAAGCTGATAACTTTATGTATTCCCAACTTTGCGCTTGAAGAGATTACTGCCGACAATCTGCACAATATCCCGTGTCCTCACCTACTCCAGTTGTCCTGTTCACAGCCAACACGTCAACAGTCATTATTGTCCTTGTCCTTTTTAGAGGAGAACCATCACTGTTTGACGCCCCATCTCCTAGACATTTAGTCAGTAACATACATTCATATGTATACACAAGAAGCATGTAAAAGTATGGAATAGACGAAATGATAACTAACTTCTGTGAAGTTGAATATCCTCAGTGAATTTGCATATCCATGTTTTCCTGAAAACAAGATTTAATTGATTTGGGGCTGCAATGGTCCATTCGTGATGATTTCAACCCTTGCACATACATGTAGATAACAAAAGTTACAATGGTTTGTGATAACTTAGTATGTGCAGTGCTCTCATCTTGACCGCATCTGAGAACTCGGCACTGTAAACCTTTGCTGTATGCAAAAACATGAAAGATTTCAGAACAAAATTTCAAATTGGACGATTTCCTGTTGATGAAATGGTCGGACAGACAGCTGGAATCCCCCACAAGTCATGTGGGCTTTGAAATCATGAAGCATCAACCTGAGGCTATAGATGAAGCCAACGTTGGTCTCTCCACCAGGTAAGCAGTCAGCTAGCTACAGGGAACTAGACAATGACAAGTAAAGTATAGGCATGCTGTGCACTCTGGACTTGTCCTTTTGCCATTCAAATATGAAAAGTTGCTCAAATTATTTTGCAGCACTTCAGATGGAAAAACTCACTTTAAAGGATAAATATGAAACGGACAAGAAAGGTCAAGCACGACTGTAACAAAACAACACAAAACAGAAAACCACAACAAAAACAACCAGTGTACTAAGTTTCAAACTCTGTGGATGCTAGAAATCATAGTAATAATTCAAATAAACAGGAAACAAAAAAATAAGTTTTTCTAAAAGTGCAATGAATACTACTGCAGAGCAGAATGAGTTCCAACTGGCTTGCACTGGAGTGAGGCTGCCTGTGACTGAGAAGACTGCTTCCAGCCAGTTTATACCAGTTATCTACACATACGTCTAACAAAAAGAGTTGCTTTCTAAACCAAAAATGTAGTTATACAACACTACCTCAGCCTGAAGCAACTCCTTGAGTCAGCTTGCAAGAGCAATTCCTGCTGAAACAAAGGTACTTTTCAATGCTGCAGAGACAACGAATGGCAACTGATTCATGAGCATCTTACCGTTGATGTTACCGTGGCCAGCGCCCAGCACAGGCAGCTGCAGTTCCAAGGGACGACACTCAGATGGCATGACGGTCTCTGCGTCAATCAGATCTTCAGGTGGGCCTTCTGCAGCCTGTGTACAACACAAAAAGACAACACAGAAAGGATTTAGCACATAATACATGTACAAATTAATGGACAATAAACAACATGATAAATAGCATCGACCCATCAACCTTTTTTCTGAAACCCTTCTGCTGATGAACCACAAAGGTTGGTTCATAACTGGCACAAGAGCAAATACCAATGAGATCAGGTGACACCAGCAAATTGGCAAAAAGTTGAACACATTTCAATTCTATCAATGTCAAGTCTGCTTTGCTTTTGCATTTGCCTTGCATGTACATGTAAATATGAATTGAACTTTACTACGCTGCAGTTTAAGAACGGTTGAATGGTACACTGATGGACGGCAGTACAGCATGTTTGCCAGAGCCCTATTACTTGTCCTATGAAGGGTTTTTTAATGCAAAACATGTATGCTTGCTTTACCAAAGATTCCTTCAAAAACAGTTGCTGTATTCTACAAACAGGAGTGAAGCAGCAAACCATGAAAAGTTTTGTGGGATAAAACATAAGTATAACAAAGTCATTTTGAATGATACATCTGTAACACTTTTGATGGGTTGTGACCTGTAATTGTTGAAACTGATTCTAAATACCTTTATACACTATGATTTAACAATGTATTCCTTCCTACACAACTGCACATAAATTGATATCTAAATTTGTAGCTGGTCCGAACTGCAGTTTTGCCATCTACATGTAACAGAAGTGAGTACGTGTATGTACACAGCATGGGGTACAGGTTCAGAGGAGAAAATGAAACAGCATCAAGAACACGCAATCAGGGCCACGTGACTGACGTGTGCAGTGTAACCCACCTCAATACCACGCGCCTTAGTGTACACAGATGCATTGCTATCAAAACAAACAGCAGCCAAATTACAGGCCAGGATGTCTCAATGGAATGAAATGGTATTGGTGTACGTGACTCAGTGCCTGTCATTCTCCACATGTACACATGAATGTTGCCTAAATTGCTGCTTGTGGGTAAATCTGGAATTTGGAACTCTCGGCTGTATTCAACAAGGTAAAACTAACTTTTAGGTCCCACAAGTTAGCAGTACGATAGATCATCCAGATACGACAGTTTGGATAAAGATAATTTTTTAGGCCAAATGGACAAAATCAATTGGAAAAATAATTCAGAAGTCTTAGATTACATATGTACTTTAAATGACATGTACATACAGACTAAGTGGTACTCGTGGCAAACTGTGCCACACGTTTGTGAATATTGAAACCAAACCTCTTTAAAAAAAAAAAAAAAGTCGGCCAACAAGCTGAATGCCAATACGGCTGCATTATCCAAGTCAGTAATACACCAAATGCATCCATAATACACTGACCCAGTTGACATTCAATCAGGAAGACCTCAACATTCTTTCTCCATAAATCACATCCTCTCCAAACATAACTCAGTGTAAACATGAATGGTTGATTCTCCAGCAAATGTTGCACATACTTATGCTATCAGGTAACACTGCATTCATAACAAGTGCCTATGGATGTGATAGTATGTGTGGCCATGCAGATCGTGAACAGACCTGTGTGGGTAATTCAGTTATTCATTTTCCCCTCCTGCAATGAGTAAGAGGAGAAATAGGCAGGCCAATTTTGATTCGCTAATCAATATCAATATGTAGAGAAAAAATTAGAAAAATACTTATAGGTACAGGTACAAACCTCAGCCATTATTTAATTTGAAAATTTCCTGTTTCCTGCTAAAATTTACTGTACTTGCAAGAATGTCTGAGGTCAAGCTACCATACATATTAACATGTGCATGTTAACGTACATGTACATGTGAAGTAGGTTGGGCCCAATGAGCCTGAATGCATCAAAACTAGCACAGATTCAGGGACTTGAGCAATGAACTACATGTAACTGTAAATGCTACAGGGGGACACTGCAAGCAAGACAAGTTTCCTCTATTTGTCAGCAGAGTCTTTCAAGTAATGACAGCTTTAACCCCAACTCCTTTGGCATTATTACTAAAACCTTCCTGAATCCTTGAAATCTTCTACTGTGCAGGAAGAAACAGCAAATAAGCAAAATTGCACGACCAAGACCCATGGAAAGTAACTGTGGCCAAACTCCCATCTCCTAAATCTTGCAGAAGGTTTCAAAAACCACCTTGCCCATTTTTGTAAGATCTGACAGGCTTTATCTAGTTACAGTTTTCACTGAAGTGATCCAGGTAGTGGTATGAGCCATCTCCGAACAGACACTGGTAATCTTTATTGTCACAGCATCCTCTGGGCAATGAAACACTGTCGCTGGCATTTAAGCTGAAACACGTTTTCACTACCACTGGGCTCTCTCAACAAGTTACTTTCCTTGAAGTGAAGGCATATGTACTGTAATCTGTCTGTTGACATGAACAAGACAACCCTAAAGAGTCGCAAGTTTCGATTTTGTCAACAATCCAAGTAACACATATCAGGGGCTGGGCATTTTTTTCCATTAGCAATTATGAGAGTGTCCCAGGGAAGAATTCTTGAGTGCAGTACATGAAGGCATCCACAAACTTAGAACAGATGGCCAGAAATGTTCTGCCAGTCAAGTCCATGACTCAAATGTATTGCTGAGCACAGCTGCACCATAAACCATCAGTCATCGAGAAGTTTAGAGCACCTCTCGCAGAGAGCATTTCCCAAACCGCAGACATTTTAATCTGTTGTCAACATGCCTATAAACATCCCTGCTCTATGGTTTTACAAAGCTTGCCATATGGACACATTTTTCTTGGGAAACTCGAGATCATGTGGATAGGAGTATTTTCTCTGAGGGGTTTTTGTCACTGCTTTTGGTTGCATTCTTCAAGCCCAATTTCTGTGTTTACAAGCCATCACTGTTATGGAATCAATGCATATAAGTACCTCCTTAAAGACAGAAACTAGGTCGAATGGTGTTGTTAATCATGTGTACAGGCTAACCATACATGTACAACTGAGTATCATTCAATGGTTACAAAGTTTCCTCTCTCTTGCCTCGCATGATGCCCATTGTTTCAGCCAGAGGTGTGTTTACTCGTAGGTGTCTTTTGGGAACGAGCCATTTTGGACACCTTGTTTTGAATGTATCCGAAAGCTTAAGACTGTAGCAACATGCCTGCTCACTTTTTCACTTCAAGGTAAATACAGACGACCGGTTTTTCAAATGCTGGCTATAAACTCAGATGATGTCTATTAACGTTCAGTCCGTAATATCTCTTTGTATCTATTTGTAATTGCTTATTGCTTGTAATTTCAGTGAATGATCTCAACTCCTTCATGTACGAATAAAAAATAAAAATGCCTGAAAGTTAGATTGTGTACAAACTCTAATACTTTCCCAAGTTTATGATTTGCAAACTGCACCATCTAGTGGTCATCTTGTTTCCATGTAACTGCTAAGAGAATCATCTTCATTCTGCTACCACCTCTGTAACTCAAGATGCATTCCAAGCATTGAATTTCCAGCAGTGAATGCCAAACTGTGAATCTGCCCCACCAATGTCAATTTCACTCAACTATTTTGAAAGCAAAGTACATGTATGATATTTTTAACACTCATCAAAAAGTAATCTCAGTAAAAGCTCGATAAAGAAATAACACGTGGGCAATACAGAAATGATGCAAGCTGGCTGAATGAAATCATGCACTATAGTCACCAACAACAATACAAAAACTTGTATCATTTCTGAAGCCACTTAGCAGCAGAGTAAATAAAAATACCAGACATTCTTTAAGAAGCTCTGGACCACTCTAAAATATGGTGATGTTTCTCCCCCCCCCCCGGTTAAAAATAATACCCTTACAGATTTTTTCCATTTCATATTCTATGTGTGGCTCTGAAACAATAGCATCAGTTTAGCTTTGTGTCAGGACTATTAATTTATACAACCTTTTGCCCTGAAAACAACATAGTGTACACACATTTTATTTACACTACATGTACTAGTATGGTGCAGTCGGAGAGTTGTGCGCAAGTTTGTGATTTTTCACAACACTCCGACCACACCAAGAATACAGTGTAAATATACAGGTACATGTACATGTATATGTCAGTGTATGGGCATAACCTAATACAATGTATAACATTTGGAACAATAGTGTATGAACATGGAGTTATTCAAGGTTAAGTACCGTATTTTTTCACATGCAAAAGTTAACGACTTGCTTCACAATGTTCCAAAACTAACTTAATTTTGCACGGCGTAAAATGCTATAACTCATCCTTTCAAATATCTGTGCCTACATTCTTTCATAAAAGTAAACGCTTGCTGTTTGCATCTTTTTTTTACATTTTCCAAATTGCAGGCAATAAATGAAAGGGAAGGATCATTCAGATAGGCCCAACCCATGAGGTACCTGCATCTGAGCGATATTAATTTCACAGAAATGAGAGTCAATGGACTTTTGAAACTCATGCAACTAGTTCTTTGGATAGCAAAAGATATACTCTGATAATCTGATAGGCATTCATGGCTATGATTTATGAGCAACAGACAGCCAGATGCCAGCAAATGCCCCCACATCAAAATTTACTGCCTGAGTTTTGAAACACAGACTGACCTGGTTGGTGCAGAGAGCCACAGTCTATCAGTCAAAATATTTCTCATGAACAAGTGCATCTCACTGAGAATGAGAGAGGAATTTTTATATCTCTCCCACACCACCAGAAAAACAAACACACAAGACAAGGGGGAAGCAGTGAGATGATAGCAGGGCTGAATTACCAGCTCAGTTCTCTCAGAGAGAGAGAACCTTGCTAGCAGAGAATCCAAGTTGCATCAGCAGCCTTGTCATTGTTGCATGTGTGATTGCAAAGGAATCACTAATCCAAACCTCTCCTCACCATATGAGACTAGCTACAGTTTGCAGGAACTAAAGCTAAGAACATTCTGCTTGTGGGTCTGAGCTTGCATCAAAAAATGGATTGATTTTTCTTGGTCCTGACTGCTCATGTTTACTGCAGTGAACAAACTTCACATTCCATCATTGGAGTCTTGCATTCTGAGATGTTCGGCATTTGAGAGACATACTACAGTGGCCAGGATAACATTATGCATTAGAACCAAAGTCTACTACATTAGAACCACAAGATTTGTAGGCCTGGAAAGTTTGGATAGTACGTGTAGCTACTAATTTCATTCTTGGAGCACGTTATTAATTCTAATCTGGAATGATCCTTCAAAATCCACCCTGAACTTGGGAGGATTTTTGCCCTACTGCGGAAGGTACAACCCAGCAACTATAATTTTAATGTCTACATAGGGTTTAGTGCAATACTTGAAAGTCTAAAGTAACTAGGTTTTTGCACATGGTTAGAATTTGGAGGATCCATGTGGATCCAAACAAAATGCCTGGGAGGATTGGTCAATCGAACAAAACCCTTCCTAAACATCATAGCCAGCCAACAGGTTGAAGTTCTGGCTTTCATCCAGATACAAGCAATTCATGTATATGGCACACTGTTGTTAAAACTTAAGGAGCAAATAGCTAATTAGTTCATGACTGAATGATTACCACCTGTGAATCAAACAGAATATGAGCTAGTTGACAATTTAAGTCAATGGATATCAAGCATCAATTAGAACAAGGACCGAATAAACAAATTGGGAAAATCATCGCTGACAAAGAAATTTCCATGTCTGTGTTAACAAGATATCTCAACTTGTACAATACATTTTTTTATTATACATATGTTAACTGACAGCATACATATAGAAGGGGTACAACAGCAAAATTATCTTCAAAGTTTAATTATAATCATTGCGAAGAAATTCAACTGAGTGAAAATAGAGACACACATCATCTCCAGAGTAAGAGTAAACAGAATAAATCACTGCAGTGAATGATGAGTAATCATCACCATGACGATACTCCTGCTGGTGGACAGGCACAAGGCATTCATCCCTAGCTGTCAATCATTCCATCCCACTGGACATGGTTAAGATGTGGTCTTCCTGACCTCTGACAATCATCTCGTAAGCACCTCAAAGGCCACATATTGCTGGAACTCCCATCACTTTTTTTAATCTCATTTCTTCCTCTCTCAAAACTTGCACATACCTTGCTTAAACCAGATCCTGGCACAAAATAATTATCTCCTATGTAGATGTTTTATCAAAGTGGTAATTTTGGGTGAAAGGATTATGAACACAGTCCCTGAGTACGGCAGTCTCCTACATCCAAAGGTACTGGGCATTCCAAGGTGTAGTTGTCAGATGGTCACGGATTCAATGCTCACAATTCACAGAGCACAGCACGTGGTGTGAACATGTATGTACCAACGACATCCACACGTCCGTCACGACAGACTCCCACTTCGGTGAACACAACCTCGCTAAATGTCACTGGCGGTCTGGCAATATGTGTGCCCAACCAAATAAGTCCAGCCGGAGTATTTCAAGAAACCAAGAGGGGAGGCAACAGTTGAACGGCCAGTAATCTTAGACTGCCTCGGAATGCCACACATGCCGGCTGCCGCAGGAGAAAAGAATCAAGAAAGAAAAACTTCAAAGCTTTTTTTCTAATATCGGAGAATAGCCATCGCCGGCAAGGGGAAATAATGTCTTGATCCAACCACGGACTACACCATCCTCTTCTAATGATGCTGGTTGCTTGGTAACGTTGAATCAGCCATGTTGAAAATGGAATCTGATTGGCAGACTGGACAGGGCAGCAACCCAGGGGGCAGGCTTCCACCGGCCCATGTTGTATTTAGGACTCAGACACGGACACTTATAGAGCTTACCCAAACTCTCAAGGTTTCTGTATCATCGCAAGATAAACCCAAGTTTGATCAGACCCAGCTAACTCTATCACTATTTGAGTCCACAAAGGCACATTTGTCATGGCTTTGGGGCCTGGCTTTCCTGAGCACTTTGTGCAATGTTGTCAATCCCTCTCAATGAATGGAAATGTTTGGACATTCACTTGGTTGCTATGCAGTTGGAATGATCTTTGCCCACAGAGTGGTGAATGCTTTTACATACCTGCCATTTTTCTTGCATATTATATTTTCTATTTAAACAAAATGAATGAGGTAAAATATTTCTTTGCTTATGCACATATAAACAATCACTGAACAGATGGGTGCCATAATAATTGATACACATGTGTACCAATACTGTAAGAAACTCAAGAGGAAGAAACGCCTTCACCTCACAGCACGGTTTGTCAACAAGCTAGAGTCTAAGAAGGCATCTGGATGACTACTACAGTTTTTGTTTCGTACATGTTTTCAGAGCACTTCTTATCACTATCAAATGATATTGTCAGCATATTGGCAATGTGATCCACCACACATCTTGTTTGAAGTTTAGGCTCTCCAAAATGGCTGTAATGTTAAGAACTTCATTCAGTGATTTCGGGAAACATATTTTGCATTAGATTTTGATACCAGAATTTCTTAATATGCACTCTTTGACCTAACATCTTTGACCTAGGATTTTCAATACAGATGTGAAAAATGGCATTTTACAAAAAAACAGGATTAAATACCCTGCACACGTTAAGCTGACATCTTAAATAACACAGAAAGGTCCTAAAATTAGTGATTGTTTCAATTTTTGACTATCATTATAATAAAATGACAATTACTGATTAGAAAATCATGATGGCTGTATCAATACTCCAAGTATTAGGGAAAGCACCAGATGTGTGCAGTTATTTATTTATATCCAAATGCCTTAAACTGTCTGACCATGAAATGGAAGCAAACAAAAACAGACACATGCTCTAATTAATCAAAATAACCCAAATACCATTCTGGTGCAAATGCAACTCACTTCTTACGCGAGACAAGAAACTCCTTGCACCTAAACTAATCTGGCAAAATAAACTGGTCAACAAAATCAGACCGACCCTTTCGCAACTGATCAATTTAGCCTACAGATGATGGCTAAGGTTTAATATTACTGGAACTGAAATTAATCTGTGGATCTACACACCTGTCACGTTCGCCTGATGTGGTATTACATGTACATGTAACTTTAAACTGATGAAACATTATCCCGATTAAGACCTCTTTACAATATTGGTCTAATAAAAAGATAATTAGTCCTGCTCGCACTTAAACTGTCATTACAAATGTCAATTACTGCACCTGGAAATGATGTATTGCTATGAATTACAAAGCACACTGCTTGTTATCTTCCAATAATTGAAACTGGATCATCTGAAGTTTAAAAGCTGAATAAACCTGTACCTATAGGCAGTTCATTTCACCTTCTACGTCATCAAAAGCAACAAAAAAGAGCTACTGCCTTGACAGATGTTAACAAAATGCAGATCCTTTTCTCCCTTAGCCCAGTCATAGTCTTTCCCTCCATGCCTATTTAAATGTATCAAGATCTTTAATCATGGTTCCCATTACTGTAGAAGATACAGCTTAAATACTGTTAACTATCACTGGCTATCTGTTTACTAATTGGTTTTTGACACAGATAATCATGATATTAATCACGCTAGCAAAGACAAAAATACAACACTGCTGATCTTGACCCAATCCCCCAACAAGTCTCCAGAAAGATCCCTCAATGTTAGTTCTACAGACAGAGCTATGGTTACAGTAGATAGCAAGCCAATTGGATGAACTACCTCACCAGAATGCCTACAGGGCCCAGCCTACATGAAGCTGCAACACATGTACCAGCAAACTTGCGTGCATCTCCATAAATGGGCCTGAGTGCTGTGTGTGGGTTGCATAACTGAAATGCCAGGCCAAGAAACGACAGTTTAGAGAGCATGAATGCGATTATGCTGTCCAATGGATGCCTAAAATAATGCCATCGAGGACAGAATTGTAAGATGTGTTGGCAGAAAATCAAAGGCAGCAATATAAATGCGAATCTCAGCACAAGATTTCCTTCAGATCACAGCTTACCAATATTGTCACTTTTTCCAGAAAAAAGTCTGGCTGTGTCCAAATGTTTGGACTGTGTATGCCTTCTTCTAGTGGAAATACATGTCAGATTCAAAATAATAAAAGTAACTTGGACAATCTGGCAAAGTTGGAAAAATGTGCATATTACTTGTTACATGTAGCTTTTCTGGTGCATTTTTAATTAAAGATCTTCAAGTGGCATTGCCTTTTTTTTTCAAAGCCATTAGCCTTTTTTTACTCTAAATCAACTAAACTTTTTCTCAGGCAATTTCTGGACATTTCTTGAAATAGCTTGTAGATATCTTTAGGTTACTGTCCAATCAAAGTATTGCCTTTTCAGAGAAATATTTTTCTGTGGCAATTAACTTCCATTTAGTGAATGAATACAATGAGTAAGCCAGCTGACCAAAAGAACCACACATCCAGCATTGCACTTGCAATGTGGCAATTGCTGATGAAGTGATAACCAAATTACAACCATAAGGAACCTGAGAGACGGAACATCTGCAACAATGCTCATCTACTGTAGGATAATCCTCCTAACCAAAAGCACTCTGCTTTTATGATGCAATAGGTATTAACACATCTGAACTGTTCACCACAGCATCTCCTGGACTCACCACATGCTATAGCTGGGTTTAAAATTAGATCTGTTTGGCATTAAATAGGAGACATCCAGCCAAGTGCACATGAATGTGTACATTTTAAACATTTCCACATAGACATATATTAGGAGCTGTGCCCGAATATCTGAATAACTGAGTATCAATCTATTGTTGAATATTTGATTATTTTTGAATTTGAGTAAAACTTCATGAGAAGGGAAATTTTTCTTTTGTTTTAAATGAGAAAAATTGCACTATGGAGGCTTGTTTCAAGCAGATTCAAATGAAATGTGTCAGAAATCTTACAACGATTTAAAAAGTAAATTATTCATTGAACAATTTAAAAGAAATAGAAATTTTAAACAGGACAAGAAAAGAGATCTTGTTCATCTCTTAAATCTTGCTAAGTCATGGCTGCAGATACTCCTAGATGTGAGAAGCTATTTTATGATCATAATGTACATGTACATGTACAACTGATTGTTACTGCAACTGATTATGTGTATAGTTTGTTCATCAAAAATCTGCTGGTTGGTATTACTGAATACTCAGATATTCGATCACATCGAAGGTTGAATATTCAAATAGTGATTGTACATGTACAGTCAGGTAAGCCCAGTTATGGCAGATGCTATTGTTTTAGCTACATACATGCACGTTGACCACAAGGCTCAGGTTTTTCCTAAGTACTTCAGAGGTATCGTACCCTGTGAGTTGGCTACTCCTATAAGGTAACCTTAAAAAACCCCAAACAAAAAGAATAAAAGAAAAAGCATTACATCTTTGTCTGAAGTGAATATACAGTAGTTGCAAACATTTCTCTTTATGGTGATTTGAAAATCACTTCACTCAGAGTGTTAAATGTAGTGTACCCTTTAGATGTCATATGCCTAAATTCTGTGAAAATATGTTAGGGCAATGCAGAATAACATATAAACCCACTGCTCGATATCAGGCCATACGTTTTCAGTCTCTCTGTAAAATCTGCAACACCACTGGGTGATTTCCAAGGTGAAAGGCAAAACCTCTGAACAGAAACAAATTCCCCAGGAGTTAAGAAAGCAAAACATTATCGCTACCTACTACTTTTAGCAGCGTTTCCAGCATGCACTAGAATTGCAAAAAGGGGTTAAACTTAAGAAAGATGCAGAAAATCAGAAGATACAATGTATCTTATTATTTTATGTCTTCTCAGATTAAGCTTTTAAAACTGTTTCAATTCTGAGCCATACAGCTAATGATGAACATGTACATGTAGTAAGCAAAAACTACTTTTTCTAACTTCGTTACCTGTTTTTATACCAGGAACCAAGGTTCCACTTGCAGCTAGTAATTTCAGATTTTGGTAGAAACATTAACGCAAACCACAGGCACATCATATGACCCTTGGTGACTCTAAAACAATCCCCGGCATCCTTTTCCATCAACAACCTCATATCCATTTGCCTGACCTCAAAAAAGAAAAAAAAATAATACACTGCCAGACAAACTGAAGTGGTACAGCACATGTCCAATCCTAACTCCTGCCTCGGGCTGAATTCCTAACTAAATTCATAAGCCTCTGGATGTGAACAGAGAAACACTGGGTCTGATTAGCGATTTGATTTAATTTGTCCTGGTGCTGAGTTGGGTTTCACCTTCTGAAGACTATATACAATAAGCGGATAAAAACTGGGTGTGTTGTTTTAAGTTAAAATTGAGTGTGGGCAGTAAACTTTTCTCAACAAATTCAATGACTGTAAAGTGTACAAATTGAACAAAGTAGTTTTGATGACTCTTGTCTCTGATTTACGAGTAGCAGTGCCAACAAAGATGTAAGCAGAGTTCACTGTTCTTGTGTTTTTGCCTTAGGGTTTCATATGAAAGAACCTGTGACTTGCCAGTATGTACGCCAACACCCATACGAGTCTGTTCCGCAAACAGACATAAATTCTTCATCAATGTTTACTATCAATTACGGTGAGGTTCACTCAGCAAACTATACATGTTAACCAGGGAGTTAGAGAGAGCTGGAAATGTGGAAGTTAAGCTTACAGGGTTACTTTAAAATGAGGCAAATCATTTCAAAGACAGACGCTAAGAATTGGTGTGATTATTGTCCACAACTAATAAAGAATGCTTTGATTTTTTAGGGAATACAGTACATGTACATGCAACAATACAATTCCTGCTTGATTCCCCCTAGCTTTCCCCCCATCAACTCTGCCCCACCCTTTAAAAAAATTATGTGCCCAGCATGGAATGGAAAATGATGGTCCAATTACGTTGGCAAAGGATGATGGGTAATTGGATCCATCTGTCTTGATAACTGCAGGAAGCCATAATCTGCAACTGATACAGAGCAGACAGTCTTCACAAAGGCTTTGTGATATTCCTGACACTGTAAAGTTGTGCTCCTGATTCAATAAACTAAGCGCTTTACTGAGATGGGTTTTGCCAGGCCGTCGACAAAATTTTATCAAGGGATCAAGGAAGCAGGGAATATGCTCATGTGTAGGCTCCTGATGAGGTTCTGAGGACACAATTTGGGCCTTTTGCTCAACAAAATTCGACGCCAAATCTACCAAAAGGGTACTCGTGCTTCATCGGTCTTCAGTAAGAAAGTGCACTTTGCTCTCATACAGAAGGTACATGTATGTGTGCCTGCATACTGATACACATCCTCTCCATGCAGACAAACTTTTCAGACTTTCAATTGTACCACTGTAGTTTATAGTTTAAACCCTTTATTTGGACATACACAGTCTTCCTGAAACTGTTCAGCACTTTCCACCATAACATAATAGCAATATTTTTATGATTTAAAACCTTTGGCTTCTGTAAAACTGCAATAGAACCGTTCTTTTTGTGTTGCCCATTATTACCAACCCTCAAAGCATTACAGCATGAGTCTGCAGTATAATATGTCAGAGGCACTTGAATGCAAGGTGCAGCAAGATCCAACAGGTCAACTTTCTCCAAGGCCTAATGGCCCGGGAGGTTGTGGTTGTCAGCCATCTCAGGATCCAACATAGTCCGATGGCACTAGCTCCCACTGTTTCAACATGGGTAGTATGTGCTGCTGCTGTTGACTTCTCACTGCAGCAAAATGCATCAGACTTTTACACATGCCCGATCTGGTACAGTTAGGACTTAAGAGTGCAGTGGAATTGCCCCCCTCTCCCTTGGCTGCAAATGTTTGAGAATGATGGCAAGGTCTACTTACGCTGATGGTGATGGGTCCACCAGTCAGCGACACGCCTCCAAACTTGATGTCCACATTGTAGGTGCCAGGGGCGGGGCATGTCCAGATGATGTCAAAGGTCCCATCGCCGTTATCAACTACGTGACAGTCGGGCACCTCCTGCCCGTCTGGGCCCACAATCGTGCAGGTCACGTGACCCTTTCCGGCATCGCGCGAGTTGACCTTGATGACCGTTTCCTCTTCCACAACCACAGTCTTGGTGATTGTTTCTCCTGTTGCATCACGGGTAGAGAAAATGGGCTTGTAACCTTTAACAACGAACTGACAGGGTATCACAACTCATGCAACTTAAATAACCAGAGCACACTGTGTTTATGATGCTCAATATGCGCAATGACTTATAAAGATAACTTTTGTTTACAACCATGTAACAAAGGGAAAAAATTAGTCAATGACTTAGTGAAAATACCTTGTCTCATTATACCATTCATGAAAATCAGGATAGTAATATCAAAAAACCATTTCATAATTAAATTTGAACTGCGATGGAATCAGATGACTATTCATACCACTGTTTTGATAGTTCCCTTCACCACCTACGGAATTGGTGTTACAAGGTTATATTACACTCTCAGGAACAGAGTGTTAACACCACATTAAATGGTACCTCAGACTTTTACATTTGTTCATCAACACAGGCAAGAAGCAATCTCCTTTTGAACTGAATAACTGAGGTCAAACTGCAACTAAACCCTCATCAAGCATTCGGGATGCAAACAGAACACACCAACTTTTATTTGGACTGGGTGACAAGTATGCAGTGGGCACCATGAACCACTGCTGTCACTCACCATGTACACAACACGCATACACCAAGGACAACTTGAGCAATCTGGGCATGCTGCAGATGCAGTGAATGGTGTTAATAGTGCAAAAAAAGGACACAGAAATCTCTTAAAACTATGCTCATGAAGTTAACTTTGATTTTTTAGTAACCTTGGTTGGGGTTTAGGGAAAATTCTGTACTGGAATTCACAATCCATGAAAATAACCCACTCTAGCTTTGATAAGAGTAGTCCCCTCACATCTCTTTACAGAATGTCCAAAGGCCTTCAAATTCCAACCACTGTTTTTTTTTTCATTTTGTCTGCACAGCAGGGATGGTAAAACAGCTTATGAAAAAAACTTTTCTCTTGATTAAATTTTGCACATCAGAGCTATGGGAAAAGGCTGCATCAGGAAGTTATCTTCAACTGCTGGCCGACAACTTCAATGCTTTTTGTCGTCAAAAACAAAATCATGGGTTATTACAAAATGCTTCTTCCAAATTAAATTGTGCAAGTTACTGGTCCTTGTGCTTGTCGCACTCTTCGGGATAAAAGTGCATTCTACAATTTCGAAATAAATAAGGCAACAATGTAAAACAAAACATGTTAGTAAGTTTGACAGAACGGGAAGAGCAGTCAAGCTGTTGCATGCTGCACATCGGAGCTGTGACAAGACCTAGTATCTGTTAAAACCAGGAAGAGATTAGTAAAGGAACAAAAAAAAATGTATATAAATCTGAAGGAAAAAAAACAAGAAGAGCATACAGCCATTCATTTCAGAACAATACCAAATACTTCCAGGACCAGACTGAAGTGGTTTAGTTAACAGAAGTTTTGACAATAGTGCTCTCCCAAATGTTTAATCTGTTAACTTTAAAGTAATCTGCAGTGAACATTTTGTTAGCAGAAAGCTTTGATAGTAATGGGCAATAAAATTGCAGAATTTGCATTGTTCACTTGTTTATTTTGGCAATCAGATAATTGCTAATAAGCCTTCAGTTTGGTTTTTGAATGGTGGGTTGCAATTTTAAAAGCTCTGTAGCTACTTCCAACCAGACAAGTGTTTTTGATGATTAGCTAGTGAAAATGATTTGCATGTTGAAATTTGAGTTGCGCTGGAGCTGGACTTGAATTCAGACTGAGTTAACCTTTTCAGGCCATCTTTAGGCCTTACTGATAATTGGTAATGACATCACAATCTCAAACTTTCTCGTTCAGCATTCAGAATAGCTGTGCAAACTCTTCTGCTGCACACTATTTTGATCTGAAAACTGCTCTTCTGTTTTCAATACGCTGCCTAAACCTCTCCAGATGCACAAAATGCCATGCACGGATGGAGGGGAGACTTGGGTGGTTGGAAGAGATAAGGTGAGGGAGGAAAAGGGGGAAGGAGAAGGTGAGGTCTGCAGATGGATACGTTGGTTTGCCTTCTGTTCAAGCAACTCACTGACTCTGCATAAAAGCATCTTCGGTCGACATGATGCTGATTTAAGTCGGTGCATTGTGATGTGATTCTATAAAACACGAATGGGTTCGGTTTGGGCATGGTGACTTTTCCCAACATATCCATCCACTGCATCATAGTGCACAATCTTGTGGCAGAACCCAACGATAAGCCAGCTTTTTCTTTGCCTTCTTTTGAGGGAAGTTATTTCAGTCTTTATTTTTTCTGTTTTGGTTGCCATGCCGCTTCTTGCAGGGTGTCCCTTACTTGTTGTCGTAGTGCGGGTGGTCGTGGTTCGTGTTGTGGTGGTGCTCTCAGAGCTAACGCTACGCCGCCGGACGGGGATGTCGTAATTGCCACTTTTGACGCCTGCAAGCCAAAATTACGGGTCATCTCACATGGTTAAGGCAGGGTGGAGCAATGTCATTTGGCAGAAGAAAGTGGTTAGGTCTACAGTCTAGGCGAGTATGGGATAAGCTTCTAAAAAAATGCTCTGTGTCCTTTAGAGTGTAGTGGGGTTGGTTTCTAGGGCTGGCGATGGCACAAACTTGATTATTCAAGTCCCACATGCGCATCTTTCCTATCAAGGGGTCACACAAAATAGTTGTCAAACGACAGAGCTCATTCAGTCAACCTGTGCTGGCTATTCACATCCGGGTACTGTATCCAACGATGATACAATATAAAGCACAGATACCCAATCAAAACTCAGTTTTCCTCACCAATACACAAAACCGACTGAATCAGCTCTTCCAGTCCCAATCCAAGCAATCATAGTATACTCCCTCTGATTGGCTGTGGATTTTTTTCTTCTTGTACACGATTAACAGCAACAAGGCATGACCAGTCGTTACTCACCAATGATATCGCACTTGCTGGCATCTCCTGTGGGCTTGGTGGACACGGTCCAGGGTGACTTTGGCACTGGTTCCCCACCATATTTGACCTTGATGGTGTAGCTGTCCACATCTTTGGGGGTGTAAATGATCTTGAAGGTGCCATCATTGTTGTCAGTGACCTCTGGTGTGATGGGCTTGCCTGAGCTATCCTGTGAATGTGAAAAGCACAAATATGTAGACAATGACAAAGACCAAAAGTAACACCCAGTTTGTTCTCTTTTATATACAAGACCTGAAATAACGCATTAGACGTCACTGTCAATTAAGGTTTTCTACACAGGGATTAAATTTCTTTGATGATGGATCAGTATTGTAGTAGAGGCCCCATATCTTTTCAATGAAATTACAAACAAACAGTGCACACTGGTTTATTATGATGGTAATGGACCCCTGTGTTGATGCAGGTTTGTGCACATTGCGATGAAAATGTGCGCAAATGCACTATGACCTGCATTAACCACTGCCTGCCGGGGACTCAGAAATCGGCGCCGTATGGTTTATATGCGTGGCTGGGGTCTCCGAACTCGGACAAAGGAAACAGGGCCC